>CM008233.1:23629228-23639356 GCA_002278615.1 Pogonus chalceus | reverse complement strand
ATACCCCCCCCCCCAAATATTATTGCCAAAAAAATTTTGAATTAAAATAAATTTAAATGAATTAAATTGAAAAGCCAAAAATGTTTAATTAAAGTAGAGACTATATATACTAGTACTCCAAAAGTAATAATAAAATAAAATAATGAAATGATCGATGCCCCCAAAAAATTTGGTTAGAGAACACCTTGGTACAGTCTACCTGGGCAGTTTCTAACAGCCACCGATCAACAAAACAATCGTATATATTAGATATGGATTCTCCCACTATCCCGGCACCCATATCATAGCATCTCAACCAATCACAACACAGCTCTAACACATTCCAATGCCAACGCGACCGCACAAATAATATTTTCTGATCCAAAAACCCATTATTTTTGCAAAATAAGTCTAAAAATATTTCTGCAGTAATACCGTAATACTATTTAAAATAAAAATTTTTGTTATTTAATTTCATTTTAATTTAAAAATTCACATTTTTTACGAAATTTTTTGCTTTTTTTCATTTTTTTGTTTTTATTATTTTCAAAAATTATGCGCAATATACTTGCTATTCAGCTTATATTTAAGAAATACACGTTTCATTAAGTTTCTTATGGTATTATGCAAAAAAAATCTCTTAAATATTAATTAGCTTTGGCAAAAATCACTGAACTATAGTCCAGCTATTTTTTGCGATATTCAAAATTTTAGAGGAATTAATGTGGAACTAAGTTGAAACTTTGAAAATATATGTTTTCTTTAATACTTTTTTATATTCTCTAAATAAGGCAGCTATTTATTTGAAACCTTAGAATTAATCGTATTTTAACATTCTCTTATTATTTATAAAATTTTAATAATATTTCAAAACAAGGCAATGGTTCTTTTTTTTTCAGGGATTTTTTTGAAATATTGTTTGTATATATTTTTTAAGAAATAAATATATTATTCCGATATTGATACACATTTACAAAAATAAGTTTATTATAATTAAGCTTTTAAGTTGAAGTTTTAAAAATCACCTTTCATAACATTCTCTTTTAATTCATAAAATGAAAATACTTTCTATAACAAGGTTTTTTTTGTTGCAAATATTGCTTATACTATTGCAGCTAATAAATGTAAATTTTGAAAATACATTATGTTTCCTATTAAATCCTAAATCCCGTTGAAAACCCATTAAATATAATAAATTCAAATATATTTTTTTTTATTTTGACAATTTGTTAATTAATTTCTAATGTTAATTTATTTTAAAAATTCCTTAAATTTCTGCATCAGATAGTCAATATATAGTTTAGTTATTTCCAGCATTAATCCCTAGTATTTGTGAAAAAATTGTTTTCTATTCGATTGTACGTTTATTAATATAATTAATTAAATTGCATTTTTTATTTTTTATTTTTATAATACAAATATAAATATTCTATAAACCATGGAATTACACATAAAAGTAACATAATTGTTAACATATGCATTACACCTGCATCACTTGTAGTTAGTGATGAAATAATTCCTGAAGAAAAAAAAATGTTTAATATATAATTCATAACTGAAATTTAATTTACTCTTTACCTGAAACTGGTCCTACTACTAAACTTATAATACCGCATATAGTTTGATAAAGACCAAAGACAGCAGTGAATTTTTCTTCAGAATATTCTGCTAAAACTAATGGCACTGTCACTTGTACTAAGCATCGTAAAACTCCAAGAGAGGAACAAACAAAGAATACCCAAGACCAACTTGGGGAAACTACAGTTGTTGCTAAAATATTTAAAATATTATTATAAATAATTCCTTCTTTGATATTATGTAAATTCAAATATACCAATTCGTATTGCGGCAATAATTGTTGTACCAAATAAAAATAGATTTCTATTTTTAACCGTAACAAAGATAGTAAATATTGATAAAATTATTCTTCCTACTAAATCTGCCACTAAGTAAACTGTGACAAAAAATGCTATATCCATTTTATCATAGCCCATATGGTATAAAAATGCTGGTAATAATGACAAAAACATTATGTCTGATAAGAAAGAAACCGATAATCCAAATGCTAGATTCACATAAGTAATATCTTTTAGCAAATCTATTTCTAAAAAGTTTAAGATCCAATTCCTGTTAAACAAAAACTATGATCAAATATTTTATGTAAAATAAGAGAGCATATTTACGTTATTGATTTAGATTGATAGACTGATTCTGTATTTGTTGCTGCATCAGATTTGTCACTTAATAAATAATTTTCATTGTATTTAATTCCATTTTTTTCTGGAATATTTATTATTTTTTCTGATTGAATTGTTTTATCTTCAGGTAAAACTAAAAAATATGAATAATTATACAGCTAGGCTGCTTACAGAAATAAAGCAATAATTTTAAACCAGATTTATGAAATATTAGAATATCAAATGAAAAATTAATCAATTTGTCTGAGTAAAATCATTTATATAAACTATCTTACTTCGATCCTTGGCTAAATTTGAAGGAATAAAACTTATTTAAAAATTATTATGCAAGTTAACTGTTTGTTCCCGTCATTAAATATCACAGTAACTATTTCTAAATTAATTTTGTCTTCACAATTTTATTATAAACGCAATAATAAAATTCAAATTTTATTGATAAGATCTTGTATAGTACTTATATGTAGTTTTAAATTATGCAAAAAAGTGAATAGTTTATTATTAGATATCTTACAACTATAATCGCAGCCACGCATCAATGTAATTACACAATGATAAGCAGATATTTTACTTTGACATACGTTCAGTTTCTTAACGCTTAGTTGACATAATTCTCGATAATGTGAAATACGTCGTCATTCTATTCGAAAAATGATTTATGCATGGTACGCAGGTGTTGTTTACATTTGTAACTTTCTTATAAAGCTCCGACGGCTTTTTCAGAACATATAAAACATTTCAGATAGCAAAGCGGTACCATGTAAATATTCAATGATTACACAATTACATTGTTTCGTGGCTACGACTATATACGCAAAATTTAAAATATTGTCGTGCAATATATTGATCCATATATTAGAAAATTAAAAATTTGTGTTACCAATTTAGATAACTTTAAGAAAAATAATTATTAATATGATAAAGCATTACAATAATTGTAAGGATAAATTAATTTCAGTTTAATTGCAAATTAAATAAGCAAAATGTCAAGAATATATTTAATTATTATAATTAATTCTTATAAATTTGTATAAAAATAACAGTAAAAAATGCCTGTTAATAATAATTTTGAAAGCACAGCGAAAAAATGTTCATTTTTTTCATGGAAATCACAAAAAATTAAGTCATTTTTTAAATAATGCATCAAATACATACCGTTTAAGATATTACCTAATAAAAACTCACCAAAACAACCTACATGATAATTCAACAGATGAAATAGGAACCTTTCTCATATGCCATTCGACTGGTTGTAAAGTTACCATAGCTAATAAACCATTCAAACTCAATGCTGATAGAATTGCCACAGTTCCTCGAAATCCATATTCATCCATTAAAATTCGCGTTAAATATGGAATACCCATACAAACAGCGGCTACTATACTCTGAGATACTCCCATCATCAAATTTTTACGTTTAATAAAATACTTATTGAATGCTGAAAAAGTTGCTGATAACATCAAACCAAATCCTACACCTAAAATTTGAATAATATTCTTTATAAATTTAATTTCATATATATTAATGAAATTTGTATTATTTTTAATACCTTGTAGAATTCCGAAAGTAATAACAATTTGTACTAATGATGTTGAAAATGTAGTTAAAAAATTTCCCAAAAAAAATGATAAGCTCCCTATAATTCCGACAAATCTATAAGAATATTTTTGAAGTAAATTATTGGCTATTAGACCTAAAACACAAAAAAAAATGTCAGTTAAATTAGGTTCATTTTCTGTTCATAAATAGAAAAATAATTTAATCAAACATATTAAAAAGAATAAAGTAAAAATTTTTCGTAAATATCCCCATCAAGTACGGACAGGGTTTGTAATAAAATTATTAAACAAAAACAAGAGACAATCGAAATATTTTATAAAAATACCAACAATAAAAAATAAATAATTAATTTAAGTTACCCATAAAACATAAGGTTGTATTAAAAAAACAAGTAATCAGAGTTGTATTTCCAGATTCATCTCCAAGGGATGCTAAAAATTTTCCGTATACTATACCAAATGCTGCTAATGGACCAACTGTGACAATCTAAAATGAATAAAAATTGATAAAGTGAAACAATATTTTAATTGTTGTTATTAAAAATACATTGCTAATTAATTAGTTTAATAAAAGAATAATATATTGGAAAATATTTATTTTCTATTTTCAAAGTGAATTAATTTTAAATTTCTTACAAGAAATAAAAATAAAAGAGAAGGGAATGTATTAAAAATATTTTATTTTGTAATTTGAACAAATCTTCAAATTCTTATTTGAAATATCAAATTATAATTAAAATCATTTACTTACAAACATTATAGCCATAGAAATAGTCAACATATATCCCCATCCCCCTTCAGGAGCTTCCAATTTATATTTTTCTTTAATTTCAAACATTTCTTCATTATCGTTTTTTATCATTTTTGTATAAGTAACTTTAAAAGGTAATACAAACTACAGAATACAATGCAACATTTTAAATTTCTAAATGAAATTTATTATTATCAAAACGTGATGTTAGACACACGAGTAAACTAAGATTGGCTTTGTGATTTACTATTTGTTAGATAAGAAAATTATTTATAATGGTAATATAAATCAAACATGTGTGTTTGTATGGACTCATTACATCTTGTTTTGTCTTAGATTTTAAAATATTAAAATATATTTATTATCCAATTCAAGTTAGTAACAACTGATGTAGATATTAAATTTATAAATGCTATAAAAATTCTAATAAAAACGTGTTTGGACCAATTAAAATGCAAATATTATAGCGATTAGTTAATTTTAAATGATAAACTTCAAAATAATTTAGATTATTTTCAGATAAAATTTCAAATTTATAGCTAATGAATTCAGATTAAATTGGACGATTCTTATCGAAAATTGGAAGTTATTAGATATCAAATGTTTGATTTTTAAAAACATATTTTTAATCTTTTTTAAGTACTGTACTTTAGCCATTCAAATTTGAAGAATAATAAAAATTATGATTTTTATATATTTTATTTATTCACTTACATATGAATTTTACATTTTGCAGTCAATTAATGCAATTAAATATAATTTAATGAGCTAATTATAGGTTAAATTAAAAAATCGAATGAAAAATATTAGTTTTGCAAATGATGATATCTTAATAAATAATGCTTAAATACTTAAGAATTAATGAAAATATTCGAAATCACTTCAACTCTAAGGAAGGAATAATTCATTAACGGGAAGAACTATTGATAATGTTTTGTATAATTGTAAAAGATAATCATTAGCTGCCTTTGTTGCACCTTTTCGGAAAGATTTACTAACATCTTGCCAATTATTGTTCATGAATACATTCGTTTGATATCCTGTAATTTCAATTTTATTAGTTAAATCCAAATTGACATTTTTAAAATTTCAAAATACATATTAAATAAAATAATTTAAATGTGTTTCATCAATAAATACAGTCACAAAAAGATAAAAAAATAATTCCAATTAAAAAACGGAATAAACTAGTATAATCGATTGTTTATACATACAGATAAAAATATTTAATTTAGATAAAATCCGTTAAATTAATGTTTTTATTGTATTAAAAAATAAAATAAAAATAATTCATATATAAAATAAATTGAAAATAGAAAATATTTTTGTCATTGGTTTTAATTTAAATATTTACGCTTTATTTCTGATAAAAAATAAACGATTGATATGATAAATGAAAAACAAAATATTATTTTTAGTGTGACGATATAAATCAATAAAAACAATATTATACTTACCATGAAATTCATTACCACGGTATAAATTATGTAAATTGTAAATTACAAGTTGTGGCTTGTAATTTACAAATGAATAAGCCACTTTATTCTCATTTCTTATTATTTTGATAACATGTTCATATCTGCCATTTACTAAAATTAAAATTAAACAAATGAATTATAAATAAAAGATATTTGTGTTTTAGAATTTGCTAGTTTATATTTCTATTCCATAAGTTTCATAACTAATTTAGATTAATATTATTATTAGGATAAGAAGATAAATGCGTATCACTTACGTGTATTTATATAAATAATACATTTGGAAAATATTTTTTTTTTATTTACCTATGGTAATGTTAGCTTTGCCACCTCCATAAATATCTTCATTTAACAATCGTCCATCAATTTCATAATCTCCTAAAATCGTAACTCTGGGATTAGTTAAATTATAAGACAATCTGTTGGTATAGAAGTCCATTCTGTAAATAAAAATTAAAGCCTTGAGGTAAAATTATTATAACAACACGTATAAACACGAAACATTATATACTTAGCAGATTTCATAACTGTGTTTTCCAATCCATAAACTTCAACATTTCTTAAATTAAATTTCAGTTTATTATCATCTCGGACAATAACTTCAGGTAATTTTAAAGGAACCATGGATGGTATTTTATAACGCGTATCACCTATAATTTTATTTATTTATTAAATATATTCTTATTATATAATATTTTGGCATTATACCTCTAACTAAGAAAGGAATTGCTTTGTTTGCTCTGTCAACAATGCAAGTGTTCAATTCTGGATCAGATTTTCTGCATTTGTTGATGTATGATGCTAAAAGTAAAATATTATTTAAATTTTATTTTGTTTTTTTATCATTATTTTGCAATGATAAGTTTTATCATATACAATTGTATAGAATATTATTTATGATATTTTTTTTTATCAAATTATGTGATTTACAGCTTTAAGTTATTGACAATACGGTATCAAAATTCTTATAATTAATTTGCAATTCGTTATNCTAAACATTTTATTTTTTTTTCCGTATTTAATTTTTTTAATTCTCATTTTTTTTTTTTTAATATTAACAGAAAACTAAATTGAATTTGGACCTAAATATATCAGCAAATCTTGAAAGATAAAATCAACATGTTTTATCTTAAATTTTTGTTTGTTAATCAATTACTTATACATTAAAATAAATGTGAATTTTTATCTTTGAAATGTTATAGTTTTTAAATATTTATTTTAATCATATCAAAAATTAATGTTTCAGAAAAATAATACAAAAATGTAATTTAAGAACAATTTAAAATCTTATTTTTATTCAAATATATTTTAGTTGCTATCAGATGCTGTTTAATCTTTCTATCATAAACATATTCTGATAATTTCTTGATATTATATTATTTTTATTATTATTTTATTAATCAAATTCTTTTATAATTATATTATAATACAACTCAATAAAAAAGCTAGTAGAATTAATTAATAGAAGCATTTTCGCATTTTACATTTATAGTTAATTACACATTTAAGTAAAAAAATTGTTTAAATTTAAGATTGTTTGTTGTTTATATGAATAAAAATTCTTAAAACAAATATGAACTTACGAAAACTGGCCCTAATAGTAAAACTATTAACACACACCAAACAAATGACTAACAATAAGAGTTTAAATAAAAAATACATTTTGCAAATTGATATGCCTTGACCGTCAGAATTGCAAATCTACTAAAACTGAAAATTCGCAACGTTTTATATATGTAGGCCTAAATGGATACAAACTTACCTGTTCTCAAAATAAAAAATGAAAAAAACTATTTTTTATTTTCAAATAAAATTAAACATCTAGTGACCCTGACCGAAGAAATGTTATTAATAGACTGGTCATTCACCCTTTTACTTAAAAGTATCTGTAAATCTAATAGCTTTTTGGGCATAAATAATTTAAAAGAATAAAATAAAATGGACCCTAATAAATTTCTTTGACGTTTTCAACGCGCTAACTACACCAAAGATACAATCAATGCTTGTTTCACAAAAAAAATACACAGTTAATAGTATGAAAATACGTGTATATAAATTTTAAATCAAATTGTTTAATGGACCTTTCTAAGCGTCAATTTTTTGCGTTTTTTGCAATGCATATAAATTACAGTTTAACCGTGCAAATTTTAACTATGACGCTATCGCGGCATATATTTTTGAAAAATTAAAATATAAGATTTATTAATAATTGTTCATTNCCAGACAGGCCTTTCAAAAAAAAAAAAAGATTTAGTTAATTAATTTGCGGAAGAAAAAGCACGAAAAAAATAATTTAAATAAAATTATGATGTTTTAATTTATTTTCTATTCATAGAATAATTATTTTATGACTATTTATTAAAAATGCTACAAAACTTAAAAAAAAAATGAAAGAATAAGAGCTCTTTTATTAAGATGGGGGGGGGGTTCAATTTGAAAGTCTTGCCCAGGGCCCAAAAAAAAGCTAGTTACGGCCCTGCCAGCAATTATACATTTTTAGTTGAAATAGCTTCATAAATTTATTTAAAAATTTTAAATATAACAGAATAATATTAAAAATAAAAATAAATAAAATTTGTGGTTCCTTAATAGAATTCTGTACGTTTTTTCTTTTTTTTTTTTTGCTTCAAACTCTAAAACATCATGAAATTATTTACTTTACATTTGTAGAAAAGAAACAAAAATGTATATTTAATATAGAAAAATAATATATTTTGATGGCATTAACAAATTTGCTGAAAGTTATTTCATAAATAAATTTTTGTATTCATAGAAAATAATTTGCCCACAGCATAATCCACACAATTTAAGAATTTTAGTCAAATTTAAAAAATAAATGTCTTCTTAAATTATTTGATTTCTCATTGGTTACAGTATGTGTTAAACTCAAATTAAAAGCATATTTAATTTTAATAATATATAAATATTTGTCAAAAAATATTGATTATTTTAATGTAAACGTAGTATCTAAAATTTGACAAAGAGAAGATGTCTATAAAATAAATTTTAGAAAAGTTCCGCTATCGGTCGTAAGATGCTGTTTCTGTATTTAAAAATTCTCAACAAACCACTTTATTATAAAAAATAATAATAAAATACAGTCCTTAAATTTACAATAATGAAAGAACTTATATTTTCATAACAATCTTAAATATTTAAATTATTATATTGCTATGGAAATTTCAGTGTCGATATTTGAAATTGGGAGTCAAATTTATGTGGACATAAAATTTGCCAGTTTTTTTTTCCTTTAATTTTAAATTAATATCATGGTTGAAAACGGTCATTTACAGTTTGTAAATATGTCCAAAATTATTTCAAGGCGTTATGGTCAAACTAGAGGAAAACATGGGGACTTTATATTTCCCAGTGACCTTGCTACTTTTGGAACCGAATCCTGTGAGTTTTTAATAAAAATTGAATATTTAATTATTGCTAATACAAGAGTTTTTAATTTAAAAAATACTATAATTTAAAAAGTGCTTAATAAGTTAAGAAATTTGCGTAAATTTTTTTTTTATAAATTGAAACTAATAACATTTTTCAATATTTAGCAACCCCTATTATAATTAAATGTCAAAAAAAGTTTTTAAAAAAGAAATAACACACAATTTTATAAAATGCAGAATTGAATATTTAGATTTTTGTGTAAAAAAAAAATCAGAATATCATATTAAACATATACGTCATAATTAGCTGAAAATCTAATGAACTATCTAACAAATTAAAGCTGAATTTTGCAAATAATATCTAGACCTCATTAAGTTGCAATTTAATATTCATATGTCTATAGTATCGATATTTAGTATTTATCTAAATTGATTATAAATACTAACGTATATAGGGCTATATTTTCAATTCTAACAATAGCATTTTTACTTTTTATATTCTATTTTTAAATATACAAAAGTTATAAATATAACACTTTTGAAAAAATATAAAAAATAAAACATCCAAATTGTCATAAAAATCTACTTTAAATTGTAATTATAAATATGTCATTAAAAACTAAACAAATTTTCTATCAAAACTCCACTTCAGTATCATAAGACGCTAGATTGTCAATTCAAATGCATAGTTTGTCAGTTTTACCAAAAATTTTCTAATGAATTCAATCAAAAGTGTATTCCAACAATTTTGTAGTTAGCTTAAACTCATAAAATAAT
>CM008233.1:23599103-23610494 GCA_002278615.1 Pogonus chalceus | reverse complement strand
TAAAATAATATAATATTTTAAATTTATAAATATATTCAAGAAAAAGATTTTATACTATACAAAACTTAAAATTTGATACTTACAAATATTAATTTATCCCTGTTAAATATTTTTATAATCAACAAATAAAGGTAGCTCGTAGCTTTAACCTTAGAAGTAGGAAACAGAAATATAGAAAAACGAAAGTTTCCGTGTATTATCAAAAATCTTTTCTTCTACTAAAGTTAAATTAGGAAAAATAAAATGTAACTCTTTAGTTTCTTGAGGATTATAAAAATATATGAAATGATGTTTATTTAAGCTCTGTTGAAACTAATTAACTTATTACTTAATTACATCATCTGCTTGTTTTTCTCATCCTTATTTAAGATTCCTTATACGTTCTGTGTTACTTGAAATTAGGATAAAATAAATTATTTTTTAAATATGATAATAATTAAAATGAAAATAAAACTTTGTGCTTGACGATGGACTTGCTGAATTTTAAAATAATATCATTTGTTTCTCATTTCTCATTCAGTACATCATAAGATGTATATTAATAAATAAAGCATTTGATTTATCAAATATATCAATAAATTATAAAGTTATAGTAAATAGTTGCAGAAGTATCAGTTGTTGAGAAGTATGTTTGCGTCGCCTACATTGGCGCCAGGCGCTTCGGCTCCACTCGAACGGACATCAAAATAAAAACAATGATTGCCTACTTGACGCAAATTGTTTTCACTTCCGTTTATCTCGACTCCTCGAGGTGCGTTACCTACGCATCTTAAATCTTTGGCGCTTTCGCGTGGATTGTTACGAGATTCTTTAAATATTCCTTATACTTTAAGCGTGCAAATTCTATTCAGCAAATAAGCTTCCGGAGAATTAAATTTATTTCATAATATTTGTAACCTTATTTAATATTATTTTTATAGCTTAAATTTAAATGTATTTAATTTTATTTAATATCTTTCTTAATAGACTTTTATATTATTATCTCAAAAAACGAATTTGATTTTATTTATAAGTATTTTCGATCGTAATTAAGATATTTGATTAAATAATTTAAACAAATTTCCAATTTTAAGAAACAAAAAAAGTATAATAACAGTTCTAACACCTAAAAAAATAAAATTCGAGGCATTTATATAAAATTAAAAAAATAGATAATCTATAAAACAAAAATTTATGCCCAATTAAATTTACTTATTATAAACAAAAATATATGTATGCAAATAATTTATTTGTCACATTTTTCAATAAAATTAAGTCTAGTTATTAAAATTTTCATTTAAAATATCAATAAATATTTATTTTTAAGAATCAGTTTTTCTTTATAATGATTTATTACTAGTGATTACTCTGTAGCTTGCAATTTTCAAGTGTATTTATTTTTAAAGTTAATAGCAAATGGAAGTTCAATAATAATTTTTATATGTATTTTAATTTAAAATTACATGTACGATAAAGATAAAATTTGTATTTTAAAATAAATTTCTTGATAAAACATGATTTTAGAAAACAATTGTTTTTATTAAACAATAGTTAATGTTGAATTATCTATTTATAAAGTAACATAAAATTCTAATAAATAATAAATATATTTGCGCTTATAGAATGATTTTCCAAACAAATATACAAAATTTCTAATAAATATAAAGATTTTCTAAGAAATCCCACTATATACCAGATGTATTTATGAATAAACATTTTAATATACTAAGTGTTTGTGTGGGAAATAAAATGAAAGATATGTTATGGAATACCAAAAAATGACGTAAAAATGTTGTAAATCGTACGTGATAATATGTGTCTGTATTTTTAACTTTTATTACATTTTTATTTTTCCATGTATTTCTGGAACTATTTCAATCATTGTATGCCCACAATATTTTCAACTTGTGTGAAATCAATTTATTACTGTTCAAGTATTTATAATTGACTATTAATAATTAATTTTTAATTTAAAAAAAAAACTTATCTTTTTATAAATTTCTTAAAAGTAAAAAGATGAAAATTAAAAAGATAAACATTAACTTACTATAAATATATTTTACGTTTTTTGGATTTTGAATTAAATTAAATATTAAAAATTATTTTGTTTTCAAGATTTCAGACTATATTATTGAAATTATTTCAATATAAATATATTAGATCATATATCGTATCAATGCACGTCATCGAAAAATATTAAAACAGTGACGTAAATAACAACTATGTATACAAACTATTTTATAGTCGATTTATAAATAATATTTGAAATCATTTTAGCAATAACTGAAAACTTAAACTTTTATCACACGTTTTTTAAACACACCTGTATTGAATTGATTCCTTTTTTTTTAATGTAAAATTGAAAATCAGTTTTGTGTTGCAAATTATTTGCAACAAATTATATTTGAAGTTTGTTTGTGTAAGTTAAATGCATAATATGTTCCTTTTTATATAAAAATATTATAATAAAATCGTTTTTTCGCAACCGAATGTCAAACCAACTTAAAGTATCTTGTATTTGAATATGTTTATGGCACGTTGCATGTGTCAATTTTAAATTAGTGCATTAAATTGCATTTATATTTTTTAAATTATCAGTTTTATTTGACATATATTTGAACAATTCTTCAAAATATAACTTAAATTTTAAGCACTTATTGAATATTAGCACATTCAACAAATTCTATTTTTCATAATATAAACAAGCTGGTCGTTTTGATTTCTTTCTTGTGAAATCATGTATGTGAAATCTTATTTCAAATTGATTAAATAAATTGTAATTGATTGTCGTGAAAAAAGTTCTGAATATAATTCGAGAGTAAAGTGCATTAATACTTACATTCACGGAATTAAACCATCACTTTAATCTCTAGGTGCATAAATTACTGTAATCTAAGACATTCCTTTTGTTTCTTTAGTTAATTCTAGTCTCGTGTTATACATAATCTTACATTGACTTTATTTAATCATATCTGTTCTCAATTTATACGCGCATGGCTCGTCGCCATATTATACTTTATCTTTATCTTTTTCTGTTTTCCTGTTTCACTTTTTTGTTTAATTCATCAAATTAAATAATATAACCACAAATTTACATGATAGAATATTTAAACAAATGCAGATATAAAATTAAGATAAAACAATTTTAACGATATCTTATAAATATTAAATTAAATAATCTGTCATAGTAAATGTATTTATTCATTTGTTTAAGAATGTAATATATCAGTAATAATTCATAAACATTTGTAAACCTTCAAATAAGTGTTTATGAATTAAAAATTCACCATAACATAGTTATAAAAACATTAATTATTTACACCTAAAAAAAAAGACATTAATTAAAATTTAATTACAAAAGCAAAGCAAATCAATTAAATATAAGGTCAATAAATGTGGTCACCCACTCGGTCAGAATGAGAAGTGCGTATCGCCGTCGCTCCAGTCGTATAAAGTATAAACCAAGCATTGGTTTAGTTCGAATTCAGTCGGACCGGATAGCATAGGATAGGATATAGGATAGTCTAACAACGGTTGATGAGAAGGCAGACGGTTTTGGCACAATAAGATCGCCTTCAATGCAAATTATCTCAAGTAAATCGAATAGCGTGTGCCCACGATTATGTGTACACAACACACTATGGTTTTATATACTTATTTCATTTCTTAATATCACTTCATTTCTATTTTTTTTTTTATTTTTTTTTTTTTAATTTGGACATTATTTTTTTCCTATTTCGAATCTAACCCAACATTACAAATATATTCATTTTATTTCAGACATAGCAACAAGGGTAATTTTTGATTTCTACCTTTCAGATTTTTTTCTCTTTTATAAATCTTTCAGAATCTGCTTGAAACTTTTTGTTATCAATTAAGGATTTTCAAAACAATTTTATTAATTTTCAAGGGTTTGCACTTGACACATTTTTGGTCATAAAATTATTCATTATTAACAAATGCATTTTCCATCTCTACTAGCCTATCATAACTTATATACACAAAGAATAATATTTCATCCTTCCCAGTGTGTTCTGTGATCCACAAATAGCTTTTATTTTAGAAGCGACGTAATTTTTTTGATCTCACCAAACTAAATTGTTTTTTAGCCAAAAATAATGTATCTATGTATAATTAAACCTACAATGAAGAGATAAACATAGACAGATAATAAAACTTACTATATTTCTTATTACGTAATCTTGTCAAACTTGACTTTAGAAATTGAATTTAATTTTAAAATCAATTACAATGTTTGTCAACAAATAATTTCTTTATTTAAAGATAATGCGTCTAGGTAAAAGAATATATATATTTTTTGAATAATTAGTTTTCTAAATCCCAAAAAAATATCCTAAAGGTCATAAAAACTACACGTGTCCGCTTGAATGTTTAAAAATTGTAGTCTTGTATATTAATAAAATCAGTTTTTTCAACTGTAGCTAAACATATACAAATCTATATAAAATATAATTCAAATTAAAAAATTCTACTTCTAAAATTGATTTCAAATCACACTAATTTTTAATAATCTCAATAAATAATTTTTCTATTGGATTTTTTATTCTTATAAAAGTATTTTTTAAATATTTAGATTTTTTAAATAAAGCACGAATTTCAAGTAGTTAATCTGATAACATTTCATTGGCATAAAAATAATTTATGAAATGCGAATATTAGAAACGCACATTAATCAATTATTAATCCTGTAGTTAAGTGTATGTTACGCTGTACATAACTAATATGATTAAAGCTACATGAGTTTCACAATAGATAATATAAGAGATTACAAAAATTAAATCATGCAAACCATGTAATTCCTTATTAAGGGATTAATTGCCAAATGGAATAATTTTTTGTTTGTACAAAAATCTACTCAAAAATTTTAAGTAATTACTAAATATCTACTATCTTAAATAAAAATTGTATTGAGTATTACAGATATATGTATATACATAGATAAAATATCAATTGTCAATAGTTATATCGCTTTTCGAAAGTTCAAGTACTGATGAGTTTACTTCAGTTAACCACTCTGAATATTAGTTTCTCAACTCGATTTGAAGCACTTCTATCTGCTGCCGGTAATTTTATAGGTCGCTTCAGTATTTGAAGCTCAATATTACGTTGAAGTTTATGTTTCTAACCTAAATTTTAATTTAAAATAAATAACAGAATATATCTGCAAAAAGATCAAAAATTAATTAAGTCTATTTTCTTTAATGATTGAAATAAGAGTTTAATTTTTAATATTCGTTAATATTCTGAGAATGGAATAACACAAATAATGTTAATTTTGTTAATAAATCATATAGGTTTAAAGATATTTGACATAACAAAACTGATTGAAATGCTTTTTGGTTTTAATTAAATATTTCAAGTTTTGAATTCTAAATTCGAACATTTGATATAATTTGCTCTTAATCCTCATTAATTAAGTTCTTTATCCTCATAAAAGCATTTTGAAATTTGTTTGGAGAGAAATAAGCGCGAAATAGAAGACAAATCTTCAATTAAATATTGAAAAAGAGTATTAAGTTACGTCCGCTCACTTTATCCATGTAAGTGCGTATAAATTATATATGGACATGCTAAAATCCTATATAAACTTGATAATTACACGGTGTGCTTACAAAGAAGCCTGTTGCGGAAAAAGTTAGTAAACTGAGTAGGTGGTACTGTTGATTGACTGACATCTGTTGGGATAAGTAATTAGTTGATCGTTTAGGTTTTTTCCTTAAGTTAACTCATTGTAAACACTCTTATCTGTATAGATGATCTTTGTAGCTAAGCCATCATCATATTTTCTAGATTTTATATTACTTTATACGAGATATGGTGACTTAAAGGCGTTTCGCAGTAGCTTCAGATGATTAGAAAATGTGTTTTGCATTTATGCTGGTAATCTTATGAAAATAGTTTCTGTACCAAATAAGTACTCATGTCTGCCATTTTATTTTAACGTTTAAATAATTTTACTTTTATACTGAATTTTCTTCTTAATATACAGGTTTTTACATCGCAAATTATTTTTAAAACTAAGCTCACACTAATTAAAAAGAGATAAGATTTGCTTGCAACCAAGCAACAACTAATTACAAAGTTAATATTGTACAAGCGTCAAAGATAACATTTTTCTTGCCTTGAAGGATAAAAGTATACATCTTATTATTTTTCGTCATTTAATAAAAGTATAATTATATAATAAATATTTCCAAAATTAGAACGAAAAAACTATTTAATAAAAGTTTTCAATGTTATTTATGTTATTAGTAGGTACGTATCTCAAATGAAAATAGTATTTGATCCTTAGATCATAAAGTCAAAGATACAAGAATTTAAAGCTTAAAATATACACCAACATTGCATATAAATATAATAAATAAACAATAATAAATTCAAACAATATCAGAGAGATTTGAGGTATGTCGAATATGTTTAGTATAGCATGTATTTAGCATATAATGGATCCATTTAAAAGCAGCAACTATTTATCATATATCTGCGTGCTTTTGTTACTCGAGTTGTTGCAAGTCTGTTGAGAACAAGATGACATTTAAAATCAGTATCTGTAGGTGGTGAAATTACTATTTTCAGATACAATTTGATTAATGCAATCTATTTATAATCGCACACTTCATTCTTATTCTGAATATATTTGTTTGATCAATGGGGGTGACCTAATGAGAACTTAAGCTATACTCTGCCTTATATTTAAAAATATATTTGTAATAATTAATAAATTTGTTTAATTTTCAATATTTAACATTATTGAGCATTTTTATTCCTTAATCTTTAAAATTTATAGTCGTCGTCACGAATCAATGTAATTACACAATAATAAGCAGATATTTCACATCGACATACGTTATTACCTTTTTCATCTTATTTACACTGGTTATTTCTTTTCAAAACGTTCGTTCATATATAGAGCAACAACGGTTTTTTCGAAATACATAGAACGTTTCAGATCCCTGGGCGCTATTGATTACGCAATTACATTGTTTCGTGGCGACGACTATATAAAGATTTATTGATAAAAATATGCATTTATAGAATTAGGTTATGTATAATTCACTTTAAAATGATCCTTATTCACGGTGAGAAATATCTGCAATAAAACTAAGAACTTTAAAGACTTTTAAATCGTATTTCCATAATATAAATGTCTCAATTATAGTGCAAACATCTAATTCACAGTAAGCAAGTAAACGAAGAGAAAGTAAAGCACTGTTATAATACATGTAATGTTAACATCCAACATATATGCCATGCTATTAGGCAGTATAATTATATTCATTGTACACCTAATGAACCTACACATGTCACACGCAAGACCAGAGCACATCAGCACATACACATTATTCCTTTGGTATGTGAGTGTGTGTATTTATTGAGGTACGTATGTACGTCTTTATTTGTTCCGCAACCCACTGAGAGAACCAACAACACTGTTGTATACTGATGATGTTCTACAACTGACATTATTTGACACGCTTGTACCTGGATTGTTTGCCCTTTTATGTCGTACTAATAGATTTACATGTTGCTAAAAACCAAAAAGAAGAATGAAATTTCATTCAAGGGAAATATGTTTTACTTTAAATAATCATTCTTGGATTTGTTTTATTGTTGTTTCCCTGACAACTTTACTAGCATCTAAATTTATCTTTTATTATACTGTTTAAAATCATTTATATTTACGGTAGTAATCCTTGCTGCTAATTTTATAGAGATATTAAGAGCTTAAGAGATCAAGATTTTACTGGTATTTTAGAATTTAATTTAAGCAATTTAAGCTGCTTTGTGCTTTTGCTGGGTATGGTTTCCTATTTCACAACCAAGTGTATAGTTTCAAAAGAAAGTTATGAGAAAATTGTATATCTTTGTTATCTACATCAATTTGTATTTAAATTTTCAAATAAAATTCTTTACTTCTAAAATTAAGACAAAATCTTTTAGAATAAATCATAAAAGAAGAAGGCAAATAATAATGAAATTATTTTCTCTAATATTATTATAGAATAACTACCATTCTTTTATAATTTTCAATTATAAAATGGCAACATTCTTAATATTGTGCGGAATGATTCTTTCACTAGTAATGAAATAGCCACACATGGCGATATCTTATAGCTATTAAAAATTATTTCAAAGTACAACAATTATAAATAATAAAATTGTTTGTTTTTTAATATATATTTTTTTAATTTAAGAAATTTCAAAAAATAATATTAAAGTAACGCATACATCGAGGTAAGAAGAATTAAGGAGAGAGTGTATTTCAATGCTAGTGAATCCAGTCACCCCCTNATGTATATTAATATTTTTTTTTCATTATTTACCTTTTATCCATTGAAATTTTATTTTATAACTATTTTCTCATAATAAAATTAAACAATTTCTATTTAAAATGTTACTGAAATTTATCAACTGAGTTTGGAATCTAACATATCTACATTCAAATTCTTGTGGTAATATCCCCTCCTAAATGCAACAAAAACCATCCTGCTTTCTTTCCTACTTGGCTTTATTCCTCTCGCCTATAATAGGGTCATATGCTCCCTCCGTAAATTCCTACCCCCATAAACGCAAAGATTCAAAATAGCGGCATCTAGTAGTTAGTTTTTAATTATTTAAATACATTTATTCAAAGTTTCTTTTTTGTTTTCTTAAATTCAAATAAAATTATAAACTTATTACTCAATCTAAATATGCCACATTCCAAACTAGTTACAGAATATACTATTTACTATTAATTTAATATGAATGCAAAATAAAATGAAAACATGATTGTTTAAAAGATATCATATATTTACAGCATGCATCTAAAAATAAATTTAAAATTAAATTACTTATAAAAATCTATTTTTATTTAATTGAAACAGATAGTAATAAACGAATATCTAAGTATAAAATTTGTGAAGACGTTTAATTCATTGAACATGCAGTTAATGGCAAATTAATGATATTATTCATTGGTAGACAAGGCCATCCTGACGTATAACAGACTCAGACACCTTTAAGTTCAAATTAAACGAATGTTCGATTTAATTTAGGAACAAATTTTTTCTACATCAGATCAAAAATGCACATTATTAATTCAATTAACAATTGGTATTTTGACAAAATTTTTAACTACCCTTTACATCTATCTTTGTTAAATATATTTTACTAAAGATAGTTTTAAAAGTAAAAATTTTCTCTTCTATATTGTAATTACAATCTAATTTTCATGAAAATACTTTCTAGAAATCCTTTAAAAAATGTAAAATTTTACAAGTTTGTTTTATAATAAATATTACGCAGAGCTAAATAAAAATAATCTAGATTAACCTTTTTTGTATAAGACTAGTTAATTCGCCAACGTAAAAAAGGATTCTCTAAATTTTATTTCTGTAAATCACTTTTATTAAAATATTATCGAGGAATCTGTTTAAAAATGTCATATTTTACAAGTTCCCTCAGTTTTGAGTTTAAAAATATTACTAAAAAAAAAAATAAAATTTGGTTAGAAAAAAATTGTACATGACTAGTTAATTCTACCGTGTCAAAATAAGAAAAATCTAATTGTAAGTTTCTTTCAATCGCTTTCTTGGAAATATTACCCGGAAACCCATTAAAATAGGTTGCATTTTATAAATTTTCTCAGATACAAGATTATAAATATGTACTAAGAACAAATAAAAATAATTTGGATAGCAACAAAAAAAAATATATAGATCTAATTAATTCTATTGCAACAAAAAAGACAATTTCCTATCCATCGCATTTATGATTATATTTTCCAGAAATTCCTAAAAAAATGATACATTTTACAAATTTTCTCATTTAAGAAATTGTAATTATTACGAAATTAGAAATAAACATAATCTAGATAGAAAAAAAAGTCTTTATAGTATTAGTTAATTTGACAACGTCAAAAAGAGGATACTTAATTTTCTATTAAGCGGTTTTCTGAAATTATTTTAAAGAAATCCGTTTTAAACCATCATATTTTACAAGTTTTCTCAGTTATGAGAATATAAATTTTACTAAAATATTAATTATTACTATCTAAATAGAAAAAAAAGCATAGGAGTAAGTAATTCGTCCGCGTAAAAAAGGAGCTACCAAAGTAAAGATGTGAAAACTCGCTCAAATTTTTTTCAGTTAATATTAAATGCTATTTACATTATTTTTTACTAAATATATCAGTCATTTATTTCAAGCTTTTTATTTAAAATATTGCTTACTATTTAAACATGATTTTAAAAATCTCCATTTACTTTAAATCATATTCTATTTTCAATATGAATTTATGAACAGAAATACTCATTTGCTTTACTTTTCATGATTTCACTACATAAATATAATAAGAAAAATAAATTTTATCAAATATAACTTACAATTTTTAAAGATATCATTTCAAAATTACTATCAAAAGAATCAGATTCGATAATATCAATTATTTATAAAGGTTTTTTAAAAGTTTTCGAAATTTAATCTAATTAATTTGTAAATAATAAATAAAGTAATATAATAAATAATTTAATTACACCTAATTTAAAAATAATTTGTGGATATTTTAATAAATGCTTTTTCTACAAACATGTTGAGTTTATATTATATTATAAAAATATAAAAATGATCGTTTGAATGAACGATAATTTATTTATTTGTTAAAGTAATATACCGTTTGGTAAAGAAATAAAATTTAGCAAAAAGAAGAAGTTAACGACACGCTATAATCATCCAAAAATTGTACACTTCCGTATTGTTCGGAATCACCGGAACGTAACGATCACATGATACACAAATCACAGAAAGAAAAAGACGTTTCCCGTCTCGCCGTGATTGTGTTCTGTTTTCTATCTGATACAAGTGATCAAGTGGAAGTTGGTACAGTCGCAGATCTCCTCAACACCGAACAAGAATCACAATATTCACATTTAGCTACTTGATTCTTGGTTACGATGTTTGCCGTGTTCGTGTGGTAATATTTCTGTGGCTAGTGTCTGCGCAGCTCGAAAATATTTCGCCGGCAACGCGAAGAAAAACCAAACGCATTTCGGTTCTGTGGAGGTGCGCATCGCGGAATTTATAAGGTGTTTATTGTTTTATTTTGATATGTCACTAATGACTTTATTTTTATCATAATTCCTTCACATTTTCAGATAGATATATATTCTTTTGTGATTACTTTGTTGTGATATTTCAAACTTAAAGGTAAGACAACTTTTGGTTTTTTCTTTTTAGAAAGTTCTATTTCATTAATTAATACATTATTAAGTCGCATCCAATTAAAATACTATTTTCTAATGCATTATTTATTTATGTTTTTATATTTATTTACATTTATAATAACATTATAATTTTTTATTTATTTGTCATTTTAATTAATGATTTATGTTCATATTAATTATTATTCTT
>CM008233.1:23568248-23596872 GCA_002278615.1 Pogonus chalceus | reverse complement strand
AATCTGAATATATATATATATATATATATATATATATATATATCTTGTTTTTGGCCCATATTCAGAGAGTTTCAAACTACAGTAACAGTAAACTTTATTCAGCAAAAACAGGAGCACAAAGTTAATAAAGAAATATATCTAAAAACATTTGTAAACTTTTCCGACAAAACATGTTTTTTTATAATTTAAAAAAAAATAAAATATGTTCAATATTTGATCAGTTCCTGAATATATTTCTTTCCTCTGAAGAATTTTTAAAGTTTAACTATTTGTTTTGTAAAATAAAAATTCTTATTTTCAAAAAATTATCTCAATACTCAATTGGAAGTTTTGGGTTTTAAACTTTTTTATATTTCAATGAGTTTAATTTTATTGCGAATGCGAAAATTAAATAATTTCTGTCCATTAATTCATATAATGTATCAATAAACATAAACAATGATTATTTATTGTTTAATAAAACAAAGAAAATTTTCTTTAAAGCATAAATAAATATATAATTATAAATAATAGCCTTTCTAATACTTAATTCAATGTAAAATATTAAAGAATAATCAATAAAATCTTATTCCGATAAATCAATTAAATTTAAAAATTAATACAAATCAAAACTTTTTTAAAATAAACTTCAATCTCTTGCCTTTCTATTTCTGTGTTAAGAATTATACTTAATTTCAAAAATCAATGTAATTTTGTTAATTTTTCTGTTTGTTTTACTACTAATACAGGATTATAAATTATATTATCATCTCTTAGATATATAATTTAAATATTTTTTTATTCATTTAATACATTTTTATTACATTTTTGAAATGTCGGTATGTATTATAAATAGAAATTAATTCTAACCATTGAAACATTAAATTTTAATTTATTACTAAATACCTGAAAAATACCTTAACAAAACAAATGAATATTGAATAAGCAAAAAATATAAATTATACATTGTTATAAATACGTAAAAAAAACAAAACAACATAAATAAATTACAGATTAATTTATCTATTTTGAATTTTAATTATATAAAAAACATGTATCATTAGTTGAATTAAAATTTATATAATATTGCGAAATTACATCCTCAACAATGTAAGCAATAAATAACATTAATGAATGCGAATAAATGAAAATCAATAAATATTAGTACAAAACACAAATGAAACTAAACCAAATGTATATAAAACCGCAAAAGTGAGTGAAACCGCGTTTAAACTAAAACTCCCACCCGCACCTGCGTTAACACCTGTTTATTTTATTGTAATTAATTGCGGAGAATCTAACAATTGCAGGCGGTAATAATTATTTATAATTGTATTGTCGTTGATTCATGCAGAAAATTCCATTATAACGTCATAATCACGGTTAATCTGTAATTATCTCAATTTTATTATAATAAATTAAAAAACGATCAGATCTCGATATGTGTTTTTGCCGGATATTTTACATATTTTATTTCTGTTAGTAAATAAATAGTTTATAGTTGCGGTTTCTAGTAACAAGTTTCTGATTAATTCACAATTTTATTAAAACGTGTTAATATTGAATGAATTTCTAGTATTATTGCATCAGATATTTTTTATTTACACGCAAGAAATATTGATTTTAAGAATATTTTACTATAATTTACTATTTTTTACAATGAACAAGCAAATATTTATGTTTAGGTAAATTCATTAGAAGAATTTAATTTTAAAATCTTTAGAATTCAAAATGATATTTTATTTTTATTCTAATTTGATCATAGTTTTCTCATTGATATTTCTTAAAATTAAAATATGCAAAAATATTAATTGAAAAATTTTATTTTTATTATTTTAAATTAAAAAAATCTGTTTTATTGATGTAAAATTATTACTTTTAATGTAACAAAATTATAATTATGCTAAAAGTATTAATATTGAACGTTTATTAAAATTATAATACTAATGGCACTTGTTAATTAATTAAATAAAAAATATGATTAAGTTCTAAAAAAGTATTATTTTAAAAGTATTTTGACTTTATCACTATTATATTTTATTATATTATATTTCTGATAATGGTGTTAAAGATTTTTATCCATACCAAGTATTTAATTTAATTTACTTAATTTTAATAATGAAATATTCTGAAACAAAGAATAATTTGAAAAAAAAAAATATATTATAATAATGCGATAATGTGTTTACTTTCAAAATATTCTAAATTATTAAAAACTCAGTCGGTTGTCAATATATGTTAGAAAAACTAATTTTTCTTAGAATTAAACAAAGATATAATTAAAGCGAAACGAATAATTTATTAATATGTTTTCTAATTGCATTGCAAAAACTTTCTTTATTTTAAATAAACCTTTACAGAAGAAAAATGAAACGAAAAAACGACATAATAAATGAAAAGGAAAGTATTACATACATATGTGGTGACAAATTGTGTTCGCGTTCATAAAATCTATTTCTGCTTTACTCTTACTATCTTTAAACTTTAATATATAAATATCGATTTATAACATTATTAATAAGTATTCGTTTTTTAAGTTTCTATACAGCAACTGGGTATAAAGAAGTAAAGTTAAAGAAGTTATATTTTCAATATTTAAAATGCTAGAAGTTTTTAAATAAAAATATAGTTAAATATTTATATATAAAACATGATTTTAATATATCTGTATTTTGTTTTTATAATTTTTTAAAGAAATATCATATTATATTTGTGCAATCGGTGCATTTCTTTCATATTGGAACAAATTTGGACCAAAGAAAACTAAAACTAGTAATATTTCAGACAAAGATTCTGAATTAGAGGCTATATTTCTTTTGTCGCCAAGAAAGTATTAAAGACATATAAAACCATCGGAAAAAAATATGAAAACAAACAGATAAATGACCAGCATACATCAAAAGTCACATAACCTAACAAACTGAAAACATCCATCAAACAATAAATTCGATTAAATAGTATTTAATGAAGATAAACTATTCAAACTTGAAAAACTTAGTCAAATAAAACGCGAAAAATCTATCAGAATTCGACATAAAAGTGATTGATATATAATAAACAAATAGAACACTAAAAACAAACAACTTTAGTAAAACGATTCCAGAATTTTTTAATCTAATTTGTCAAAAATTTTTCTCATATTTTTCTGTTTTATTATTTCTTCTTGGAAATTGACGTTGAACATGTTTTCGGTTACTACAGAGGCGTTTACTACATAATAGATACAAATATCAATAGAT
The DNA here is from genome assembly GCA_002278615.1 of Pogonus chalceus. NCBI lineage: Eukaryota > Metazoa > Arthropoda > Insecta > Coleoptera > Carabidae > Pogonus > Pogonus chalceus. The sequence continues at coordinate 23,593,654 of CM008233.1, read as the reverse complement.
TTATGTCAAATAATATATGACAACCGGAAACCTTTGATTAGTGTCACTTGTATATAAAACGTTTGGTTAATCTTTAGATATATTTCAGGCCGGTACGTGGAGAATTTTAAATTAGCTTACTTAAAATATAATATAGGTGTCAACACAATAGAATATATAATAGCAAATTCTTAGAAATACGTTTTCATGTTCCTTTAAAGTTATACAATTCTTTTAAGTACAATAATAAAAAAACTTTAAATAAATAATGTCCTTTTTTATCTATTTATATTCTTATTATATTATTGATATTTGTTTCTTTTGTAAATATATTTTTAATTTTAATGAAAATATTTTTTATTGAATGAAACACTTTCTGCATCACCTTATTTTATTTATATTTAACTTGAAGGGTAAATTACCCTTATAATTAAATAAAAATAAATTGTTTATAAAAATAAAAATTATTTAAAATTACAAGGAAACAATAGCTTTGTCTGTTTTTTATTCAAACAATTTACAAATTGAAACTTCCATTTAAAAATAAATGATTATCTATAGGTATTCTAATATATGATTTAAGAACTGTCAATAATTTGTGTTGTAAAAAAAAATGATAAATATTCATTTTACACAATAACTAATTTACATATATTAATTATTAATTGAAATATTAATTGTTTGAATTATTATGACATAATAATTAAAAATATATTTCAATTTTCATTGTTATTGATGTTTAGATCCGTATCTGTTGTAGATTTCTTTTGTTTTTATTAATTAATTTAAATTAGCTAAAATGAGAAACATGTAAATATTATTTTGTCAATATTTTTTTTATATTAAACTTATAATTTTTTATAAATAATTTTTTTATAAGGGATGATCCATTATTTATTTTTTCACAATTTCTTGAACAAATAATAATTTTAGTTGGTTTTTGGTTTAAGCAAAATAGAAGTAAACAACAATAATAATAGTTTTGCAATTTACTAGTTGGAATTATTTAAGGGTTGACTAGAACTAATAAAAAAATTTCCTTAGCCCGTGCCTGCAGGGTTTCGCGTGTGATGCGGAGGTGTATGTTGAGATTTTACCTGAAATCAGCACGGTTGATTGAGGACCGCACGTTACCTTTTGTAGCACGTTTTACGGCAAACGATCGAGTATGTTATGCGACAAGAACGGAGGAGTAAACTAGGCAGTTGTTCACAGACACAAACGCACACACATACATTAAGAGAGTTCCATTCATGCCGCACTTTTACGCCTCTCACCCTGCGAACGTTCGCGCCTACGATCTTTCAATAATCTTTGATTATTTACTATACTGATCTATAGATCCTGGCGAAACTCTAGCTGCATCCACGTAATCTATCTACATTTTATTTCTTTTTTAATTATAATAGTACGGATGCTCTACCAAATAGTACTGTTAACTTAATTACTTAATGAATATAAAATGATTCTTTGAAATTCAACATCCAATTAAAATTTTACTAATCACATTTGATAGATAATTAATAATTTAAAAACTTGCAAACCGTTTCCTTGAATTCTTTTTATTATCAGAAAACTAATGGTAACAAAAGAAATTACAATATTTAGTCAAAAATACCTGCAGCAAAAAATTGCAGTATAAACTTAAATAATCTAAATGTGACGGTGCAGCACATTTATGAATAAAACTTTCACAATTCATAATATGTATAGAGAGAGGCTTTAATGATTATCTTTAGCTTGAATTGAATCAGTATGCGTAGTAAATTGTTTTTTTTTTTTGTCATTTAATGTTTGCCCCACTCACGTGACGCTATTATGGCAACAGGTTAATAATGTTATGCACATCTCTCTACCAGTGTCGTACATACAAATAAATTTAAAATAAAATTGAATTGCAGTTTTACACTTATACAAAAGTATTAATTAGATCTCATTATCCTTATTTATTGAATTTTACTTCAATAAATTCTTCGTATTAGTTGATCCGGGCATTCATAGGACTTAGGAAATTTGTTACAACGTGAAATTTCCTTTGCTGAAGTATTTTTATTTTGTTTACATGCTAGTAATTAGACATACTTAGTAGTTTTGCTCGTCAAATTGAATTTTAATTTAAGTAAATATAATCCATTTTTCGCGTAATCTGACGTACAACAATAAAAACAAAATTCTAAGATTTTATTCTTGTTATAATCAATTTTCTGTTGCATATTTTATTCTGGTCCTTTCAGATTTTTTAGAACTAATATCCCAGTTTCAAATTGAAGTTTACTTTAAGCAAATATAATCCATTTCTCGTGTACTCTGACGTAGGACAATAAAAGCAAAATTCTAAGATTTTATTCTTGTTATAATCAGTAATTTTTTCATATTTTTTAGAACTAATAACTCAGTTTACTCCGTTTTAAGTGTGAATGTATAACAGAAATTTATTTGTTTCGACTATTGAGTTTGTACTTCATATAGAAGCGAGGAATTTGGTTATAGGAAACCTTTTAAATGAATAATAAAGGTTCCGTCACTGCATTTAATAAAAAAAATCACCATTCATTCATCTATTTAACTCTTTCTCTCAACAAACAACACAAATAAAAATGTGCGGGCGCCTGGCCGTTACGTAGCGCTGCCTACAACTGTCTCGGTAAAAACAAAGTCAACCAGCGCCCACTACGATGTAACATGCTTGGTTATTTACTTGAATTTTTACAATGAAACCAAAATGTATACAAACAGAAATACCGTGTTATTTGATATTATATTGCAGAATATGCAGTTCTTTTTTTTATTATTTTTGCACAAATGTATTATATTTCTACTTTAAATTTAATATATGACGCTTTATACAAGTACTTACAAGGCTTATACAAAATATAAATTTAATATTAACGAAATTAGAATTTAATTGAAAGTTACCTCTCAAAATACTTTTTAATTAACAATATAACTTAAATATTATTTACACAAGTACGTTCATTTCATAACTGGTTGTTACTTGTTTTAAATTGCATCAAAACAGCAAAAATTATATTAAATTTAATTCTTATTTTTCGCAGATCTATATTTATAATAAAGATGAATAATTTCTAAATTAAAAATAATATAAAAATGTCAAGTAACTTTAATAGGAAATTTAAATTAGGTTTTTTATTCGCGTTTGAGAATAAACAAGATTTTAAGTAGCGATTTGTAAATGTACAAATGAGAAATGATCAAACATAATACGTGCCTTGAATATGGAAAAACAAAATAAATTCATGGTCATATTATATCTTTTTGTAATCTAATTCTGATTTACAAAAAATTGTAACTGTTACACAAAGATATTAGACTATTTAGTTCATATTTTCTTTTTCCTAGTTAAAATTTAAAGCATTACAGTTTTTAAATGAAAGAAAAGATCGCTAGCGATTTTAAAATCTTAAATTAGTTGAAAATTATTATTTTTCAAAAGTAAAAATCATAAAATGTAGAAGACTCTTTATATAACGACTTATTTGATTAAGATTACAATATATTTATATAATATTTTTAATTCAAAAATACAATTTATATATGTACAAAAAGTTTAAATGCTATAAAACTTGATTTTATAGGTTAATAATTCTTTTGTATGTAATAATAATTAAGCAAATAAAAGTTTTATTCAATTTTTTTTAAATTCATTTGTTATTTAAATATTCTGTTCCTTCCTTGTTTATATGCTTTTGTTTACAAGTAAAAATGACGTACTCAAATTGTAACACGAAACATTTCTATTTATTTTGAGTATATGTATATGTAAACAACAAACTTATTATTTATTTAACAGCAACAAGCGATAAATGCAACAATAAACTCAGTATGTCACATCTTCATTTCAATTTAATCAAATATACAAGAAATTTGAACAAAGCATAAAGTAAGTTTACAGAAACTTTGATAGTTATAGAAATGTGGCGTTCAGTCTCTTGAACTTAATAACTTATTCTTAAATTACAACTTCTATTTATACATGAAGTGACGCAATTCCAAATGCAACAATAATCTATTTATTTGTTGCATAAATTTGTTTTAAATTTCATTTATACCTAGTGCTATATTTGAGTACTTTGTTTTAGATTTAATTTCCGTTTACCGACAGGATATCCTGAACTTTTATTTATTTTTTATTAAATTATTGTTTTTAAATTTTGATATTTCCTGATTCTATTAACAGTTCATTTATTTTTTTAATATCATGGAATTTTACATTTCTTAGCGCCAAATTATTGTTTACAATAATAATAAAATTGTAATAAAAGTTTTATTATACAATTATTTTAAGTTATTAATATATACATTATAAAATTCAAATATATTTACATTGTATTATTATTATCTTTAATGTTTTTGTTTTGAATTACTTTTTACTTAAAGTTTTGAGTACAAGGTAAAAAGTCTATGGATCCCCTAATTGTTTTAATTATTTAACATACTCCATTCTGCCTGATTTTAATTACAAATTTAATACAAAAATAAATTCATAATTTATTTAAACTTATTGTTATATACAAAAGAAGAAAAATTAAACAAAAATTACAATTATTATTAATTTAATATGAATTTATTTGGCAAATTTATATAGCTTGGTACTTAAACGAAAAAGAAATTTAATTACTTATGAGCGGTTATTTACTTTTAATAAAAAGTAATGAAAATATTTTTGAATTATTTAAACATCTAATAAAATAAAGTTTTTAAAATAAACATATCCAGATATCTGAATAATATTTAAAACTAATATTATAAATACATGAGTCATAATAAAAGAAACTAAAAGAAATAAACATAACTAAGGAAATTTTTCCAACAAATTCATTAATAAAATTCCCATCCACATATTTTATAAATAAATAAGCAAAGTTATAAAAATAATGAAAGATTAAATAAATATAATAACCATGACCTTATAACAAAGAAAATAAACAAACTTAATAACCTTATTTATTATTCCAGATGGTTGCTCTACAATCAATAAAACACTCCTTGGACATAATATTCATTATCCTTATAATAATACACAATGTTTTCACATCAAATGGACTTCGAACAGTTAGTGATTCTATCTTAGATATAATTAACACAAAAGAAGTTGAGAAACTAATAGCAGAACGCGAAGAAAATGAAGCAAAAGAAGAAAAACGATATTTAGCACAAAATGATTTAGAAGATAACTACGAAATTATTCCGGAATCAGAAAAACAAGATTTATTATATACACAAGCAACTGATGTTCTCCAATCTCAAACAAAAGAGGATAAATCATTGAATCCTCGTATTTCGATTGATGTATTATTGCGGCAGAATCATTCAGATCCGTTCAGAACAACGGAACTTTTAAACGAACTTCGTGGTTATAATGGTAGAAAAGTGTTAAAATCGAGTAAAAATGCACTTTTTGTTACTAAAAAGGAATATTTACGACGGGATTGGTGTAAAACTGAACCTCTTGTTCAAAAAATAAAAGAGGAAGGTTGTATAACTAGAAAGGTTATCAATAGATTTTGTTACGGTCAATGTAATTCGTTTTATATCCCAAAAAGTCCAAAACGAAGAAACTTAAAACAAGGAAAATATGCTTTAGACGATGAAGATATTGATAATGATTTGAATGGAGCAGCGTTTAAGTCTTGTTCGTTTTGTAAACCGAAAAAATTTACGTGGATTACTGTTACATTGCAGTGTCCTGGTCTTAAGCCTGAATTCCGGAAGAAAAGGATTCAGAGAATAAAACAGTGTAAATGCATTGCTGAGAATTTAGATTAAAGTAATTAGTTATTGATTAATAAAACTTTTGTAATAGGTGCTTTTAGTAAGCTATTAATATAAGTATAAAGTAATATCTAATCAATTAGTACCTGATTTCAAATTTAAATCATTTACAAAATTGTTGTCGTTCTAATTTAAGACACTTCTTAAAAAAAAATAAAATTGTTTATAAAAAGGACAGATCTCTACTAAATAGTAAATTTTATTAATTTTCATTGCATTTAATATCATAATAAAAGTTATAATTTTTAATAAAATTTAGATTAAATAATAATTAAACAGGAACAAATTTTTGAATTAATCCAAATTTTAATAATTTATTTGCGTTAAAAAAGAAAATCTGAAACATAAATTTATAAAATCATGAACCAAAGTTTAGAAAAGAATAATTTTTTTCTAATATTTCTTCAAATTTTATACCATTACTGTATAATTTTCAATCATGGAATGATTATATTCTGCACATTACTAATAATTAAATTTTGCGCAACTGTGCAGTATTATTATTTCACTAGTGATGTAATAAAGTAATATAAAATTTGTATTACTTGGTAACGCTTAATCGCAAAGTGGTGACATCTAGTAGTTATATTTATGCTACATTCTAAACTTGTTACAGAATATACTATTCTTTATTATAAGAATTCTGATTTTTCTCAATTCAGTTAAATTAAATATGATATCAGGTACTTAAAACCGCTAAATATGAAACTTTAGCAATTTGAGGCTAAAATTTTTAATATATAATATTTATTTATTCACAATTTATTTTAAATTAAATATGTTAGTATTAAATATTTAAGTATTTTAAAAGCATTTACTTTTAGTTTGTGTTAAAATAATTAAGTAATTCATCTTAAAATTAGATGATTATATAAATTATGTATGAACCTTAAATCATATACGTAAAGATGTACAGGTGTTTTTAATAACAAATTAATGTCACATATATAATAAACATTTAAATTACTAATATATTTTATATTGGCCGATCTATCGCAGAAGCTACGCACATAATACAAAATTGATATTAGAGTGCTTTGATCATAAAATTGAGTGGCTCTCAANAAGTCATATTTATCAGAAAAATATCCACCGTTTGAGTGCCACTCTGCGATAGATTTACCTTTATATTTATTCGTGTATCGTAAATAATTTGAAATATTAATATAGACTGAAATTAATAATTAATAAGAATATTTAATTGGCAATTTATTTATTTATTAATAGTAAATTATTGAATTATTTATTATTATATTAAATGGTGGCCTATTAACAAAGTATTTAAAAAATAAAATAATGTAATATTAATTTTTCTTTTATTTTTAATTAGAATTAACAAAATACTAATAAAAAATAAAAGAATTGTATATTAAAGTAGATATAGATATATTAGCGAATGCATAAATTGAATTAAAAGTTCCTAATATTATAGGTTTATATATTATAAATGTAAAAATAATTTATACTAATTTAAATTTGTTTATTTCACACATAAATAGTTTTTAAGTCAGTTTGCTATGGCTGTTGAAACTTCATTAATTTTAAATAGAAAATAAATAATATGTTAAAAGTTTCAGTTATAATTATTTTCGTTTCTTTAATGAATAAAACAGCCTATAGCTTTATCTTAATATATAAATTATTTTTGTATCTATTAATAAAGACTGTATTCATTTGTAATTACAGTATTTAAATAAACAGCTGTTTTATAAGTAGAAACAATAAATTTTATATGTTTTAATAGAATTAAATGTAGATTTACCTTTAATTCCATGGCCAATAAAATATTATTTATAGTTGCACACACACACTATATGCACTAGTAGAGTTTAACCACTATCTTAAACACTCAAAATTTTATGAATTTTGTTTTGCACGCTACAACTTAACGCGGTGATAGACTTGTTTAGACTAAACATATCAAACGTTCTGTTGTTTAAAATTTGCCTCTGCTATTGCATAAGTATATGAAGAATTTAATGAATTGGACATTAAAATATGAATTTTTGAATATTTCAGCAGTACTAAAACTTTTGAATAAATATTTTTTAAATTTTGTTAATATGATATAGTAGTTTATAAATTATTTACATACATACATACATAAATAGCATGAAATTATAAATTTTAATAATTAATTTAAATATATGTAATGATTTCATTTCTTAAATGGGTTTTGTATCCGAGAAATACATAAAAAATCCGAAACAAATTAAGAGTACTAGCGTACTAGTAAGTAAGTATATAATTTATATAATGAATTTATTATTTATTTATCAAATTTACTATCAATCTAGATAATATATAACCTATTTATAGATATACAACAAATAAAATATTTTTTACTTATTAGACTTTTATATATTTATTATTACTGTTTTTCGTTTAAATATTCTTATGTTAAATAGAAGATCATATATCTGTACATTTCAAATTACTTTAAATAAGGTACTTATTGATTAGAATCACATGGTTATTAATGGTAAATTGATCGAATATACTATACATGTTAATTCCTTAGACTATGGTTAAATACTCAAAATATGCCCATTGTTAATTCTCTTAGGTTATTCGCTCGGAAAGAGATATCTACTGTAATAGTATTTATTGTATAAAGTAAAATTGAATATAGCTGGTGATTTATTAAAGAAGGTCATATGTATTTGATCACTGATGAAAATTAAAAATTAAAGACGTAAATGTATTAACTAAAAACGAATCCTATCTATTTTAAATTCAATTTTTTTTTTGTCTTCTACTGCACAAATGCGTATTATTATATACTTTACATGAAATATAAGATTTTTTTTTGGGATAATACTCCAAAACTGTTTTAAATTATCTTTAAACGGTTGTTAGTATGAATTAGTTTAGATTCTGGAGCAGTCTGTTACATCAAAATGTATAGTTAACCTTCAAACCCCATTTGACAAATTTTTGGTCATAAAATCAATCATTTTCAACACATGCATTTTCCATCTGTAGTTAGTCTGTGATAAGTTCATTATGCATAGGAGCAACTATATTCCACTCTAACCAGTGCGTACTGAGCTGCATATATAGCTTTTTTTCAGGCACGCTTATCGTCGAGAAAAACTTATTTCTTGATCACATCTAACTTTTTGATTTTATGATTTTAATTTAATTTTATTAAAAAATAAGATTTGTGTCACAATTTTTTTTTTTAATAAAAAAAATAATGTATCTATCTATGTATAATTAAAGTAAAAATGAAAGGATAAACACAGATAGATGAGAAAACTATTGTATGCCTTCTTACTTGATCTTACCAATCTTTTACTTAATTACGTAATTTGTCTAAATATAAGATATAAATAATTATTTTTATTAATTAGTTTTCTAAATCCCTAAATTATCCAATAGATTCTTAAAGACTATGCGCGCTAACTCGTTTCAAATGACTAGTCGTTCGCTTCAAAGTTAACTATTGAATGTGACTTGTACAAATCGCTTCAAATTCTAAACTTATTCATACCAAAGGTACGAAACTCTAAAATTGTTTTGAATAACCTTTAAATAGATGATAACACGACTGGGTTTAGTATTTGAAACAGACTATTACAAATTTTAAATCAAAATTTACAGTTATTAATCAATGTTATTTGAACAGCTAGCTTCAACTCAACTGATTCGTGGTTCTTCAATACAAAATTTTGTTTTTTGAAAGTGATGTTATGAGTAAAGATTTGGCAAGTGAAATGAAGATAGTTTACTGGCTTTACTTAACAATTGTGGTAAGTAACCAGCTGTAACAGTAACTTCGTGGTAGGCACTAATTGTAAGGACAAATATACATTATAATAATGTGCGTGTGTATTATATTTCCTGTATTTAACACCATAAAGTGTTAATATAATTGTAATTTGATATACATATGTGTTACAGTTAAGGCGTTAGCTTAGATAATGTATACATTCACTAATAAATACATACATTAAATAAATTATTCAAAGTGTACACAAAAAGACTACGCAAAACATTATCATGTATTAAAAATGCCAGGAAAAAACAGCTAATTTTTGTTACAAGAAAACAAATTTAGGTTTATAGCAACAACTATTTTAGAAATAAGTATATGTATATAAATTTACATAACATATAAAAATGATTCTTTACTCTTTCTGTTACCTAACCTAACCTAACCTCTGATTTTTTGTTACTAAAGATATTGAAATGTTTGCATTTAATAATTAATAATTTTAAAATAGTCAGTTCTTTAAAACAATCAAATAGTCGCTTCTATACCTTTAAAATATATGTACAATTAGTCGCTTCTACTCTTGAAGGGAATTTTTAGGTTAAGTCATGTAATTTATTTCATATTTCATAAATATACAAATTTAAAAAGCAAATCTTTTCTGTTTAAATATCCTTTTTTTTTCGCAATATAATAAAAAAATATAATCGTTACATTTATATAAAATAAAATTTATGACTTTATTAGATAAAAAAGAACGAAATAATTATTCGATAGTAATATAATGAATTTTACAATGTTTGAATGTAAGTTTAATTACGAAAAAGTTTGCTTTAGCGCAACTAATGTGAAAGACATAATTGAAATTTTAATTTAATTTATAATCCGTTGAATACAATTTCTGTTCCTCATTTATATTGTCTACAACATTAATTTTCTTAATTATTTTATGTCCAACACTACATTTATATTCAAAATGAATTTGTTTTTGATAGAATTAAGCAATAAAATGGTTTATAAATTTTTATATTTTACTTGATATAAAACGAAATTAAATAGATTATGAAATAATGTAAACTCATACCTGTTTTTTTTTTTATAGCAACGACTCTGAAAATGGGCAGTTCGAAGTGCTGAGTGATATTATATTATTTTGTGTTTTTAGACGAATACTTGTTCAATCAAGTCCATACTTTTCTCTATAATTGATAGACATTGCATAATAAAAAATAAATTCGAACAGATTCAACTCAAATGTCATGTGAATATAAAATTTTACTTAAAAATGTATTAATATTAAAAAAAGGATAATTTTATGTAAATTCAATAAAAAAATTGGTCGAAAGGAATTATGGGATATGCGATAAGATAATAATGAAAGGTAATTAAAAACGAGACACATTTTTTGTATGCCCTGAAGCAATACGTTTTTTTTTTAATTTTTTCAATATGCAGATCTGCGAAAACACATAAAATGATCAAGAGCATCAAGATCAGCTTTGTAGTGAACTACCTTGCGATGATCTGTGCACCATGATCATTATAATATAATATAATATAATAATTATGGATTATATCATTGATAAATATTAAACTACAAGCTAAACATTTAAAAGAAATGGTCAACCATTTCATATGATTTCTTTAACATTCATAAATATATATATTTATTGAATATTAGATAAATTTCTGACTAGTTTTTGTGCATAATATCATCAACAATTTAATTTAAAATGATCCAGACGATAGTTTTAAACTAAACTATTAATGTTTTATACCTTAATTAATAACGTAAATATACTTTATTTTGTCTTGCCAATTAGTTTGAAAGTTCTTTTTTTTTTTGGAATATGTAATATTTTAAATTGATAATTTTTTTAATTATAAAATCCCAAAAATATAAACAGGCGCGCTAAAATTACCTGTTAAAATGATACGTATTTTTTGATATAATCAGCGATTTTACAATCACTGGAATTTTTTTCAAACAGGATCCATTATAGCTGTAGTTAGCCAATACCCTAAGCTTTAATGGAACCTGCAAATCATGACTAGGTCTTGCACTGATTTCCTGATTAATAAACTTTATCAACCAACAGGTTGAAAACAATTGATGAAAACATTTTATTTTCGTCAAAGGTTTAACCCCTGTGAAACATTTTCTGAAAATCATTAGGGCCTAACGAGACAAGATCAAGTCATGTGGTGTAAAATCCGAAAACGTGAATAGTTTAAGGTTTTTACAGGTATTCGGCGGGAATCTTTAAAGTTCATGAGAAAGGATTCGTTAAGACATCACACATGCAACCGATATCTATGGATTCTTCCTGATGAAATTGTTTTTTTTTATTTTCCTGGCCGAATGATATTGTCAAATCCGGGTTAGCGATGAAATCATCGATGTGTTTGTTTGTTTTATTGGTATATAAGACAAACATGTTTTCACCTGAATTTGTCTTAAGCTGAAAGTAATCCATTTCCGACAAATTTCATATAGGTGCGTTGCGTTATCGTTCGGTAGATGGTTGTTCTAATTTATTATATTTGTTTCGTTAAAAAAATAAAAATGTTTATTTTAGGTTACGATTATGTTAAAGCCTCAGTTTAACACGTATTATACTAGCTTATATTTATGTTAACAGCTAAAGCAAACATCGATTACCTTAAAGAGTGAATATATATATTTAAGATGGCCGCTAATAGATGTTGTACAGCGGAATACCTCAACCATTATAGTATTTAACATTAAAAATAGAGAGGAATAAACCTTTGAATCATGTAAAGACATTTTGTTTATGTCAAGAATATAAAGTTTTTTTATTTGTTGATAGTCTGATGTCAGTGTTTATATGTGATGTTAAAATGACTAATTTTAGTGGGATTTGGGGATTGTACATTAAAAACTAACAACTACTCGTGCATTAAAAGATCGCACTATAATCCATAAATCGTTTTTCCATCTTCATTCGCTTTGTTCCATCATCGGGGAGAACCAACATGAGGGTAACGCCATTCGTGGTAACCGTTTCGCGGCCCTTTGGCGACCCTACGCCCGTGTTGTGTGTAGTGCAGTGTGGTGTGAGAGCGCCGGGGCCTTTTGGGCCGCCAGCCGGTTGTCATGATCGACGTCTATGGGGCACTGGGGGGTAGGGACAGGGGGAGCGCATATCAGCGCTTAATATCCTCCGACATTGGTACCCTTTTTTGCAGCCACAGGCAATCGTTCGCCAAACAAGTACGGATTCTGCTGGTCTCGGCTCTAAAACACAAATAAAAAAAAAACCAATGGATTATTTGACTTGTTTAATGTTAACGTTGTTGTCTGTTTTTAAATGGTATTTGCTAATAAATATATGTTTTGATAAATGTTTTTCAGATTCAATTTGAAAAACTGTGTTACGCCATAAATGAAAAACAAATTGAATAAAATTCTTTTTATCGATCATATATACAGCAGCTCACATTGAAAATCGGAGAAACCTATCTTAGAAATAATAATTTAAATATTTTAACTATAATTGAAAAGATCTATTAGTTGGCGGGGTAGGATCTTTGCATTTTATTGAAAATACAATAGATAAAATGAAGAAGTAAAAATTAAAAATAGATATATTGGACCATTTTATATTTTACCAAAATAACGATCCAAAATACACATTAATGGTTATTAAAAAATAGATTATCTCTAATATAATTCCTGAAAAACTCTTAAAATATTTGGACAGTCCTTAAATTTAAATGTTATTGAGCATTTGTGGGATGCATTGCGAAAAAAAATAATAATTAGACACAATTTAAATAAAGAAGCCCTAAAGAAGACTTATAGGAAGAATAGTTAAAAACTTAGCAGCTTTTGAAAAAAAAAAAAAATTGTGGTTTTAGGAATCAGGGGTCTTGAGATTGTGCGAAAGCAAAATGGCTTATTTAAAAAATATTTATTTAAAAAAATCTTTTATTTATAATGTGAATTATTAATTTGTTCAATTTTGAGCTTTTGTTATTTTTGATTATGTGTTTTATTTTGTTTTTGCAAGTATTTAAATTACGACTTTTGAAAAAGGCTTGTCCGACTTTCAATATGAGCTACTGTACATAAAAACTATATTGAAATTGACGGACATCAAAACTTGTTTTAATTTAAACTATAAAATAAAAATAACAAGAAACTTTTTGCTATTTAATTTGTTTCAATTAATATAAAAATATCCATTTTTTGTTGTTTCTTATTATTACACATATATAACTTCAACCTACTACAATTATTCCGAAAGCGAAAAGTTGGAAATATTATTTTAGTTGTGTATATTCCTCTAACAATTATTTTATATTTAATTATATATCGCAAAACAAACAATATAATAATAATGATATGAATAGATAATTTTTGTTAATATGGGATGTTTATTATTACCTTCCCAATATGAAACTTCTTAGCCACCAGGTTTTTGTGGGCGATATGCTCATTATTCTGCAACAAAATACCAACCTTGTTAATTTGATGTTTGTCGTTTTATACGTTCAGCTATGTTGCAATTAATTCGCACTCAAGACCTAGTTTCTGTGTTGAAATATTGGAAAATTTTATAATTAAATTTTGTGATACTAAGAACAAGTGTTTTGTTCAAATAACTGTGGTTATTATTGTTCCAAAGTAAATTCCAAAATAGGTATTTCAATTGCTTCAATATATATTTGTAATTTGATATTTGAAATCACAACAATGTACTGTAGCAACAAGAAATGAATGGCATATAAGATTTTAACGTTATTATATAAAAATAGAAAAGAATATTATAAAAAGAAGAAGCTAAGTAACGATACAACAGCCGATATGTGACCTTAATACTTTTTGATGCTGTAATATTATTTGATATCGTTCAACGGATTCTCAGAATTTATAAATAAATTTTATTTCAACTTATTCTATCTATGATCGATTTACTTGTCATACTTACAAATAAACTGTCACACAATATAAAACTAATTTTGTTTTGTGACAAAGTTCTGAAATCGGTTTTATTCATTTGACACAAAAAAATAAACTTTTCTATGTTTATAAAACTATTTTTGAAATCAATTAAAATAGAAAATCTTTTTATTTATAAATACAAACGAAACATATTGTTAATAATTTTAAATATTTTAAATGAATGTAACTTTATAAACTCCTTTTTTAATTAATATTAGCTCGACATATTTTAATAGAAATGGAGTATAGTTTAAACAAAGTACTGCTACGTACAAAATATTTTTAGAGATAAAACGTTAACATTATTTTGTCATTATTTGAGTTTGAAAACTCCTANTATATATATATATATATATATATATATATATATATATATATATATATATATATATATATATATATATATATATATATATATATATATATATATATATATATATATATATATATATATATATATATATATATATATATATATATATATATATATATATATATATATATATATATATATATATATATATATATATATATATATATATATATATATATATATATATATATATATATATATATATATATATATATATATATATATATATATATATATATATATATATATATATATATATATATATATATATATATATATATATATATATATATATATATATATATATATATATATATATATATATATATATATATATATATATATATATATATATATATATATATATATATATATATATATATATATATATATATATATATATATATATATATATATATATATATATATATATATATATATATATATATATATATATATATATATATATATATATATATATATATATATATATATATATATATATATATATATATATATATATATATATATATATATATATATATATATATATATATATATATATATATATATATATATATATATATATATATATATATATATATATATATATATATATATATATATATATATATATATATATATATATATATATATATATATATATATATATATATATATATATATATATATATATATATATATATATATATATATATATATATATATATATATATATATATATATATATATATATATATATATATATATATATATATATATATATATATATATATATATATATATATATATATATATATATATATATATATATATATATATATATATATATATATATATATATATATATATATATATATATATATATATATATATATAGGGTGTTAATTAAAAACTGGCCATAGGCGTTAAATATGGGGAAACAATTTTTCCCATATTAGTTTAGGCAAAAATGCTTCAAATAAATATTGTACAGAATTAAAATTTACATCCAAATTAGTTTTTGACTTTTTATAACCAATGATATTTTTTTAAAATAGCTTTTCTATAGCGATAGTCATCGAACTCAAACAAAAATGTCAACAATTGTATAACATATTAACTGGCAACATTGTCAACTTTAGTTTAATTCCATGGCTATCGCTATAAGACGGAATTTTTCGAAAAACTTTATAACTAATGACTAATATGGATGTAGATTTTAATTTTCTAAAACATTTATTTGAAGCATTTTTCACTGTTTTCTCCATGTTAAACGCCTATGGCCAGCTTTTTTTTAATTAACACCTGTATATATATATTCCACTAATTTAAAATTTAAATTAAAATATATTTTTATTATTGCTATATATAAAACCGTTGAACCTTGCATAATAGAAAGATGCATTATTTAACATAATCCTGGTTTTAATTAAAAACTGTAATAATNTTTGAGTTAATAATTAATTTAATATTTTTCTGAAATTATTAGAAATTATCAAATATGAAATAATATATAGTTAATTAAATAATTTTTATTCTCTAACTCGTATTTTTCTAATTTAATACCTTTTTTTAATTGTTCATGAAAATAAACCAAGTGTTACGGCCGACTTTGACTTATTTCTTTGGTCTCCATAGAAATAGCGGAAACAACATCAGTTATAACTATTGATGAAAACAACATTATATTTTTAAAAAATGTAAAAAGTTATCGTTTATAGCAACGATTTTTTTATTATTGCAGCTGAATTCAACTTTTCGTTGCTGCTTATTATGCGCTAATGCGATAACAAATTTTATCTTGTTATAATTTTCCATTTCTTGAATGAAATATCATTTTTTTTACGTTTAATAGTACTGAACTTAAATATTTTTTATAAAAGAGCATTAATATTACCGCTGAGTTTTTACGGACATGATTTCATTATGGAAGCTGGAGCTTTCAAAGCTATAAATGTATTACAAACTTATAGCTTTAATAATAAAATAGAAAAGTAACATTTTGAAAATTAACATTTTGAAATTAAATTAAATTAATTTTTTTAAGTCACAATCACAATCTACTATAATACACTGGCGGAAAAAAAATGAAACACTCGAAAATCCTCAAATTTTGCTCATTTTCAAACCGTCAAAACAATTTTAAAGTGTCTTCTTTCAAGGCATGTATGCGATCTTAAACGTAACCTCTTTCGCTGNGCTTTCCTAAAGCACCCCTGTGAAAAAAAAAATGTTTTGAATCGAAAAAATGTCCAACTTTGACGATGTGTACGGAGTTGAAAAAAATTTGCCGACTCGATTCACTATAATGGCATTAAAATTTGATAAATTTCCTGTTCAGGGCTTTAAGAACGAAGTTCCTAGGATGATTTGGAACAAAGTTATGGGTGATGGGCATACATGCCTGAAAGAAGACGCTTGAAATTTGTTTTTCTGCAAAGGTTCATCAAAATCGATTGAAACTACGCCGAGTATTGACGGTTTGAAAATTTTACGAATTTCGAGTGTCAACAAATATTTAAACCTAAAATATTATACCTTCAACCTTAGATAATTTTTAAAATATTTTAAGAAAATTATAAATATATAATTTTAATTTCTTAGTATTCATGTAGGTACATTATTTTGAATTTACATATGAAACCTTTTTTTATTGTGTTTATTTACTTTTTTTCTGTATAATTCGTTGAAAATGAAAATATAATATGTAGTAAAAAAATTATTTTAAGTTTTTTATCAACTAATACGACCATTTTTTTATGCTTTGCCGTTATAACCGGTTTCTATTATATAAATAAAAAATCTAGTACATACGAACGTAAAAAGCATATATACTTTTTCTAGTTTTTAACATCAAAAAGACATAATAAAATAAAATATTAAAATAAAAAAAGATAAAAATTCTGATTGATAACTTGAAAAGAAGTTGTAAGCACCGTCAATATATCCAATGATGTGGAGAAATAGAGTTCAAATTCTAACCTTACATGAACGGATATTATTCAGTCGAAACGGTATTCTAATAAAAATAAAAATGCAATTCAAGAAATTCTATATAACACTTCAGTATCTATTTTAGGGAGTTAATATTATTTGCAACAGATAACTAACTGCAAAATATGTAGGTGTATAAAATTATTATAATATTTCTATTTTTGCTTATTATATTCTTTTTACTTTTTATATTCGTCGCATCTGAGCACATCTGTAATAAAACGAGACTAAATATTTTTGTAATTAGCTCATTTCAACACGTTTCAAATTATATTACACGTCTCGTTCTCGATGATAACATGTAGTATTTTTATTATTTGTAAAACATCACAACGTTTAGAGTATATAATTTGAAATGGGTGTGCTGTGCACTTACATATATTTCTTATTTACTATTTATTAATTGTAAAACATCTGCACTAAAGTAAACTAAAGCAATGGTCTTAGAAAAAAAAAAAAAAAAATCTGTTGAAGTCACCCAATTTTTAGAATAGAATAACTGTCACAAATCAACTTTTGACAGATGCATTCTATGAATTTTCAGTAACCAGAAAATCTTGTATTACTACCTTACTGTCAAGAACTTTAAAACCAACTATATATACAGCAAAAAAGATAGGTGTTTGTATGGGAAAGACTTTGCTGAATAAGCTAAAGAAGCAAACCCTTTTAGAAAAAACCATACAAATATTTAAGCTTTGCCAAAATATCTATACGTTTTTTGACTGGTCTTACTCAGGACAACGTTCAACAGAATAATATGTCTTGAGTAGCACAACAGTGCAGACCTTTTAAATTGGATATATGGAAGAAATGCATATGAATATTAAAGCTTTGCCAAAATTTCTATACGATTTTTGGCTGGTCTTACTCAAGACAACGTTCAACAGAACAATATGTCTTGAGTAGCACAACAGTGCAGACCTTTTAAATTGGATATATGGAAGAAATGCATATGAATATTAAAGCTTTGCCAAAATTTCTATACGATTTTTGGCTGGTCTTACTCAAGACAACGTTCAACAGAACAATATGTCTTGAGTAGCACAACAGTGCAGACCTTTTAAATTGGATATATGGAAGAAATGCATATGAATATTAAAGCTTTGCCAAAATTTCTATACGATTTTTGGCTGGTCTTACTCAAGACAACGTTCAACAGAACAATATGTCTTGAGTAGCACAACAGTGCAGACCTTTTAAATTGGATATATGGAAGAAATGCATATGAATATTAAAGCTTTGCCAAAATTTCTATACGATTTTTGGCTGGTCTTACTCAAGACAACGTTCAACAGAACAATATGTCTTGAGTAGCACAACAGTGCAGACCTTTTAAATTGGATATATGGAAGAAATGCATATGAATATTAAAGCTTTGCCAAAATTTCTATACGATTTTTGGCTGGTCTTACTNTATGAACAATTGATAAATAGTAAATAAGAAATATATGTAAGTGCACAGCACACCCATTTCAAATTGTATACTCTAAACGTTGTGATGTTTTACAAATAATAAAAATACTACATGTTATCATCGAGAACGAGACGTTTCATATAATTTCGATCGAACTTCGCCCGGCTACGCTGGGCTCGTTTAATCGTACAATTATTCATAATATTTAAATTTAATATTTCAAATTACATCTTTCGCGTTTTATCATGTTCAGGTTGTTTGTATGAAACAAAATAATTAAATTTTATATGAATTCAATAAAAAAATATCACAGAATTTTTTGAGGTTAACAAATTTCATAACTTATACGTATATAAATATAATATTAAAATATAAAATAAAATTCTTAATATATTTTTTTTTAATATGTAAAACAAAATATAAACAACGTATATATGCTACTGCTATTCAAACACATCATGACGATATAAAATGGCAGTGTTTCTTCAATAAAAATTTCATATATAAATATTTACTTTAATAGTAAAATATAAATATAAAAGTTTTAACCTACATTGTTCGTATCAGTTGTGAGTAAAAATCAATATTATATTATGAATATAAATTTTAGTTTTTATATTATCTTTTCCAGTTATAAAAATATTCATCTATAAAAGTATTCTTAGGAAATAATTAATAAATTACAATTACTTTTAATGAAGCGTATACAAATAATTTATTGAATATATAATTATATTAAAAAGAAATTTATGACGGTATTCTTTTAATTTATCGTTATTGAATCATTTGAATAATGATAGAGTTTTAACTTGTCATAAGTAAATTCAATGAAATTACTAAACTTTCCAGAATAATTAATATATGCTATAAAAAAATATAAATTAAATATAAAACTTTTTTTTAGAATTTACAGGAATCAATTACTAAATAAAGATATACTTCAATTTGTTTTTTTTTTATTAATATCGTATTAGAAACAGTTTGGGCTAATAGCAAAACTCTTTTTTCTATCATTCTTCCATTCGCTTATAGTTATTTACATATCAAGTGCGGGAACGACTGGTTCACGGAAAAGTGTCGCAAGCTCGTGCCGCCATAGAACGAATCCGGGAACCAAGTTCACGTAAGAAGTATGTACAATTTTTTTGTACAAAAAATTTAAAACTATTAATTAATATTTTATATTATTTTTAATGGTTATGTTTGACGTTTCATAGGTTACTGCTGTCAAATCAGACAGAATGTGTTGCCAACTGTGTTAATGAAATGCACTAAATTTATACTTAAAAATTAAATTTCATTCAATAATTTACCACTTTTTATAATAATTATTAAGAAAAGTAAAGTTTGAAAAACTATACTTTTTTATTATAAATACAGTTTTTTAATAGATATCTTAGAAATAGGAGTCCTTTTTGCGAAATTTCCTGTAAGACTTTCTGGTTACAATGCGGAAAATAGAAATTTCAGATGTTGCTAAGGTAACGCAAATCAACACTTTTCAATGCATGAGTACAAAAAATTTTATTCGTAGCATTATAACCTGAAAGTATATTTCAAAGGACCTTGAGATAACAGAGGTGGTATAAAGTCTAGTCGAATAATTCTTTTTAAAGTTTCATAGCCCTAAATTAGAATTTAACCGTTATAATTGCATTAAAGTTCATTTTAAGAAAACAAATAAAATGTTAAATGAAATAAAAATAAAGAAAAGAAAAATTTTCTAAACACAAAAAAAGTATTGTAACAAACATGTCGCGGCAAATGCGTGGCCTTAGCTATGTATGTTGTTTGTGTGATGAAGCATCGACAGACACTGGCTGTTGTATACGACAACAGACGATAGACAAAAACAAGTTAATTATCTTTTGGAAAAGTCTTGTTTTTTATATTCGATAGACAATTTATACAAGTTCTAGAAGAAACAGTGGCATATATAAATAAAAGGGCACTCATATAAACGGCTACATATACTTCAGTTTAGTCATAGATAATGACTCCGGAGTCAGTCGGAAGTAGGATGACGCGATAATCATCATATGTAATAAACGTATATAAATATATGTGGAAAGCATTAGTCCACCTGTGAATAAGTAATATTAAGTGTGTATATAAATTTAGTGTTAGCCTTAAGTTATATAGCTATTATTAAACTAGTTATCGTTCAAATAAATTAAACATTACATTAATATCATCAAAGGAACGAAATTCTAAAATTGTTTTAAAAGAACATGAGCAGCAAAAAATATGTTACCTACTATACTATCATTTTTAATGATAATGAACTACACATACATACATACATATGTACATGAACAGAACGTACAAATCGTAATATATGATCATATATATATATATATATATATATATATATATATATATATATATATATATATATATATATATATATATATATATATATATATATATATATATATATATATATATATATATATATATATATATATATATATATATATATATATATATATATATATATATATATATATATATATATATATATATATATATATATATATATATATATATATATATATATATATATATATATATATATATATATATATATATATATATNATTTTTCCGCATACTTGATACGTAATAGATCATTTACTTGCCTAATTTTAGGGCAGTAATAATGTGTCAAACTGACAGCCGGGATGTAATAACAGCTGTGGGTTTTAACGGTGCAAGCATACGACCTGACATCTATTGATAAAATATTGAAATTACATAATTTAAATTTAGCAATAAAATAAGACAAATTTACATGACAATTTTCATTATTTTTAATAACACTTATACATACGATCTTTATTTCAATTTTCGCATGATTTAATATTGAAATTATCATAAATACAAAAAATTAGACATTTATAGTTTGAGGTTATATGTCAAAAATTCTTCTAAAATGACGGGTGCATCTTTTATTTTATTACTTGTTTCCATGGTTTCAATTATGAATAGGAAAGCGACACAATTTCTTAAAATATGAATTTTTCATTATAAAATTAATATTTTTCATTAAAAACAATCTTCTCAATGATACGGAAAAATATCTTGCGCCCTACGGGAATCTAACAGCATATTACATCCCTCAGCTTTTGCTGAAGAAATCTTCGGGATGTAATATGCCTTTATCTTCCCTTGTGACGCAATATACTATTAGTAATCAAATATCATAGAAGTTAAAGTTAAAGAACGAAATTAAAAGTTAATTGTTTTTTATTACAAATGTATTAATTTTGATATTTTTATACATATACATAACAGGACTATGAAATTTTAAAATTGCTTAGAAGAAAATTGAGCAATAAGAAATATATTAGGTGGTACCAATCCAGTTAAACATTCATTTTAAATATTTGAATGTAACTTACAAAGTATGCTTCAAATTATCAATTCACCTCTGCGGTCGTCAAGGTTCTTTAAAAAATAATTTTAAAAAGTATTGATGTGAATAGCGTTTTAGGGAGTGAAATATGCATAGAAAACAGTTGCACAGTTGGTAGTGACCGACCAAAGGTTTAGTTTTGGTTTCGGCGATAAATTAAAGATACGGTTTAGGCAGAAAAGCAATAAAACTATTCGTTTATCGAATAAGGATTTTTAAATTAATAAGTTGAACAATAATTAATAAAACCGTACTCAAACAAAAAAATGTAATTAGAAATTACCATTAAACGAAGTTTTGATTTCAATTTCGGCCTTAACCGACACAGAAACAAAATCGATTTTGGATTCTGTTTCGGTTGTAAAAATTAGTTTCAGTCCGACACTAACCAAACTAGACTATACCATGTATGTATGTACGTCTGTTAAAAAAGAAACATTTTACTGCGTATTATTATTTATTATTTATAGTTCATTTTTAAATTCAATTTTGACATATTTCAAACGAATGAAATATAAAATTTACAAGCAAATATAGTTTTGAAGATATACAGTCATTTATACGAAAATTGAAAGGAAATAAATTGCGCGTATAAATAAGTTTTGAAATAAATTGAAGTTTATATAAAATTTGATCGCGCCTCTGGCGTCAACTAGTTATTTAGTCTTTATAAGTATTTATTTTTTGATCGAAAATTTATTATACTTTTCTGTTTATAAAAAAATTTGATCGCTATCTTGAAATACTTTACATTTACCTCGTTAGAGAAGATATGTAGATGTAGTGTATGATGTTAATGTGTATCATAAATCTTTATAAAATAGAGTAATTGTGAAAGAAATATTTAAATCTTAGAACATAGTATATAAAATAATTGAATTATAAATTACCCATTTTAACTGTGATGGATAGAAGTTCCATATTTTCGTACCAAGCAAATAACAACAAGATAAAAAAAATAAATCTGACCTGCATGGATTGTTGTAAAAATCGGTTGAACTCCATTTCATTAATTGCATCAGCAACATTATCAGCGCGACGAATTTCGGAATCCTGGGTAGCAGGGCATTTGAACATATGCTCGGAATCACACATGCAGTCTTGTGCAGCTTGATACCGACGACTGTAAGTTGCAGTGTTTTCAAAATCTCGTGAGTTGGTGCATCCTTGATGTTCTGTAACAAATAAAACATAAAATTAAATCTACTGAACCTACAATTAACATGTACATCACTTTTATTTAAACATTTCACGGTATATCAACTCTTAGTCGTAACCTTAATTTATTTTAATTCGATCCTTCAAATATTTATAACTAGAATTAATAATTAACATCATTATAAAAAATCTACAACAAAAATTACTTCCTATTATTTTATAAACCTGGGTTTATAATCTGAACATATATTTTTTTAAATTTCCAGTATGAAATCAAAATTAATTAATTTTCAATGTTGTATAAGGCATTATACATTCCTTTATTTCGGATAAACAATGAAAAATCAAGATAGCATTCTATTAAAATGATATATGTCGGTAATGCTAGAAGCTTTTAATAAACATAATTTGATGAAATAAAACAAAGTGCTTTGAATAAAATTTACGAAGAAATTTAATTATTTTTTGACTCTGGTTTTGATGTACATTATTAACAGGATATCATGAATTATTCTGTAATTTATTTTTCTTTGAATATCGTTCGTATATCATGAAACGACAAAATATTTTCTAATTAAATATTCATTTTTTCTTTAGTTTAATACCGATTTCTAACATTTTTCGTAAAAATTTAAAAATCTTTATTGTTTTATTTTAAACAACATTTCTATTGTCTGCGCAATTTATGACAAATCAAATTTATACATTTATACGACCCTAACAGAACAACAAATCACGAATTAAGGTCTTATTTCCCAGAAAATTCATTTAAGAGCTGTTTCGCGGTTTTTTTATAAAGTAATATAATGAAAGAAATTTAATTTTAAACAATAATATTTATAATAAAAGGTTCGAAATCTGAATGAAATATTGTTAGAAATAGCAAAGCTTGTGCAATTTAATGAAGATATCATTAGTATACTTAACGGTCTATACAAAATATACTATGTCCAGTTAGTATGACATTTTCCAAAATTAAGAAGACAGAAATATATAAAGTACTCTTACCACAGGAGAATCCATATCATTCTCGTAATTTATTTTGGAAAGAAATTTGAGAAAAATATTGAATTGCATATAAATTTATTTTGTGTAAAAGATTTTGTATTGAAAATAAAAAATTACTCTAACCCTGAGTAAAGCTTTTTCTTTAAATAGTACCACGAAATAATTTAAATAAATGCATATTGCCAAAGAGGTAAGTTCAGATTATACTTAAAATGAAAAATTTAAATTTAAGTAAAAATTAATATTATTAATAATACTTAAAATATCTAAAAATAATGGCGTATTGTCACATAAGTACATATAATAATTTACTTATTGTTGTGTTAGAGATAAAATAAGAAGTAGAAGTGTTGAAAATAAAATTCTAAACCTCTTGAATCAAAGATTAACCAAATATTCAATGCAGAATAATATGAAGTGATCTATGAATTTCAAAAACAAAAAACAACTGCTTTAATCAGAATTTTAATTGAGAATCTTACTGTAAAAATTGTAACAATTTTTTCTGAACTTGGTTATTTCCAGATACAAAATGAGGATAGTTGTACATACTTTTTTTTAAATGTATTTTTTTTTTT
>CM008233.1:23504361-23528510 GCA_002278615.1 Pogonus chalceus | reverse complement strand
AAAGTAATTAAACTAATAGAACCTCAAATACTTTATAAATTAACAATACTTTGCTCTTATATTACAGAACTTATTGGTTAGGAACCGTATTATAAAATCACTATACATGTAATGCAAAATTGGTATAAACTAACTCTTAAAAAATATTTAGTAATATTACTATAATTATGTTGTAATATTCTCAAACAAATACAAAAAAAAAGTTTTGTAAAATTACCATACTCGATTTGAATTTTGATTAAATATTTTGCCTATCAACTTCCAAAATTTTTTTAAAAATTACCATGGAAATTTTTAACAGTCGTCATACATGTAATATTCATTTATTTTCTGTCATATAAATATAATTAAAAGTACATTTTAGTATTTGATGCTTTTAAAATATTAAAATTTCATTATTCTATATAAATCTCTGTGAATTTAATATCTATAAATTAATGCAATAGATTTTTTATGAAGGTAAATTAAAAAATATATGTATACATAAATTATTATTTCTATTAAAAAATAATTAAACTAGAAATTATAGAATTTGTGGTTATTGAAAATATTTTTTCTAAATCTCATTAAAGACAGTTAAAAAATCGAATCCCTACAATAATAATAATTTTTATACATGAATATTAACAAAACCTGATATCAAATAATTGAAATAACTATCACCATTTTCCTAGCCCTCGTCGATCTTATAATATGTTAACATGATCCTATAATGCTCTTGAAATTGAAGCATGTACAAGTAATTACAAGTAAAATTTCAATATTGTAAATAAGCATTCCACCTATTGTGAACTAAGCAAACGGAGGCAACAAGTTTCACATTCCTTGCGTACTTTACCATAACGGTCATGCGCAGAAATTCACACCATTGCCTCAATGAAAACCGCTTACACTTTTGGTATTGATCCAAAGCCAATTTATTTGGGAATTTCTTTCATAAATTTCGGCTATAGTGTTTGTGATTTTAACAAAATTATTTACATACTATTATGGATGTTTGTATATAATTTTATTCACAAGTAATATTCAGTAACACATTCTTTGTTATAATTAGATTGTAATTAGCATTTATTACTGTAATTATATTGCATCAAACATTTAATATTGGCTTGAAGTAAATTAATTATCTTCTTTTACTTCTTAATACACTACATTTATTAAAGTATACTTCATTTATTCCATTTTATCAAGTAATTTGGAAACGTTGCCTCGTCTAATTGTAAGAAGCAATTGTTTCAGATAGATAAAGAGATATTTATTTACAAACAGTTGACTATTTTTATTATAATCATCTAAGTAAGAATTTTCAAAGCAACTAGGGATGCATCGTAAATTTTACGAGAAATCCAAAAATAATTAAAGGCTTAACACATATACTTACATTTAAAGGCTGAAACTGACAGATAATTTGACGACAACGAAATAACTAGTCTTCTAAATAGAATGATTAAGCTATTTTTAAAACTGATTTATAAAATAAGTTTTTATTAAATTTTAATTATGCACATTTTCAAACGCTACAAGAAACGTAATGTGTTTTAAATTGCAAAGAAAAAAGATTTCTTTTAAAATCATTTTAATATCATTTAAAGCTGAAATACACTCAAAACTTTACAGTCAACAATGATAAAAATCAATATTTTATGAAACAAAATCTTGATAAATGTATAAAATAGATTTTAATAAAATGAAATTTTATTTAGGAATAAATTTGTGAAATTTCAATATATATCAATATAGATAACTATCTTGTTATATAATGACAACATTGATTGATGTTCTGAAACTAATTAAATGTGACAGTGTAGGAATATTTTAAAAATAATATAATCATTGATAAATTGACCGACACATCATTAATAATATTTAACTTTAAAATATAAAATAAAATATTTTCATTACTTTATTTACATGTACAGTTTAATATACTTCTTACGATTTAAATATTCAAACTTTTAGAAAAAAATTGTATTTAATTTTGTTAACAACACAAAATATGTCAAAGTAAAATGTACAAACTAGAATAAATAAACCTTAAAAGAATAATAACTTTTTTATAAATANATAAAAAATTAAATATTTTTTTTATTTATTTATAAAAATGTTTTTATAAACAACTTTTACCCTTTAACTACAAATAGAAATTAATGTACTTTTAATAATTAAAACATTACCAACAAAAGTTTATATTTTACAAAGGAAATTAAATTGTTTTATAGTTTTTATTGGGATAAATAAATAATTTCAAAGAATAAATCTTTATTCATCAGAATGAATTTATTAAAAAGTCACAAAATATTATTTCCTGCTATGTTTATAGAATAAATTTTTATAAAATATTAAATAATATTTTCTATGAAAATGAAAAGTTTTCATCCAACTATTTGTGAATATACATTTTGTTGTATGAATATAATTGTAAGTAGGTAAATGAAAATTATTTATAATCACTAATTAAAACTTTCTAATTAAATTAATTATATAAAAAATACACCGTTTAATTAAAAAATGTATGTATAAAACAAAGAGTAAATATCAAACAGAATAAATTGTTTTTAACTTTTAGAAAACACGTGCAATATAATTGGAAACTTCCGCATATTAATGAAAAAGTTTTTTGTGCTGCCATCTACGTAGCATTCTATCAAACTACAGTAAAAGCTTCGGTATTCTGTCACATGAGTTCATCATTTGTCTTGCATCATATTTGAAATTATTGATGAAATTTTTTATTCAATTAATAATAATTTACCAGATAACATATTAAATAATAATTTTCTATTTTGGTACTATTGTTTATGAAGGAAATATTTGATATATTTAAAATTTTTATTTCTATAAATTATTTTTTATTAAGTAACAATATGGCACAAACAGAATTGGAATTAACTTGATCAAACTGGACTCCGCGCCTTAAGGAATCCACTAATTAGAGTTATTGTTAAAGGCAATATAAAAACATAATTTTGGTTTTTGTAGAAATGGGGCCCTGCTATCAACTGGACTCAATAATTTTTAATAATAGCTTTAAACATAAACATAAATAAAATGGAAGAAAATATTGTTTTAGAAATTTGTCCAAATTTCCTGTTTCAAAAACCTAATTTACATGATTTTAACAATTTGTTTAATTATAATAATTAATTTTTATTGTTTATTTTTGTAAATAAGAATGTATTCTTTTATGAATATGTAAAATATTGTAATAATGAATAAAATTATTAAAGAAACCATTGACATAAATTAATTAATAAATTAAATATTAAACTACGATTATTTAACACAAAAACTTTTGTCACAATAAAACAACAGACCTTTATTGATGTTAAATTAAACCAATCGCTTTACTTGAGCAATAAGGTTCTTTTGATCTTTGATCTTTAAACGTACACTTGCTTTTTGTGTAACACTTTAGAGTCTTTTAAGTACAAATCGGTTTTCTTTGCTAGTAAACACTCTATAAACTATATAAAACTATTTGCTTTGTTTCTCCTTGTGTATTATTCACAGTTCTTTTCATTTTTTACTGCAGTATTCCAAGTATTTATGTTTTCACTCAAATATTTAAAATGAACCACCATTTAAATTGAGTTTTAATTATTGTTTTAAAATCCATATTAATAAAAGCAAACTAATTGAATTACGGAATAAATTATATAAAATAGTTTATCAATATTTTATTAGATTTAAAAAATACTTAAAGTTAAATTGTAGATTGAATTATTTGCTTATGAAATATTAAACGGCATTTATGGTATATTATTCATTTGTTTTCTTTGTTTAACCTCAATTCTAATAAAGATTACTTGCAATAAATAAAAGTTCATTTTGTAGCATTATTTCATAAATATGTCAAACTGAACAATATATGAAATAATATTTTCAGTCTATATTCGTGTCAAAAAACTTAAAATAGAGCCGATATGCAGTTTATTCGTAGGTCGTTGATCTTCAGCTGTGACCTACATGTCAGATTCCCTGGGCAAGTATCTGAAAATACAAGTTTTTTGGATTAATGCCAATCCAGGTGTCTCCGGAAATCTTCCGGACTTTAACTGAACTATATTGATGGTAACCTTCTTCTTTTCGAGCAATGATAGTGTTAAAGTTAGTATAAAATAATTTTTAAACTTAACTGTTCTTTAAATTAATTTCAGATTTGAAGAAAATTTAATATATCTAAAACACAAGTTAAGCACGGAAATTTGAACCAAAACATACAGCCTATTTCAGTTTTCCACGTACTTCTTTTTAATTAAAAAAAGTTATTTACGAATACTTAATGAAATACAATCAGATACAAACACAATATAAAGCAATTAGAATGAAAGTTTAACATCAACAGCTTATTTTTTAAAACTTCCCAACCTATTCATTTGAATGCTTTGATTTTTTTTCAAAACATGCTAATACTTTAACAAGCTCAAACCATTGAAATAAAAAACGATACTTTTATGGTTTACATTGAAATTTATAATTTACAAAGGGAATTAGTTTCAAAAACGTTTAGTTGTCATTGAGGAAACCAAAATAATTGATTAATTTCAGATAAAAAGAACTTATTTAGCAGCATTTTTTGTAATTAAACTTATCAGTAATATATATTTATTGTTTTTGGAAACAAAATCAAACACAAATATGTGTATTAGGGATAAAAACTAGAAATGATTAATATGCGTAATAGTCGGTTATTGCGCACATTAACCGTAGATCTGGTCAAAGTTGCGTATTACCTGAATAATTCGCGTATTAACTGGATACTATTGGTGCTAACCACAAATTCTTGGATAAAACCTATAAATCATATTTGTAAGCTAATATTATTTTCTAAACTCCAATATTCATGATTATACTTACAAAAAAATATAAACAATTTTATTGTTTAAAGTACAATAAATTTTAATATGATATTTTTTCATTTTAGTAACTTGTTTTTCTAAACTTGCATTCTATTTTCATAGAGACACTGTATCTGTATCTTGTAGAATTACAATTTTTTTGGCAAAAAAAAAAGATGAGTAAAATTACAAATTAGTGTAATACGAAATTAAAATACAATTTAAGTAATTTTCCAATACATATGAGGTAACCAATTAAGATGTAAAAATGGTACACGCATTGTAATTTCATTAATAGATATGTCACAAAAAGCTTCTCAGATTAACAAACATTACTTGTAATTTAATTTGCTATAATTTTTTGGAAAAACAAAGAATTAATATTGCAATTTATATTACAATGAAGTCATTCTAAATTTAAATATTTTTAAATTAATTACAAAACCATATTTGAAAGTAATTAAACTAATAGAACCTCAAATGCTTTGTAAATTTACAATACTGTGCTCTAATTTTACAGAACTTATTGGATATGAAGCGTATTGTAAAACTACTATACATGTAATGTGAAATTGCTAAACTAATTCTTAAAAGATGTTAAGTAATATTTCTATAATATTTTGTAATATTATCAAACAAATAAGGAGAAAAAAAAGTTTTGTATAATTATTATACTCGATTTGAATTTTGATTAAATGTTTTGCCTATCAGCTTCCAATACATTTTTTGTAAAATTGCCATAGAAATTTTTAAAAGTGTAGTTAATTGTTACACACGAATATTACAAATCAATTTCACAAAAACTGAACTGGCCCTACTCAAGCCAGATAAAAAAACAGTTTTTGATTTTTTGTTATTTCACTTTGGATGTTTTTATTAATTTTTTTATATACTGTAATTGTCTTTCATATTTCATTATATCTATTTATCTTGATTAATATGAACACTATCTAGATAATACGCGAAAATTAGGAATTAACAATACTTTATTCAAGGCCTACTTTTAATGTGCGTAATCGTGTACTAGTACGCGAATCTTTTAATCCGTAACAGATGCATTTAAATTAAATGTAGGTCCTTTAATTTTATCATAAATAAAACCAAACATAATTTCATAATAAATATAGTACAATAAAATTAATATTATTTTATGCGATTAATTAGCAAATAATATTATAGTATTGTAACGAATGTGCCAGCGCTAATACACAACCGTGGTTGAACTGATAATGGCATATGCAGACGTAAACAACAACTACGTTTATAAAATTGTGTTTCTAGAATGATAAAGAACAAAGTATGCAACCTCGAAGAATCTAGAATTAAACCATTGCATATATAAACGCGCTTTGTGGCCGCCAGAGTTAGTTACTAAATAACGGGCAATAAGTTAACAATAGTCGTAATGGTTACTCTGGTGTTAATCGGAATTATGATGCGATAGTCATCATAACTGATATAAATATAAGTTGTAAATACTGTAAATAAATGTGGAAATAAATAGTGCGTTTGTAAATAATTAGTTTTAAGTTTGTAAATAAATATTTCATAAAATAAAACCCGTAACAGTATATTCTGCAACTATATTTTTTCTAATACTATAAATTTAATTGAATTGAATTTAAAACAAAAGCTCTGAAAAAATTTGGCAGACATGTATTATAATAATTAAAACATAGTTCCTAAATGTTTCCATCTTAAGATTATGCTTTATAGATAATATAAACTTCATATTACTTTATTAAACACTAGTGCGTAGTAATACTGCACAGTTGCGCATTGTAGATTATACAAGAATGGTCAGTATTAGAGAAATTATATTAAATTCCTTATCTGTAATATTTATAACAAAAATAAAAATATTATTACTTTATTTCTTCCAACAAATAATTATATTTTCATTTCAATGTACATAAATATTACCTTATAAGTAAGTTTGATTAAAAAAGAATGCATAATTCACATGAAATAACATCTATTTTTAGTAACTCCTGATTGCTACCCTGTAAAAGAGATGAAATAAAGGTGGTTTTTCGTCTCATGCGTAATGCACTTAGCTATTTTTAGCTTTCATTTGAAGATTTTGTTTTGACCACTAGTGGAATATTCCAACTCAAGAAATCTTTTGTTACTTTTCTTAAAGTGGTTTACAATACAATTATATTTTGTTGTAAATAAAGAAAATTGTTAAGTAGATTAAAATATTACTTGGACGAGATTATTTTCCTAAAAAATGTATTAATATTTCAACATTCGGAAATTAAACAATATTATATTTAAGTCTTCTTTTGAAAATTTATTATTATTGTTTTATATACGTTTAAACATTATAAACATTTAATCTTAATAATAGCGTTTTTNNNNCTTAGATTAGATTGAATAGCTCAGTAAGAATAGAAAATAACGACAAATTTTTTTTTTTATTATTTTAAAATAAAGTTCGTTTAAATTATTAAAAAAAAGATATTAAAAAATCAATTGTGTTCAGTTTAACTACAATTGATATATAATATCAATATAATGTCACGGCGAAACTAATATTCCTATCTTACTCCGCACCACACTCTATAGTATGCAAAGATAGCAATAGTGTGACATCACAGTAACACCAAAAACAAATTTCAAATATCTCTTAAAGTTTGTGGCGATTGTAGATAAAATGTTATGTGTATTTCGAGCGCAAATGGACATTGTCGATTTCGAGAAAATGCCGCGCGACTTAGGAGCGCGGCAACAATCTCTCAATCGACAATGTCCCACTTTGCGCTCTGAATACACAAATAACTATTACCGATCTTTTATTGATTTTTAACAAGTTATTAACTGTCAAATTTTTTCATTCATTTTTTTATCAAGGCCATCTTTTACCTTCGTTCTTTCCAGTTTTCTTCAGTTTTATATACTTAAAAGATATTTTATACATTTTTTGTTTTATCAGGCACGGTATGATAATTCATCAATTTTCCGGAAAATTTCACAACAAGAATAAGTTTTTTTTGCATATATTTAAATGGTTAAAGCCAGTAGATATCATGATTTTATCAAGTTAGGGGGATTAATTAAATCTAATATAAATTATTTTAGCCGAATTAAATCATATATAATTTTATTATAACTTTGGATTAATATGCTTATTTACTAGCATGAATTAAAACTTTATTGTCAAATAGAGTTCTTCAGAAAGTATAAAATGCAATTTATGGAAGTTATTCAAGTTTTATTTAAATAATAAAAAATAAAAATAAAATGGCAAGTATATAGAGTTTCAACAAACTTAAAAACGATATTCTCTGGATATATGGAATAAAATTGAAGCGATAATTGAGTTTTCTGTAGGAAAATATAAAATACATCAATATATAAAGGCTACACGTGTATAAAGTTAATATTAGAAAAACAGAAAAGTAATATATTATGTTATTATCATGTATATAAGATTAAATTCAACGATATTTTATGATTGTTTTTGTTTATTTTTATATTATGCAATTTAATATTTTTTGAATATAAAAAAATAAATATTATATTTAGTTGAGAATTTAAAAAATTTGATGTTTATAAAAACTAATTATATTAAGTTACATAGATAATTATGCAGACTAATTTTAATAAATTAAATACCGGAAATAATAATATGCATATTATATTGAAACACTTAATTTATTGTGAAATACTTGTAAATAATTTCATAATAGCACAATTAAATTTCCGCGAAAATACAAAGTGTTTTGTATTCATTGAAATGAGAAAGAAAAGCAGTGCCACTTTCAGCGAGTATCTCAACTACAAAGTACGAAGTTTTGGGGTCGATGTTGCCCGGCCTGGTACCGCGAAAACTGAATGAAATTTGGCAACGGGGTACTGGAGGGTTAAGGGGTAATAGGGTAGTGGTGTTTGTAGCGTGGGTGGTTCTAAAAATAGCTTCGCTGCAGCGAACGAAGACAGCAATAGTGTCTGCAGAGAGAGTTCAACCCTACCGAGCTGGGTTAGCTTTTGCATGACCCAGGACAACCTCATTTTCTTTTATTTTTACTTTTCGAAATCGTAGATGATCTTATCTTGTTGTTTTGTTTTTGGAAAATTCATAATTAATTGAATTCTGTTGTTGTTTATTTACATTTCGCATTTAATTTAATAAACTTATTTATTTTATGAGTTTGATCTCATATTTTATGAGAAATTTATATAAATTTATTAAAATATTATTTTTTACCGTAAAAAAAAAACAGTTATACCGTTACATGCAATAAAATAATTTAAAATAATAATAAAATTGATAATAAAATAATAATTTTCATTTGTATGTGAGATATCTTTCAAATGTCAAGAGTTGAAAAATAATTAAAAAATGTTAAGTTATAAATGTAATAAAACAAGTGAGACAAAAATATGCTCATTTGTCTTCGTTTATCTTGTAATTTACTTCTTATTCTGCACACGATCTAGTTACCTTGTTGGCCTTTTGCTAAAACACTTGAAGAGAATACTAATGTCCGTATTTTCAGTCAATAAATATATTGACGTCATATGGCTCTTCTTTTTAATGTTATCAAGATTAATGTAAATTATTTCTATCAATTTTCCAGATTACTTTGATCGTCCTTTTATTTTAGATTAATAATGATTGTTACATCAAGATACCGGAATATATGTACATCTTTAAACTGTCAAACTTACAATGTTGCCAAGAATTAAAAATATATGAAATAATAATTGCGAAAACTATTTAATTAATAGTTTTTATCACACAATGAATTTAGAATTTAACCTCAAAAGTTAATTAATTGAAATAAGAAAAGTAATTTTTAATAATTATCTATTTGAGAATAAATAAAACCTTTGAAAAATATGTATAAATAAACCGTAGAAACTAAGAATGATATTTAAAATACTATAATACTGCACCTAAATATAGACAGTTATTTATAAATAATAATCGACTTACAATTTACTGTCAGATCGTAGCGTGCATTGCTTTTATATTATTCTATTTTTATATTTCAATTTAATGTAACATTTTATAGATTAAATTAAACATTAATTGTTGTGATGGTAACTTCTGTGTACACACCCGAAGAAAAATACATAGTCTTATATTTGTACAAAAATATTATTTTTTAAAAGATATTTCAAATTCAGTGTATGATAATAAATTTGTAATTAATTCTAGATAAAATAAATAATCCAATATTAATATTTACAACAGATATTATCAATAATAAATGAAACATGAAAATGTAAATATAAATTATTGATTAGAATATTTTGTAAACAGACATGCAGGCCAAAATAATCTGATGTGTCGTGTAAATTAAATATATTTAATAAAGACTAAAAATATAGATACGACGTTTATATTTGATGTTTATTTATAATTTATTATGTTATTAACGTTTTTTATTTGTACCGAAAATAAGAGAAAATAAAATAAAAATTTAATTTAGACACTAATTCAAAATTAATGAAATTTTTAAGATGGATACTAACCTATTTGAGTGCAATAATAAAGTACTGACAATATAAATACATTTTAAAAAACTGTAAACCTTAAAAAATAAAAATAAATAAATGATTTTTTTTAATAATTATATCAAGCAATCACGATTTTGGAACAATGTATTTTTTTTTTCGGTTTACAAATATCTGATTAATAGTTATTTACATATCAAGTGCGGGAACGACTGGTTCACGGAAAAGTGTTTGACGGCACGAGCTTGCGAGTGTCGCCATTGAACGAATCCGGGAACCAAGTTCACGCAAGAAGTATGTACAATATTTTTTGTACGAAAAGTTTAATACTATTAATTAATTATTTATATTATTTTTAATGGTTATGTTTGACGTTTCATAGGTTACTGCTGTCAAATCAGACAGAATGTGTTGCCAACTGTGTTAATGAAATGCACTAAATTTATACTTAAAAATTAAATTTCATTCAATAATTTATCACTTTTTATAATAATTATTAGGAAAAGTAAAGTTTGAAAAACTATACTTTTTTATTATAAATACAGTTTTTTAATAGAAATAGGAGTGCTTTTTGCGAAATTTCCCGTAAGACTTTCTGGTTACAATGCGGAAAATAAAAATTTCGGGTGTTTCTAAGGAAACGAAAATCAACACTTTTCAATACATGAATACAAAAACTTAATTTTCAAAAATTTATTTTTGGAAAAATAGTCTAAGGTTATTTATAATATCCGAAAATGAAAAACTGATCAGTGACTAATTTTTAATCGATCTTCATCCAAATTTGAAACCGGGTAAGTATTTGAGCCAGTTTTTAAACTGTTATCTTCTTTGCATTCTATAATTATTTTTCAATTCTGTCTTAAATTTTCATTTTTTTATTAAAAATCATAAATGCAATTTTTCTTCTATTTTTAAAATCGAAATTACATTTTCTTTGATTACCATGAAAACGTATTTAAACATTTACATATCTTATAATAACTTAGAATTGCTTTTCCTTTGATCAATTTATAACTGTGTTACTAGTCTTTTATCGATTTTTAACCAATATTTTATCGATATTTGCCTGATCTTTTATGGTTTTTCAAGTGACATTTAATCCTAATTTTAACTGATCGTTAATTATTTATTTTTAATTTTGAAGAAAACATAAATAAAATATGTTAATTAATAAAAATTTCATTGTAAGACTAAATACCTTTTCTATTGTATCTATACAGTGCACATTAGAGATAAAACAAAACCACAAATATATATATATAACCTAAAAATAAGTTCTTGTCAATGGCTTTAAATCATTATATTTAAATATAGAAACAAATTTCACTATTATAATTTAAATTACAACAAAGCTTCTTTCAAGTTTAAAGCTGTATTCACGTTAAGTACTTAATAATGACAGAGTGAATCACAAACTTTTGTCATTTCCTCTCTGAAATTCGAAAAGTTCCGGTTCTTATGTGTAATATACTAAAGATATTTATCTCTTCTTAGGTCCAATGTCTTTCATATTGTTGATATTCAACTTATGAATGAAATGCTGTTTGATAAGGAAACACAAAATTTTATGTGCTATTTTCTACTTTATATCTGCTGTTAATTTTATCTATTTTACAGCTATATAATAGTTAAGTATTTAAAGGAACTGTGAATTATTATAAACTTTTAGATTCATTACATTTTTTTAACAATTTTCTTTTGTTTTGTATTTTTATTTATCACTAATGTAATTTCCTATTTTCAGTAGCAATGAAAACATTTTTCAACCATAAAGAAATAAAACAATTGCTGATTAAAACCAGAGTAGATAAAAATCGTGATTTTTAAAAAATATTTAAAAAATCGATTTTTTTGAAATTTAAATCAGATTTTTTTTAATTCAAATTAATTAAAACGGGTATTTTGGATTAAATTTTTAAATATTATGAATACTCCAAAGTTATTATTCAAAAATATAGTTTGATTGCATGAAATGAATAAGGACCAAATAAGGATATAATATTGAAAATTATAAAATCACTTTTATGCGCCACTACGTCTTCAGCTTGTGTTGAGCGAGTTTTTTCATCGTTTGGACTTGCGCATTCAAAATTGAGAAACCGATTAGGAACTGAAAAGGCTGGAAAACTGGTCTTTTTATTTAAACATTTTAATAATAAAGTACCACTAAATGAATAAATGATTCTCCTTTATTTTGTTATTTAAATTGTTTTATTTTCATATTAAAATATTTATGATTTATTAAAACATGTTTATATTTTTTTATTATGATTTGTTTGTATTTTTTATTTAATAAATACTTATACAATAATCAAAATTATTATGTTTTGTTTAAATTTAAATCATGATGCAACTCTGGTTGAAATGTTTATCAATATCGTTAAATACAAGAAGGAGGAAATCTTGTAGCTATAGGTTCAAAATATAGCTTCATTCCAAATGAAAAGAATACAAAAAATACAAAATTCACAAAATAATTATATGTTTGCCATTTTTCAATCCGCCATGTTTGACCTTAAAATTTAGAGAACAAGTAGTTTATAACAATATAATATGATTGAAATGAAAGGATTCGATTTAAAAACTGTCGACATTTTAAAAGACACCTTTAAAATCGATGATTCCAAGTTAAAATCCGGCAGCGAGAAGGGTGTTGTCAGAGACACGTTCAGTAGGATATTTATTGCCTCCACCTCTTTCAATATTTTGTGAAAGTTGGGAAAGGTTCGGAAGTATGAATGAATGCACTAGCTGACTTCTGAAAATTTTAGGTCATTATACACCAACGCACACACCAATCAGTTTGTTTGAAATAAATGACGCTTACGAATTTTAATTAAATTTATTTTATAACCATTATTAATGACTTTTGTTCAAAAATTTAACAATGAAATAAATAATTTATTATACCACTTTTGAATATTGAATTTTAATCGATATTGTTATTTATGACTTATATTCTACGCATCAAATTTTCATGTTAATTTTCAATTCATTTTAAAGGGTAAATTGTTTGCGCAGCTTGTTTACTTTTCATTCTAGGTACAGCTTCATAAATGCTACATAATGTATGGTATTAATGTTACAAGATATTCAGACAGCATCTCCAAGACTCATATATCAAAAGAATTCAAAAGTTAACGAAATTTACGTATCCAAAATATAAGAAGAGCACAAAACTCGAAAAATACTACAAATAAAAAAGGCATAAATTATAAAAATAAGTTGTATTTAATATTTTCAGATTTAGCTATTGTAATTTTATGTTTTTATTTAGTTATAAACTCCATAAACAGTCAAAACTCATTATAAATTTAATATTTCATTTCGTTTAGATTTAACAACATATGTAATTTATTAAAACCACACATACAAACGTTGCCAGTATAAACACTAATCTCTATTTATTAAAGTTACACAACACTTGTTTGCAACAACCAGAAATAAATGCCTCAGAAATTTGAATCATTCTAATTGTTCAACCAATCTGCGGTAATCCAATACACAATAACAACAGTTGCTCTAAATGCAATACGCAATCGAAATTCTGCGCGGTTTAAGCGCTCCAGATATGCTTTTGATGATCACGAATCTGACAAGCTAGTGTGAACATGTAGGCGAAGAACGTAGGCGTTATAAGATTTTAGTTAAAGCTTTATGTTTTAGTCGTCAGTTTGAAGAGTTTGTTTAAATAATAACTTACAAGGGTTATTAAGTACATGTAGTTGTTAAAGGACTATAACTAACTTAATGTTAAGTATAAAATCTTAAAATTTCTAGATAATATACAGAATAAATTTGTGAATACGAACAAAAACAAATATTATTATATGAAAATTTCGGATATAATTTATAAATAATTTTAATTAAAGTCCATATGTATCTTATAAATGAATGAAACAATACCGTATAATACCGATGAAACCATAAATCTAGTGTTGATGTAACATAATTGTTGTTATATTTATAGAAAGGAGTGTACTTCTACAATAATACAATTTGCCACAGCACAGGTAAATATCATGAGATAAGGTCAAAGGTTATTGCGTATGTATGGAGATTTCATAGTTGATGATGCGTATATGTGTAGGAATATGCATCAAGCTATGCAGATTACAAATTTACTTCATTGTATCTCTAAATTAATAGCCATTATGCATCTGTTTCTAATTAAGTTTCAAACATGTAGATAAATTAATTAAATCATATTAATTGTCTTGTATTACATATGAAAATATTATACTTATTTTATTTAGTATTTAATCAAATTAAATTACTAGGAAATATCGTTTAATGTTTTAAATATTCATATTAATAAATGAAATTGGTCTATAATCTCTAATAACGATTATGAAAATAATTGAAACCGGTTTTAAATCTCTAATAATGATTAGATAAACAACTTATTGTAAGAAAGGTATTTGCTATTAAATAAATGCAATAAATTTTAAAAAATCTTATTAATTTATCTATGGAAGTACANTCGCATTAAAACTCTACACACAATATCACTTTCAAAAATTTAGATTTGGAAGATCTTGAATCAGTTGAGTTCAGAATTTCAAACGACCTGTTTAACATACTGATCCCAATCATAATACCAGTTATTTAAAGATCATTCCAAACAATTTTAGAGTTACGTACCCCTATAGCTTAAACTAATATTCTTAATATTTTAAAATTTTAATTCCGTATTAAAACAAATGAATAATTATGTTATAAAAACAGCTTTATAAGTTGAACGAGCTTATTAAAATAGTATTTTTTTTTTTTAATTCTGTTTTAAAACATATAAAATTACATATTTATATAACAAAAATAATATCTGCATTACAATTTAAAAATATTTAACTGCAAATTAAATTATACAATGCAATATTTTTCTTGTTTACTTCATATACTACTTTATTCATATCGTAAAGAGAAAAGAAAAAAAAAAACAAAAAAAAAAGTAATAGCAGTAAAGCAAAAGACAGACAGTTATAAAACATAAAAATATCTATTATTATTTACATACGTAAGTATATAATATATTTTTTACAAAAATAATATATAAATTTAATAATGTTCTCAAAATATATTAGATTTTTTTTTATACATAAACATATTTTTGTTGCTACTTAAGAATATATATTATAAATTATTTGTATCTGCTTTGCTCGAAGCTTTATTTAAATATACAAACAGCATTTGTTTTGCCAAAGGTTATAATTATATATTAAATAATATTATGTTGTTTTATGCTAAAACTTTTGACCTTTTGTAAAATAAACAATTTATAAAGGTCATGCTTAACATTATATTTTATGCAAATATATTATACCGTATTTGTTTATAATTTTTTTCCATGCAAATGCAAAAAAAGTTGAAACGCTCAAATAGTTTTTTTTAAATTTGATTTAAAATAAATTTAATATAAATTATAGAAATACAATTCATATTTATAACTTTTTATTAGAACTTATTCATAGAGCTTAATTATGAGGAAGTAATTTTGAATCAAATGCTAAAAATATAACAGCATAAAATCAATGAAAAATTAGGAAGTACTCATAAATATTTATTTAAAGATTAGTTATTTTCCGGGTCTCTTGTAATCTCCCCCAACAAGGCGCTTAGTACCTTTTTTATTTTACGTTTTTTAAATAAAAATTGATAAGAAATTAAATTGCTTGTTTACTTATGCAATAAAACCATGATAAAATATTTAAAAATAAAAAATGCAGCAATATTAAATTATTAATTAAAACTCCAACATTGTAAACTATCTTATTATTATTTTTAGATTCTCAGAAATATTCAAATTTTTTATAATTTTGTTTCTCTAATGTGTATTACGTTTTTAACATTTTAGAATATAAAATAGATTGAATATAACTTGTTAAATTAAACAGATTAAATTATTTTGGTGAAGACTTTTTCTGAAGTAAATATATTGTTGTTTGAATTAAACTTGTTACGTATTCTAAAAGGTGCAATACCGTAAGTCAGGTGATCAAGTAACGAAGAATAACGTCTCCAAAAGAGGTAAGTTAATTTATTTTATGTTAATAGGAACATACATCGAAGAATGTAATGCTGAGAAGCAAGTATAGACATCGAGGAGACCTCGGTATGGCGCGACAATGAACGTCGAACAACCAACTAGCAACCGACGCCAATTCTAGCTACAGCTTTATGTTTCCCAATGCCTAGTAGCACGACAAGCCCGGGAAATACGTAGGTGTTAGCTGGAATGGAACGCCCAACCACTACGGTCAATTTTAACAGCAATAGCGACCTTCAACTTTTCAGATTTTGGTTTTCTTGCATTTCTAATTAACTATTGTATTACCATTATTTGGATTATTACATTTAAGCATTTTTCTGCAAGTATTACACTCCAAAATATACCATCAAATTTCTTGTAGTTTTAAAAAAAATTATTTAGATTTTTTATATTCTTTGAATGGAATTAATTTTATCAATGAGGTCCTTAAAAACTCTCAAAATAATGCCACTGAAAAAAAAAAAAAAAGAATACTCGATAAAGTAACTGATAGCAACTAACTTACTTATAAATATAATATCCAAAGTACATTCGAAACTGATCTCCAGCTTTTTCAATCCTGGGGAAATTTAAAAATATATTCCATATTATTCACAAGAAATAAATAATAAACTTAGAATAAAATAACATTTTTTCTATTTATAATTATTGTATCGCTTATGATGGTTATATTCAAATGTAAATAAATATGAATGAAGAAAAAGTTGCAGTGCCATTTTATTTTAATTTAATATCTTCACATAACTCAATATTTTTTATTTTTAAATAAAAACTGGCTTGTATTGAAAGTCGAACAAGTCTTTTTTTAAAGTTGTAATTTAAATATTTAAAATTAGGAAATATTTTAATTCTTTATTTACTATTTAAATTTTTAATTGTAGTACTAAAAAATAGTTTGAAACTCGCGTTAGCAAAATTAAAATTCAACATTAATTCAAAAACATCAAAAGCCGATTTCACATTCAAATTTGGATAAATATTTTATAGATAAATCATTTTGCTCGTGCACGGCCTCTAGTCACCTTGGCATCGATTCCATAAGTTTATATCTATTCTTAAAGACAACTCAATTTTTGCTTGTTCTTCCTGTAAGTCACATTTCAGGATTTCTTAATAAGAACTTTGTCTAATTTTCATTTTTTCCCAATACTTCCCATAGATGAGGATAACATTTAAATTTGGTGACTGCTCAGATGTTTTTAACATTTTTCAACAAATATAAAGAATTCTTTAATAA
Source organism: Pogonus chalceus (assembly GCA_002278615.1). Classification (NCBI taxonomy): domain Eukaryota; kingdom Metazoa; phylum Arthropoda; class Insecta; order Coleoptera; family Carabidae; genus Pogonus; species Pogonus chalceus. The sequence continues at coordinate 23,510,914 of CM008233.1, read as the reverse complement.
CCATGGAAGTATGTTTTGGATCATTATCTTTGTAAAGTATAAAACAGATCAAAATGTTTCAAAATTATCTAGCTAGTTGTAACTTATTTGATATATTTTATGCTTATTTACTCTTAAAATAATAAGAAAAAGTGCAAAAATTTCCTCAAAAAGCCTAGCTTTATCAGGCTTATTACAATAGCCTAAAATTGTCTAAATGCGCATAAATGTATGAAAATATTCCACAAAATTTACATTTGTTTGTAAAGCTACAGCAAATAAAGCAAAGTTTGGAGCCTAAGTTTATAAAAGATGTAATGCTTGGTTTAAGATTAAAATCATACAAGAAACTTTATCGAAATGACATAAAAAAATTCTATAACACTTGAAATTTACAAATTACTTGCAACTGTAAGATCTACATTCAAAATGTTAGTCTAATTAATTTTTCCATTGTTAAGCTATAAAATAATTATTGTTCATAATTATAATGGTTTTCATTGTCTGTTCTAAATAACTAATAGTTTATTTAGAAGTTTCACTAATGTAAGTTCTGAAAGAATATTCTCTTTTTATCTGGTTACTTTTAAATTAATTACCTTGGGCATATTATAATAAGTCTGGATAAAACCAGACTGTTTGATAAAACAATTGTACATTTTTTAACTAACCTAAGGGTACATGAGATCAGACAAATCAAAACAAAAGAAAGCCAGAATTTCTTAACTATCCTTCTTCCATTCGCTAAAATTGAATTCACAATATTATTTTCCAAAATTTTGATTTGGAGGACTTTGATAAAGCCAGTCATAATATAAATTCAAATTAAGCTCAGAATTTAAAGCAAGTTGTACAAATCACATTCATTTGATAACTGGCAAATTTTAATATGACAGCCTACTTTCAATTCTAAACCTAATCATACTACCAGCCGTTTGAAGAACAATGATTTTAGAAATTCGTACGTATGCTATAAATAGCTAGGTAATTTCCAAATCAGCCAGACGCAGCAAATATTTAATCCCTTGATTTATTTATATATCTTATTTATATACAAGATTAAATTTGATAAAGCAAAGATTTTGCCTCGCAAGAAGATTTACTTGAGGAGCAATTGAAATATACAAACAACCGAACAGTTTTAATATAAGTATATTAATAATTATTGCTTGTTTTGAAATAAGAATCTTAGCTATTGTTGTAGGTACATACCGTCGTAGTATATTAAATAATTCTACATTACACATACAAAAACATTTATAAATTAACTACTTAATTATGAGATTCTACATTTATTATTAAAACAATTAAATGCTCAATTATTAAGCCATATTGAGAAAACTATCGTGTAACATTTTAAAAAATGTAGTTAATTATAAAATCTAAAAGAAATATTTATTAAAATGAGATAAAAATTTCATTATTCACATATCAGACATGTTAAACAATATGCTATTAAAAATAATTTAATTTTATAATGCTATACGAAGCTATTGAAATATGGAAACATCTAAATAGCTTTTAATTAATGATTGGAGACTGTATTTAATTATTTAATTAATATCTGAACATTTTGTGACTCAAACATTAATAGACGGTTCTTCAAAAAATATTTCATCTAAAATATTTATACATTTGCTTTTAATATAATTCAGAAGTATCAACTATTTTCAAATCCTTCAAATATTTGTATAAAATTTATACAACAGTAATAAGCTAAGAATACTGTTCAAACTAGGGATGTTTCGGAGCTTCGATTCCGATTCCGATATGTCGGAACATCCGGTTGTTACACCTCCGGTTCCGACTTCGGTTCCGAAACTTTTAAATCGGATGTTTTAATCGGAAGTCTAATCTATGACACTTTAAGAAATAGATTAAACAAAGACAAAGCAGTGAAGCTTTTGTTTATTAAATATAATATTCCAACTTTAGAATCAATTCATTTGATTTAATTTGCTAATTGTTATTGAAAATATGTTAATTTTGATTTTCGTCGCCTGTATAGATTTATTATTTTCTAATTAAAATAACAGAGTTTAACTGAATATTGTTTTTATTTACTTTTAAAAAATATCTCTTCTGCCACCACCTGTGACACCGCCACCGACTACGACGTCGGTTCCGATTCCGATTCCGATAAACCAAATTCAAAAATTCCGACTCCGACTTCGGTTTCGATAAAACCTCAATCTATACATCAAAGAAAAACAACAGTTACGTCTTATAATCGCAATGTAAGACAGACTGATAGGAAATTAATAAATTTTATAAACAAAACTTTAAATTAAAGATTACAAAGGATCTATGAAATTATTTCTTAATTTTTTTTATTCGAGGATGAATCGTCCTAGATTACTTGAGTTATCATTGCCATTTTGTACTATATTAAGTATTTTTAACTTATTATTCGACATATTTTTGCAGAGGAATACATTTATTAATATTTAAGATAATAAATATAATATAAGTAGCACGCAAATATTTTTGAAATCATATTTCCAAATAAATCTAATATTTTTAATAATTTATTTCATTAAATATTCATTACTTGATCTTATATATAAGTAAAATATTTGAATTCTTATTATTCTTCTTACATATTATATTTTCAATATGGCAACAGATATTGTACGTACAAAATAAATAAAATTTAAATATGATATTATAACAAATATTGATAAATAAACCAGCTTTTATAATTAAACAACGGATATGTAAAATTCAATTAAAAATCTATTGTTTACATTTATTAAAATTATAATGAAACACAATATTTATTAATTAAAAACTGATCGCTTAATAAATTATTTTATAAATTTATTTTGTAGATTACAGCGAAGAAGGTAACAGAACCGATTTTATTAATGTTAAAAATAGCTGGATGTCATCCGAAGAAAAATACAATTTTAACAAGAAGTATATTTTGGATTTTTTGTATTACTGGAGTAATATATACGGTTGCTTCTGTTATTAAATGTTTTCAACAAAAAACGTTGGAGACATTTTCGATTACTTATATTGACTTTTTGGTTGCATCTCAGGTAAAATATTAAATTTGTAGACATAGCTAGTAAAAACTCGAAACATTTATGTATTTTATACATATAATAAAGAACTTTTTTTAAAAAAATAATTTAATAATAATTTTAGAATCATTCAGCTATTATTTAAGTTGAACTTTAAAGTTTTGAATTTTCATAAGAGTATGAAATTACAAATGTTTTCGATGACCTCGAAATAGCTGGTAGTACGATTTGGTTCAGTATTTGAAGTAGGCTGTCACTCATTTTCTATAATTTAAACTTATGAATTTAACTTGAACAGCTCACTTTGAATTTAAAACTCGACTTGAATCCATGCTACCTACTGATTGCTTCAAAGTCCTTGAATCTTAGAAAGTGATATTGTGTGTAGGGCTTCATTACTGGCCTTTACTGTGATATAAATAATAACATTTTAAATCATCTTTTGATTAAATATATATATATATATATATATATTCGTTTAAAAAAAGTATAACCAATGCGATAAAGAAATAAGGAAAGAGTTATAATTTTAAGATATGTATATCTTTTTTTCTACAGTCGCTATACAAAGTAGGTATTTTGCGCTCTCTTTTGTCAACGCAAAATGTTACTTTGTCGCTCTAGAGCGAAAAAGTAGAAAAAAAACGCTTGCTAACATTTATTACCTTCACAAGTCAATCTGACATATGATTNGCGCGGCAACAATCTCTCAATCGACAATGTCCCACTTTGCGCTCTTAATACACAAATAACTATTACTTACTTACAAATAGAACTAATTCAATATCTTAATAAAAATAAAGAATCGCGTCAATTTATAATCTTATTACGCTAAAAACTAAATATTTATATTGCAAATAAAAAACTGTATCATAAATTTGCAAAATTCAAATTGTGACATCTTTGTAAAAAGTGAATTGTAGTTAAATTTACGTAATAAAACCATTCTAATCATTGCAATGTATGAATTAAGTTCAGATACGTGTTTAATGTATCTGTTATACATTTTCCAATGCACTTAGTTGTGTACAAGAAACGTAATGTACATATGCATCACTTTTAATTTATAACTTCCCGGTTAAATCTTATAACTTCTTACATGAATTTGACTATATTTACTCTTAATGGATTATTTAAATTTTTTGATGATTAATTATAATAATAAAGAGTTAAAATATTTATTCCAGACAACAGCAAAAGCAATTTCTCTATATGTAAACGAAAAACAAATATCAAATATTTTTGACATATTTTGGAACGATTTTTGGCCAGTAAATATGGACTCTGAAAACTTTGAAAAATATAACAGAGCGTATGCTAGAATTTTACGTTACACGAAAATATATCGGATGATTCTTTTCTTATGTATAATACAAATAAGTACAAATGCATTGATGCTTCCATTTAGAGCATTACCATATAATTTTTATTATTTTGGTTACGAATATACTATATTACTAGAAACACCATATTACGAGTTATTGTACGTTTTTGAATGTATTACTTTAAGTGTTGCATATATATTATGTTTAGTTGCGCATGATATGATTTACATGGCTTTATGTGGTTGTACAATTGTTCAGTTCGATATGTTAAAAAAAGAATTGTTGAAAATAGGAGAAAGAGAAGAAGAAGAATCCTATGATATTTTGAAAAAATGCGTAAAACATCATAATTTATTACTAAAGTGCGTATTTAATATTTAAAATTTATTAAACTAAGTTTTAATTGTAATTTATTACAGATTTGTGAAAGATTTAGAACGAATCGTAACATTACCAATTTTGAAACAATATTTAGACGCAATTTCATGTATGGGGATTTATATATACTTAGCTCAACAAAATTTCCAGTAATTTCTTTAATTTTTATCCGATAAATAATTATTTTAATAGATTTTTTTGATATTTTTAGTTTCATTTATGTATTTTCTTTGGGAACAAACTTATCTCAAACGCTATTCTTTTCTTCGTTTGGGCAAATGATACAAGACAGAGTAAGTATTTTATACGGTAGTGGTTTAACTTACGATAAAGCCTATTTTTTATTGGTTTCAAATGAATATTTCTCGAAATTTTAGACTCCCATCTTCAAAGATTCAATTTAATCATTAATTTTTATATATTAACTATTATATTTGTAAACTATCTTTACTTGAAAGAAGTTTATTTATTATATCAAAATTCATACCGTAATAAACGTTTTTAAAGACATCGCTCATAACTACTAAACATAACCGGTTGCTGCAATTGAATTTGCTTTATTTGCTTAATCTCTATAAAAAGTGACATCGGTTATTACGACAAATCGGTTATAACAACGATTTCTTTTACTGTTGAAACTGAATTTAATTACTTATTGCTGCTTGTAATGCAATATTGTGATGAAAAATTCTAACTAGTAGATTTCTTAAATATAGCCCAAATCTTTTACAATTAATCATATAGTATTTTTATAGTCGTCGCCATGAAACAGTGTAATTGTTTAAATAGTACCGCCTCGCGATCTGAAACGATTTTACAAGACCTGCGTACATTGCATAAATAATTTTTCGAATAAATTTGCGACGTAGTTCATATTATTGAAAAATATGTCAACTCAGCATTAAGAATATGGAAAAGGTAATAACGTATGTCCTAGTAAAATATTTGCTTATTATTATGTAGTTACATTGATTCATGGCGACGAGTATAATTAGTATCATTTAGAAAAGAAATCACAGTATTTTTGAATTTGAAGCTGGAGCTTTTATAACAAAAATATAAGAAGTAATATTATAAACATAAATTCGAAATTGTTTAAAAGTTTTCTAAGAAATAATAATATAATCGACTTTATTACATTTTTTAAAAAAGGACTATTAAAAATTAAATTAGTGTACCAAACATTGAGTATATACTTTTTTTTAACATTTAGGTTTAAAAATAATTGAATAATAACAATATTGAATAAAAGTTTCTCAAAAAATGGATAATAAAGTGAACGCTCTAAAATAAATAATTAGAATAGAATGTATAAAACATTTGTAAATATTGAATTGCGTATATTTCAGAGTTTAGCAATAGCTGATGCAGCATATGAAAACAAATGGCATTTGTTGCCAAGTCGAAAGTTACGTCAGGCCCTTATATTGGTTACATTACGAGCACAGCGTCGAACTAAAATATCCGCCGGCGGTTTTATCTTTCTCTCATTTGAAAGCTTCGTTGGGGTATGTACGTACATATAATACATATATACCTATGAGATTAATTATATTGTTGCTAATTACTGCTGAAATAATTATTGTTGTTATGCATATATTTCAATTCATATTTTCCCCAATATTTTCATTTCAATTAAATTTCATTATTTCGCTACAATTAAACAAATAATTAATTATATTTGCAGCTAATTAGTTAACTGTAAATTTCTCATTTTGATAATCATTTATAATTTGCGTATACATAATTAAATATATATATATATATATGTTAGAAATTATTTTCTTAGATATTTGATTATTAAATATATTTTACCATAACGCACTCTTTGTGCATATATTT
>CM008233.1:23466247-23496252 GCA_002278615.1 Pogonus chalceus | reverse complement strand
TGTTTTACAGGTAGATAAGAAAGGTTATGTGCATGTATATATAGAAAAGAAAATGATAGAGTGTAACATAATAAAATAATAATAGAGCTTATGTGGAGATGGTCTTCATAAGCATAGTTAATACTAAGATCAGTTTACCGAAAAATTCAAACCGAAGGACAACAGTAATAAATTTCCTCAGTTTACGTCAGAGTCAACCTTCAACTGATTCATGGCCATCTATGATTATGACGTCAACACAAAATCTACAACACTTGCACCGTATTGTTAATATCCGTATAAAACATATATCCCTAGGCCTACTGTGATAACAACGACGAAGACACGAAACTTGTTAACACATGCGCATAACTATCACTGCGACACCGTGTCGTATGGTGGGGGTAATATTACATTTGTGAATGAACGACGCTAGCGACGGCGGCGTCCCCGTGGCGAAGGACCCGGATTTCAACACAGCCCCAAGTAATATGAAAGTCCCAAAACATATGATAGAAATTCGGGTACAGTGCTTCACCACGCATCGTATATAGTATACCTTAAAATTGGATCAATACTCAGGTTATGATGAAGCTCGAATGAAGCTGGAGCTTTTAAACGTTTCAACCAATGGCAGATGAGCTTTCAAGTCGGCGCGAGTTTGCCGCATTTCGAAATTTTATAGGCGGAGCTTCATTCACCCCGCTACCTTAAATTTCATTCAGAATGTGTGGGTGAGGACACGTCGCGACGTTCGGCGTTGTCGGGGGCGAGATCGTTCTTATATATAGAGGTGCCGATGCGCGTTGTTCTTGTATTTGATGCAAGTTGTGCTACTGTTATTGTGTGATCCACAGTTCATCTATACGTGTTGAATTCAGTTCTTTCAACCTCTTCACAACAAGTTGTTTCAACCGTAAGTACCAACTGATCTTATTTCTATTTTTTTTTAAATGTTTTATTTCCCAAAAAATAAATAAAAATTTCATCCCTTAAAAATATTATTTAATAAAAATTTTGTCAATTGCTGTTTAATATTTCCCTGTCCTTCCATCTGAAATTATTTAATCTTTTAAATAGTTTGATAAAATATGTTACGAGCAGATAAACTTTTATATCCAAATTAAGTAGATAAGAAAATCGATTTGTAGCGTAGGTGTGAATGAAAATTACTTTATGAAAGTTAGACGAAATAAAGAGAGAGATAGAGAGAGAAAGAGATAAAACGACCTGTTGAAAATGGGTCATGTATCGACCTAGCCGAAATTCCATGATACAGCATCCTAATTAAAATGTAGAATAGTTTATAATCATGATGGAAACTAAAATAGAATTAATTCATTCTAACTTTAGTAACGCAATTTACAGAGTACTCATTCGATAATTTCATTATTTTGTTAATGAAACTTTATTTATTTCCTTGTTGTGTCTTAAGTAAATTTCAAATTGTATTAAACTTTTCTCAACATGAAATAAAATAACTGCTTCAGTAAATATTTACAATAATTTGCTATACCTACAACAATTATCTTCGAAATTAAAAGATATATATTTATAAAAGCAACAAGTCTGGGTAAAAAAGCTGGTCCTATACTGGTTCGATATTAGTGACTTGCGCGTGAATTCGGCTCCAAGGAACAAGGACAGCAAACTTGAACATCAGCAATTTCATTAAAATTTAATTTTTTTTTCTGGTTCTATCAATAAATATTCTTTCCAGATGACTGATACAACACACATCTACAAGATTTCTTCCATGCGTTTAATTTGTCTGATGGTACTTCTACCATATGGACTTCTAGCATATCCAGTTTACGGAACTAAACGATATGGACGATCAAGCATCTATCAAAATGGATGGATGCATGTTCCTTCTTATTATTTCCAAGCTTTACCTAGACCACATTCCTACCATGCTCCTACATATTATGAAATAATGAACCCATATGCTCCAGATTATGATGACTATTACTACCAAGACCCAATGACTTATCCTTTAGGATATTATCCATCATTTAGTCGAAATGCAGACATGTATCAACCAGTTGTTCCATATTCCTACTACTACAGTCCAAGTTACTATGATGGCGCAGATCCAATTGATGATGTTCAAGAAGAAATGCTTCAACAAGAACAAGAAAGAGAACAACGAGAAGAAGCTCTTCCAATTGGACAAGAAACTTGGTATGAATCTGATCCTCATGATGATTCAATTGATGATGTAAACGCCGCATTTATGAAGAATTTAATGTTATACAACGATGCAATGTCGAATTCTAAATATGATTATGGAAAAGGCAGACAGATTGATGCCTACAATTCCGGATATGGAGATATGGACGTCTGGAATGAAGAAGATTTAGATGACGACGATGAAGATGTCCAAGAATTAAAGAATCTCAATGAAAATTTGAAAAAAGTCGGAAATACAAAAGAAGAACGGATGCAAATGTTCCAAAAATCAAACCGCAATTCAAAAATTAGCCGATATCAACCAAACAACAGTGAAAATTGGTTAAATTATGGAAACAAACGTACTGATAAACAGAATCAGTTTTACAAGGCAAATCAATTATATGGAACACAAGATTTAACCTTCAGTTCGAGGAAACCACAAGGGGCGGTTCCAGTTAGTACGAGTACTAGTACTGTATCTCCAGTTACAGTAACAGCGAATAATTTTAATGTTGTTACTCCTGGTCGCGATTCTCATGGCGGTCAAAAAGAAGTTGTTATGATGAGACCAGCGACGCCAGTCCGACGTCCTTTTTCTGAACCGGTTATGAAACTTCTTGCAAAACAGGGTGGCCCTGAACGGAAAAGGACGCCGTCGGTTTACGACACTATTAAACATATGCTAGAAATGGAGAAGAGTCTCGAAAAGGTAAATATACTTTATTTTAACCACAGCTATTAAATAGTACTTATAGTATTTTAAGGAAAATAAAATGATTTCTCCGCCATAAATTAAAGACACAGCAAATAAATAAATATATATATATATATATATATATATAAATTAATTTTTTAAATTAATATATTAATATGGGGTCAAAAATCATAATGGTTTTTTATCTCGGCATAATTCGTATTTATTTGATTATTTTCTGTAACATATGGAACCAAAATTTTAAATATTTAACACAATTTATGCTTTTATAATTTTCAATACTCATATATTTGATAATTATTAAACTATAATCAATCGTATAACACTTTTAGCTTTCTTATATCCAAAAAAGACAAAATTTACAAAATTTTAAAAGAGTGCAGTAAAAAAATAATATCCGTTACATATCTTAAAATATAATCTGGAGCCAACCCAAGATGCAGTTACTTAAATGAAATATTAAAAATAACTTGACTTAAAGCAAAAATAAATTACTTGTTTACAGATGTAATAAGAAGATAGCATAGATAAATATAAATACAAGAAAATTATATTTTATTCCAGTCACGAGTTAGTTTCGATTTTCTCATCCTCTAAATTCAGTTGATTCCATTCATGAACTGCGGCCTACGAGCCTTGGCTTCTTGCCAAAATGCATTTGCTAGCGTTAGGCAGTACTTTGGCATTCTACAAACTTCATTCATAAATATATTTTATAATTAAATCTTTTATTTTTATTATTATAACTGTCGCTGTGAGACTCAAATCCATTAACAATTTTAATTACATTTATATGATTCAATATTGTATCTAACGCCAAAAACAAACGAGATATTTATCTGAAATTCAACACAAAACAACCCGCCTACAAATTAAACTTTTCTCATAACAAATATTAAAATTAAGTTAACATTAATTTTTCATAACATTTTAAACAGTTTAAACAAAGGACTAATTTCAAATTGTTTTTCCAGGAAAACCAGGGCCTCGATTACTACCGTTCTCCAATGAAAAAACGATACGTTTCCAGTGAAGAAAGTCTCGTAGAAGAATTATCCGGTTTGAAGAAAACAGCGTAAGGTAATTTCAATTAACTTAACTTAATTATGTGTACCTAATTATACACTTAATGATTATTGAAAAGGAATTTGTATTATTCTATGTTAGGGGCGAATATAACTTTTGTTTTTATAATTAAATTGCATCGCTTTTCTGAAATTAATTCAATATTTTATATCCAGAGAAACTAATAGATCGGTAAATAATTTCGACAATCAGAAATTAATTTTATTTTTAGATTCATAAAGTAATAAACAAATGAATTTTGTAAAATATTCCTGTATCGCCCCATTTATCCGATTCCAAACTATTGTTAATTAATTTTGAGACTGATCAGACTAATGATTAGATTATGTATTTTATAGATAGTGTAGTGTTTTAAATATTATCGAGAGACTAACTTCGACTGTCCATAATCGCGAGAGAGAGAAAATCTCGTTATTGTTAGAGATTTGTATATATACTTAGGTTATAAATATGGTAAAATGACAGTTTTGTAGAGTTTTGTGACGCCATAATATATACTTATAAACAAATGAGATACATATTTCCACAGTAAACTAGATTGTCTAAATTTTCAATTAAATAAAACATAATGGCGCCACAAATGAACGAATACTATCGTTTAATCTTAAATTTAAAAAAATAGCAAATGCAACAATGAACATAAAAATTGTACATGCTGAATTTGATGTCCGCATAATCTTTATAAATTTAAGGTACTGTAACACTGATTTTGTGATACAACAGAGAACAAGGACTGTGTTACTAGTAGACTCGGCACACAGAATTCGTTTGTTCGATTATCATAAAGGGTCAAGTAGGCTTTCATTGTTAAGAAAATTCGTTTTCAATATTTGCTGCAAAAAATTGCTTCAGTATATGTACAAATAGAGCGCACACATTTTTAAATAGTATTAATTCTTTTTTATATTAATAGTTTTATTTATTATTTTTTATGTAATGTGCCTTGTATTTTAATTTTTGCTTTACAACTATATTGAAATTTTGTTTTAAAGTAATGTGAAGATTTCAAACAAATTGTCTAATAACCAAACACTGCCGAAAAAATATTCAAACACAATACGATATACTATCATTGTCAGATCAAATATTAGTCAGGTTTCGACCAGTTCACAACAGAATTTAGAAATGGTTAACAATTTAAATTTATTTTTTCTACAGTCGCTATACAAAGTAGGCGTTTTTCGCCCTCTTTCGCTCGCTGTCCAAATTTTTATAAAATTTTACTTGTTTACATTCTTAATGGAAATGTTTAGCCAAAAATTAATACCACTGTCGTTACCTACACATTTATTACCTTCACAAGTCAATCTGACATATAATTGCTCTGTTAGTATATTACATAACCAAACAAAATATGCCCTGCTAAGGAGTATAGAAATAAAATAGGGCATTCATTTACAAAAACGAAATTAAAAATGCTTAGATTAGATTGAATAGCTCAGTAAGAATAGAAAATAACGACAAATGATTTTTTTTATTATTTTAAAATAAAGTTCGTTTAATTTATAAAAAAAAAAAATATTAAAAAATCAATTGTGTTCAGTTTAACTACAATTGATATATAATATCAATATGATGTCACGGCGAAACTAATATTCCTATCTCACTCTGCACCACACTCTATAGTGTGCAAAGATAGCAATAGTGTGACGTCACAGTAACACCAAAAACAAATTTCAAATATCTCTTAAAGTTTGTGGCGACTGTAGAAAAAATCTTGTGTGTATTTCGAGCGCAAATGGACATTGTCGATTTCGAGAAAATGCCGCGCTCCTAAGTCGCGCGGCAACAATCTCTCAATCGACAATGTCCCACTTTGCGCCCTAAATACACAAATAACTATTAACAAATACTAATATATAAAATATATCAAAAATTTTAAATAGATAAATTTACTTTTCAATTTGAAAAGTTATATTATTTTACCATTTAAAATTTAAATAACTATTTTTACCAACTTTTAAAATCAAAATATCATAATATTGTTTTTGATCAAATGTTAATCATATACAAGAAATATTAATGTGTGGTTTTTTCACATTGACTTTTTTTGATATTTATAATAGTTTAATATAAATATCAAAAATAAACAAAATCAAAACGCAATCTAAATATTTAAAATCGTATATCTTTTGTTTTATTGTAAAATGAAACAAAAGAATTCTCGCGAACTTATAATTTCCTCTAAAGAAGTAAAACGCTTTCCAGCAAATTTACTTATTTCCGCACAAAATGAAAAGCATTTCACAATTTTTTTCTCCCTTTTATTGACAAATTAATTATTAATTTTTTATTTATTAAGCAGCCTTTCGTAGTGCGCTTATTATTTATATTTAAACAAATGATTTCTACTATTTTTTAATTTTAAAATTTGTTACTTCATCTAATACCTCCGTAACAAAAAACTAATGTTTAAAAAAAATTAAAATATACGCTATAACAGTCTCTAGTAATATTGTTCATGTTGTAAGAAAATTAAATAGAGCTATTTCTGTAAACTGCAATACCTGTTATTAGATTTAAATAAATTTAAATATTTTCTTAACATAAATACACGCTATAAAATCTATAAACTATTTTTGCAAATTCTTCTACTTAAAATAGAAAATTTCTATATTTTTTAAAAAAACTCCGCATAATAACTGATTTTGTAAGCATAGAGATTTATTTTTTCAATATTAGATATAATCAGATTTATAGAAAATATATTATTTTCCGCTTTATATTAATTTTAAGTACTTTATAGATATAAAAATATTTTATTTTATTTGAAGGATTTAATTTGTTTTTCTAACCTATGAAATAGACCTATCACTGGAAAACAAAAGAGTAGAATAAATGCTTCCAAATAAAATATATAAAGCTAGATTCCAACCTATTTTACTTATAAATAATCAAATCTGTGTAAATGATGCATATTTATAATTTTTATATCTATAAAACTGGATGGCCCAATGTGATTTTATGATAATAATGTAACAACAAAAGATAAAGTGTCATGTAGGATTATAAAAATGTACTGTTATTTGTTAAATAAATGTAAAACTTCTAACAATAATTATGTTACAAATGATGCAAGAATTATAAACTAAACTATAAATATAAAATTAAAAAATCTTGTATCATTTTAACATAAACTATAAAAAATGATTGGTTCTAAAATTAAAAAAATTAAACAAAACATAACCAATCATTTTTTGCATCTCTTCTAACGTATATTTTCTCTGAATGCATTGTAAAATATTTCTATATTTGTTATATGTAAATATGTAGGATTATTGACATATAATGGCCTAAAATTATCACACTATTTCGATTTAAAATATGTATACAAGCCCGGATCATGGTAAATAGAAACATTTTTAAGGAAATGTTATTAATATTTATTTATCATAAATATAAAAAAGTAGGCTGATGCCGGTTTGTCAATTATTCAAAAAATAATATCATTTAATATCAACAGCTTCTAGATCTAAAATAAAATATTATATCATTTACGGCTCCGAGAAAAAGTGATTTCCCTGTTGGATTCAACGCATTACTCTTATAAATTATTTTACTTGCGTCAAAGATCACAATATAACAAAAAAATCTGTTTGAATAGTTAGTATATTGTGTCAATTTATCAGATAGTGTGATAAGAAAAAAGGTTATAGTCTAATTATTAATATATGCACATATCCTTGCTTGAATATTTTATACCAATATTGTATATACTATATTTTGATATGATGTGAAAAATCCTAAAAGAAAAACTCTGTAGATATTTCTATTTATCTATTGTGAATGTCTTATATTTATTTTATTTTATATTATTTCATATGTTTCTTTTATTATTTATTTGAAAATAATAAAAAATATTTTCAAATATAAGACATTTACGAAATTCTATCTAAATCTGTAATATTAAACCTCTGTGCAAAAAGTGAACCCCATTATAAGCAAATGTATTTATATATTATATAAATACAAGCTCATAGATAAAAAAAAATAAGATAACTCATGTTATTTACCTGCTTTTCAATGTACCTATTCATAACTAAACAAAATAATGTTATAAGATTGACTGAAATAAATCTATACTCTTAGTGTAATAAATATATATTTTTTTTATTAACCTTATCCAAAATATCCTTTGTTCTTCATAACACATAATTTAAAGTAAAATTTCTACAGCTTAGGTAAGTTCACGGTAGATAAAACATAAAAAGCGATGGCTGTGCCCGCATATATACAATGACTCAAAGTGAAACTCGTACATGTCGTTAACATAATATACAAACAATATATTTATATATAATACTTCTCTTAACGGTCCGAACTAGAGATGTAACGGAGGTGGTTTTATCGGAACCGAAGTCGAAGTCGGAGTTTTTGAATTTGGTTTATCGGAATTGCAAAAGAGATATGTTTTAAGGACAAATAAAAACAATATTCAGTTAAACTCTTTAATTTTAATTATAAAATAATAAATCTACAAAGGCGATGAAAATCAAAATTAACATATTTTCAATAACAGTTAACAAATTAAATCAAATGAAATGACTCTAACGGTGGAATATTATATTTAATAAACAAAAGCTTCGTAGCTTTATCTTCGTTTAATCTATTTCTTAAAGTGTAATAGATTAAACCTCTGACTTAAACCTTCGATTTAAAAGTTTCGGAACCGAAGTCGGAACTGGAGGTGTAATAACACCATATCGGAATCGGAATCAAAGCTCCGTAACATCCCTATTTCGAAGGCTCTTATTGTTTCAGAATTTTTTTATTAATATTAAATTTAAGCAGCAACAAAATAAAACTCATACAACATAAAAATTTAATCTTTAATATATTTAAACGTTTTTGAACTTTAATTACATAATAAATTTAAAATTATATTTATTTCTACTTTGAAATTTGAAAAATTATTAATAAAAGTCTCTTTGCCATGCAATACATAATAAAAAGGAATAAAAAAAAGCAAGCAAGCTCTCAACAGCCGTGATAAAGGTTAAATTGTTCGAAAAATAAAAGATTATCTAAAGCTAACTTTACCAAAACTAGTAAAGCAAAAACTGCTCACCCTGAAACTATTATAAATGGCCTACAAAAACATGAATTTTATGATTGAGTAGCTAGAAAGAAACCTTATTATATTATAATCAAGTTAACAAAACGGAAAGACTGAAATTTTCTAAAACATTAATTAATTTTATTCTTTATTATTAAATAAAAAATACTCTAAGGTTATAGAATATTTTAAAATATTTGCTGTACGGCTTTTACTTTGAACCACTGTATATATGTATATAAATTTTACCTTTAAAATGTAAAACAACAAATTGAAAATATAGTATTAAATCTGAACTAAATAAACTAAACACTTGCACCGGGAAATATTCCTTAAATAGACACAACACTTCACATAAATATACGATTGTCACTAAAAACAAAACAGCAACGACCAAATTATATACACATTTACCGTAAATACAAGCACACATGAATTCAC
The DNA here is from genome assembly GCA_002278615.1 of Pogonus chalceus. Classification (NCBI taxonomy): domain Eukaryota; kingdom Metazoa; phylum Arthropoda; class Insecta; order Coleoptera; family Carabidae; genus Pogonus; species Pogonus chalceus. The sequence continues at coordinate 23,486,800 of CM008233.1, read as the reverse complement.
AGGTTCAATTATGAAATTAATAGACAATACATATGATACGCAAAGATGTTTCAAAGTTCAAAACCTTGAAATCTATATATTTATTGTTATGATCAATGTAGGCGAGTTTACTTTTGCTATTATTGAAACAAAAATAAATTTACAACTTATTAAATTATTACGCCGTACTCTTACAAATATCAGAATAAAAATAAAAATAATTTGTTTAATGTAAATTTTACGTGACAATATTCCGGAGTATTTTTAATGAATTTTCTATAAATAAATATAACAATTGGTTGTTTACTTAATGTATCTACATATATAGTATAACAAAGAATTTTTATTTAATATCAATAGATTTTTTTTTACTGAACATACATACTTATCTATATGTATTACGGTGTACGACTACGTCATTGAATATATTATCAAATTATTAAAAGGTTATTTTATATATTATTTCTCCAGTGTATTTATAGTATAAAGTAAATATTTTTCAAAAATTTTAATTACTAAAAGGTATATATTGAAAATGAAGTATTTTATTTGCAAACTAGGAAACTTTTTAACTAATATAATCCGTAAATATTATATTATTTATTAAATTTATTTCCTAGAACAAATTTCCAGAATATTTCTGAATACTTAAAGTGTAGCATTATGATATTAAAATATAGAACAAAGAATTATATTTAAAATGAATTTAAAATTAATGATTTTTCAATGTACTGAAATTATTTCAATAATACTTGTTGTATCTTTTGGTACCTTTATAATTTATTCAATTTATGAGAAAACATTTTATTTAATCTCAAGAAAAGTATGTAAAAGTTAGTTTTGCAAAAAATACACAGTAATTATTTTATTTGTGATTGTAAAAAGATTACATGTAAAATTTTATTTTATTTTTTTTATTAGTTTCAACAAATAAAGATAAAAAATATAAAATATGTAAACCGTATTACAAGAATTATTATATTTTATATACTTATAAGAAGCAAAATATTTAAAATTATTATTAATATTAAATCATATTTTGATGCGTTTTTAAATAATAGTTGCAATTGATTCAATTAAATTTTCTGTTTATCTATAAGAATAATATAAAGCCTGATTACACTGATAAGATTCAGTTGAATCGAAAATAGAAATTTATTTTCAGACTTAAAGAACTAAAATTGTTAGATTTTATGATAAATAATATACCAGAAATAAATATAATTTAACTCTTTATAATACTTTCCATATTTGGAATGATAAAAATGTGAATTAATATTTTTATTTTGTTTATAAAGAATATATGCGAAAAATGCTTGAGTATGTAAATAAATAAAACTGGAAATAATATAAAATTTTAAGGTTCTTAACAAACACTAGAAGTATAATACAACAACGTGTGAATTTAAGTTATGTAAAATCCAGCAGCTTGGAAACAACGATGTACGGCATACTTTGAACCTCTCCAGGTTTATTCGCATTTTGCCCTAAAAAGGTTGTGCACGCCAGGAATTCGAGGTCATCGGAAAGGCTCGTTGCACTGTTTCAGCTGTTTGGGGAGCAATATCTAGGTCGAAGGGGAGCTCGGTAGTTTTGGGGGTGTGCATGTAATCCATCGACTCACTAGGTCGTCGACCTGAGCCCGGGAATCAAAGCTCCGAGACACCCGCACATCCCACTACCTTTCCGGTAAACTTCTGCCATTTCTTTGGGTGAAAACATAGAACGAACCACGACCCTACGACACCACACCATCATACAAACAAACAGGTAATCGTTAGTGCATCTAACGGAGGATTTTGACCCAATTATTGCAAGAAGTTGTTGATGTAAACTACAACGATTTGTTGTGTGCTACGTTGCTATGAAATTCTGTTAAGTTCACTAGAAAATATGTGACTTTATTGTTTGAAACTATGGTAAACAAACTCTTAATGATTAGTTTGTTGAACCATATTATACTCACTTATGTTGTTTACAAACTCATTTTAATTACACAAATTTACGGGGAAAAATCATTACTATTTTGCATCAATTTAAATTTGAATAAAAATAAAACGAATTTATTGTTTTTAGAGTAAACGAGAATATAAATAATATAAAAAAAATAATAATAATAACATTAAATTACAAAATATAAATTAAATAGAGAACAGAATATGTTCCATAACTTACATATATTATTCTATCAATATGGTACTTAACCTCATTTAAAACAAAACCTTCATTTATTTAACTAGAACATGTATTGAATATTTCAGAATGTTTCATACTTAATAGAAGAATACAAATAGAATTTTATGTTTCTGACATTATTTTAATGAGTTCATAAACATGCATTACATATTTTATTCATTATTCATTTCAATTTGAATTTAACTCAATTTTTTGTGGTTACATTTTATCTTCGAATTTATTAGAATATTATATGAGTTTTAAGAATTTTTTAGATTCAAGACAGTAGTAATTATGACCACTTATAATCAAATTTACTTTATTATTTATTAATTAACCATAATAATAAAATGTCATTTGACTTGTGTATTTTTTTTTACGTAAAACACATCTAGCAACAGCGTATTTAACAGCTACTATTGGTGTTGCTAGTATTTAGTTAAATGTAATATAAAAATTCAATAAATTAATAATAAAACTCGCTCGTTGTTTTTTATTCGATTTTCGCATTTATTTATCAGACGTTGCCAAACCTTCATAAATCGTATTTATTAGTTATTTTAAAATACAGGTGACAGTTATTTGAATGAATTTTTAGTATTTATATTGAAATATCTTTGAAACGACAAGTTAGAGTTATTTGTTTGTAATTTTTACATAATCTACAAAAGTTGATAAATACAAATTCAAGTTTTTTATATTTTTATCTAATTTTGTTGTGGCTAAATTTTCCCTTTTAACTTTATTTTAAATATGCAATTTTCAAAAATTAATTCACAAAAACTGCACGTCAGATCTCCCAATTTTAATTTACATACTATTAATTAATAACATTAAAATTTGAACTTCCAATTTAAAAATTGATCGAAAATAGAAAAACCTTTAAAAATCTTAACAAATTTTCATACACTTTAGATGGAATTTGAATTATAAATTGTGAATTTTCTAAAAATAGTCAGTTTATTTTAAGATAATTAATAATTAATTTAGCGTAAGCAATATAACGTGACAAATTACCATTTTCTGTTTAGTTGATAATACAGTGCCTTTCAAATATTCAAACCGTATTTCTTAACTTAGTTTGTTTTCTACAAGCAATTATGATACTATTTACGAATTATTATGTTGTGATACAATGACATGCAATCTATATAAAAATAGCTATTTAGACTAAAAATAATTTCAATCGATTTAAACTAAGAAATTCACGAGAAGGAAATGATTCCGTAACGTGTTATTATACGCCAAGCAAATAATTATACTTTTTTATTTATGATTTTTTTTTATTTTCTGTAAAATATTGTTCCAATTACTAACTCTAATCTTAGAATATATTATAAATCAGTTATAAGCTTCGGTGGTATGTCGGAATTTGAATTTCTCAGAAATGTTAATAAACATGTTTATATTTTGAAGAATTAAATATTTAATTACATTTGTAACAAATAGGAATATTATTTATTTATTTGATTCAATAAATACCATACAAATAATTTTGTTTCTTGGTAAATATATATTTTTTTTAATTTTACGGAGTTAAAAATACAGATATATTAAAAGCTTAAAATTTTAAAATTATTAAAATTATTCTTATTTATCTTCATATAAAATGCTCTCTAGATGATATTTGTTTAAAATAAAGAATAAGAATTACTTAAAGACTGACTCCACTCTGACAGCTCTAAAAACAGCGATATTCAAGAATTTTTTGGTCTTTTACTATGATGCTGCACGTATAGTATAGTGTATCCTTCAAAAATGACATTTCTTTTTGACATGGTTTATGTCTAAAATGATTTATATATAATAATATTTTGACAAAATTTAATTAATCAAATAAAATTAAAATAATAAAGGCTTTAAATACTTTCTCTTTACATATAGTAAACAATACGTCGAATAGTAGACTGATGCAATTTCTCAATATTCCTTAATATTCTTGCACTTATCATTATTTCTAAAGGGACAAAACGCTTCCTTTTTTAAATTCCTTTAATTATAATTGAAATTGTTACTCCTAATGCAGTTTTTTCTCTCTGTTATTTGTATATTAATATTCTTATTTAAAAGCACAATTTTTTTACTATAATTTACCTCTCTACTAACAGAAAATGTAATTAAAGTACCATTTTTCTTTTTATTTTTATCAAAATATATGCATAAATTCACTGTCATGTTTTTGCAAATATAATTTATAAGTTTGACAATAATAAATATTCACAAACAGTTTGAAAATCTACTGAGAATAGAAACGTAAAACTCGGGAAATTCAAAATTATTTTCTGAATTAAGTTACGACATACTTTACATTATATACATATGTCAGACAGACGTTCAGAATATAAAAGTGACAGTAACGTATGTCGAAACTAAAACATCTGCTTTTATTGCGCAACTCCGACTTTTTGTGAACTATATTATATTTTAATTATTATTATAAAAAAATTTGAAGTAAAAATATTAATATTTGGGAGCCATGGTAGCATTTTGCGTCAGACACTTTCAAAAAAAGGTATATCCATCAGTCCTTAAGTAAGGTAGAACAAAATCGTTTAGATTTCCTTAAACTATATTGGATTGGCTATCGTGAAGCATAAGATTTTTTGAAAATTTAATTTTTGTTTTAATTTTTTGGTTGCTTTAAAAATTTTTATATTTTACATTTTATGTCCATAAAAATACTTAAAACCAATATTTTCTTTATTAGCCTGACTAACAATTTATTTAATTATTTAATAACTACATTATTGATTGCACTAAAAAGTAAAAACCCTAAATTTGTGTTTTTAATAAAATTCTAAGCTATTTTTTTATTCCAGATTTAACAATATACGTAAAGTATAGATCAAATTCACATTTCTATTGCAATATCTTAATATCACTAGTGAAGGAATTATTTTTCTCCATTATTCTGAAATTCATACCATTCTTGAATAATTGTGCGCAATAGTGCAGCATTATTATTTCACTAGTGATATAACTTGGATGTATTAAAGTAATATGAAGTTTATATTATCTTTTAACGCATAACTCCAAAGTGGCTATATCTATTCGCCATTTTAATTATTAACATACATATCTGTCAAACTTTATTCAAACTTTTTTTGGTTTTTATTCAATTATATTTCCAAATGTTTCTAAATATACATATAAATATACTGAATCATGCCTCATTCCCAACTTATTAAAGAACATACTATTCTTTGTATGATTCTGTATACATAAAAATTTCTTTAATTTATAAGTTATAATTAATTTGTAAAAATATAACGTAAGTTGTTAAAAATCTATTCGAATTTTTAGTTTATATTATTTTATTTTAAGCTAAGATTGGAAGTAATAAACCTAGAAATCCTGTAAATGATTGCAAGTGATCGCGTGCTCCAAACGGAGAGTTTAAATTTATAATTTTTGTGCTGGAATACTTGGTCGCAGTTTTTGTTCATTATTGATTGGACATTTATAGACGCTTGACGTTTCTGTTATAAAAACTTCTAAAAATAGATTCATATAGTTCAGTAATTATCACGTAACCAATTCCGTGAGTAAAATTCACAGAAATTGTACGTTTTAATCATTTTATAATGATAAAGAAACTGTAAAATATGTAACTATATTTCTGAGAATTAAGTTTAAGGTATATTAATGGACTTTTTTGCATTTTTGATAAAAATAATATTTAATTGCTATTATAATCGCTTAATATCGTGTTTACGTAATAAATAATTTTATTATCTAATGATTTAAAGTTTTTTTTTATAGTAATAATGCTATAGATGCTTATTTGCCGTTGTCTGCGAAATGACGTTAAACAATAATTTTCCGACTTTCCTCGAAATATGGACGTCAGCAAAATACAAGATAAGATAAATAGAACTACGAATTCATTTCCAACATGAAATTAATTAATAATAAATTCCAAAGCCCCAGTTTTATATCGAACTAAAAATAAATCAAAAGTACTTGATTATACATTTTGACATGTAATTAAGTTTTAATAATAAATAAATTTTAAAATCGGCTGTTTTTAATAGATGTAAAATATGATAACAACTTAATAAGTATGAAAAACAAGGAGATAAGCGAAATAAGAGAGCAACCCTCTTTTGTTTACTCTGAAAAGCATGTTGCCACTTGTTTGTGAACATTACACTTATAATTATTTTAATAATCTTATACGATTACATGACTTCCTTTATTGTTCTTTTATAACTTTATTTTTTGAATAAATTTTAAATTTAATACTTGTAAAAACAAGTCTTAATTTAATTTTTTTTAATGTGAACATTGTATAAAATTAAGCAAAAATAATTCTCATAAACCAGACATTGCTAGTTGCTTCTTAAAATCAAGTGTGCTGTGGAACACTCGAAAACAATTGTCGTATCTAATATTCCTTTTTTTAAGCAAGTAACTTACATTTTCCTGTTACAGATTAATTATAATTGAATTTAACACGACAATGAAAAAATATAAGGCAAAGAATTTGTGGAAATGTTTAACTTGAAACAAGATTAAAAAATAATTGCTACTTGAAAAAACAATTTAATCCAATCTAAAAACACATTTGGAGAAATCATTAACTTGAAAGAAATAAAAAGCTACTGCCACAGAAATTTTTATTTGATCTATATCTAATGTATGTTGAAAGACTTGCTAAATCTGAAACAGAACAGAAAATTTTATTGCAACTGACAAAGTGAAAAATTCTAACTGAATCAAGCTAACGCAATATTTTGAGAAATGTTACATCAGTTATATAACATTTCATGACAGTGCAAAGATTCTAAATATTTATGCTAATTTTTATATTCTGTGTATCATTAAAATATTAACCTGGAGAAAGGAATTATTCAAATTTGAAACCACAATAATTCGATTATATTTATTCTAATTATACTATTTTAAAAATTTTAAATTAAAACTTTTTTTTATCATTTTTCACAAATAAAAACAATTAAATATACTTTGCATGGACGATCGAATCAAAAAATATATAACACTTATGTAAATATAGTCGGGGACACGAAACAATGTAATTGCATAATCATTGTACGTTTATATGGTACCGCTCCGCTATCTGAAACACGTTTTATGTGTTCCGAATAGGCCATTGCTGCTATATACACGAACCTTTTTTGAAAAACTAACCAATGTACAAAATCTAATTGCACTGTATACATAATTTTTCGAATAAATTTGCGATGTACTTCACATTATTGAGAAGTATATCAAGTATATCAACTAAGTGTTAGGAAGATGAAAAAGATAATAATGTATGTCGAAGTTAAATATCTGCTTATTATTATTATGCAATTACATTGTTTCGTGGCCCTAACTATACTATAAAATTAAGAAATATTAATACAAGTTTGCTATACCTTTACTTATTACGACTTAACTACTAGAAACCAGTGAATATACACTTCTTAAAGAGTAACTTAAAAGCAGAATCGTGTAACATGCTTTTAATGATTTCAAATTATATCATTCATATACAAATATCCAATTAAAATTTTTACGAGCAGAGAGTCAAAGTCTTATTGTGAACCAGTCTTATTCTGTATTGTAATAAATTTGAATATTAATTCTGAATGAAATAAATGAATTGTTATTATTAACAAGCACTACACTTCACATAACATAAACAATTCAATAAAGCTTCGAAGTGAACACCTCTCAAGATGACAATATTCTGACGACCTCATTTAATATGGCGGTTCTCAATTTAGGAGTTGTTTACATAGAATAGCATTTAATGAAAAGGTGTTTATTAATTATTATAAAATAAAACGTTTCAAGCTATTTTATTAAAATAAACATCTTAAATCAAAATTTACGGTCAACTAATAAATGTGACTTGGACAGCTCACTTCAAATTCTAAACTCAACTGATTCAAGGTCTTTCAAAAAAAAATTTAAGAAAGTGATGTTGTGAGTAAAGTTTTAGTAAGTGGAAGAAGGATAGAAAAAAGTTACATAACTGTCTTTTTTACTCTATAGTTCATTTTTTTTAAGAAGACAGTAACTAGAAACCTGTTTCACACTGTGTCAAACGGTCAATCTAGTTACAAAATTTGACGCTAAATTTAAAACTAGTTATTTAATATATTATTAATGTTTGCATTTAAATACAGAATGTTTAATTTAGTAATTATTCAAATAATTTTTTCAAATATCACGGCAAAAAAAAGACTTCGCAGTAAAAAATACTTATATTTATTTAAGATACATTTTATATTTATATATGTATTAGGAATTAACTTAATGAGAAAACAGGTTACATATTTTATTATACACTTTTCTCTGATTTAAGTAAAATTATTTATCATACTAATTAAAAATATACATATTATTATATTTATATCAGGAAGTAAAACATTAAATCTATTTTTCTTTTATCGTTGCATACAAATAAAATTTGTTTAGATTTCAATCATAATTTCATTTAATATTTAGTTTTGGTACTACATATTCAAGAAAAATGTCACAGAGCGAAAAAACAATTCCAAATATCAGTTTGAATCTGAAGATTCCAGCTCACTGGACTCTTATTGACAACAAAGTTCAGTTGCATATCTTCGACAATATTGCCGAGTTGGTAGAGTTCTTATTGCTCTATAATAACATGTTTAATACAATTTGATCATTCCTCTGCTGTTATTTGCGCAAGCCGTCATTGAACAGATTTGAAACGTCTGATATTTTAAATGATTTGTTGTTTGCTGCAACGAAATAATTTTAATTGGATTCAACTTGCAGTGGTATGGTGGTAAACGTAGAACCTCCCGCTTTATATTTCGAACCATTTCGTCTACTTTGTAAGGAACTGGATGAGTTTTTATATAAATTTTTGCCATATCCAGTAATTCTACTTTTAATAAGTGTTTATTCACTTCTTCTTCTTTGTTTGTTTAGAAAAATACAGATTAATACACAGTAATAAAATGTAATAAAACGTAAGAGACCAAAGAATGAATAAAGCAAAACAAACGGAAACTCGAACTGATTGAAATAATAACAGAAATTTGACAAATCAACATATATATCCACATAGGTGTATGTACAAAAATTCCTTTGAGTTGATTGATTTTTTAAACTTTTAATTTATAACATCATTAATTATATTTAAAACAATATTATATGTACTAGTTATTAACTACGGTATAATTTAACATCCTGATATAATTAAATATTGTGCATAGCAATAAATTCATTTTACCAGGTACGAGCAAATTGGTACGCCTATGCGTAAAAAATATATGTGAAACGTAAGATAGAGCAGAAAATTTGGTTCATGTAAACTTACCCATGATTTTAGCTTCTCTGATTGGTTGGTCAAATAAGCCCTATCTTAGCCACACTGTCTTCTTAAAAAAAATGAACTATAGCTGAATTAAAAATGAATTCATGAGTCTCATAATATAACATAAATATTTTAGTAAACAAAAAACCAGTAAGGAAACTCTGTTTTCTATCTTTCTTCCACTCACAACACTTTTTTTACAAATCGTTTGAATGACCTTCTAGTTTGTAGGTTGTGTACTTCAAATTTTTACAGTGTAGTGAATGTTACTTTGATATTTGTTGTTTACAAACACTGTGTTTTAAACAAACAAGTTGAATTTGTACTCTCTTGTACATATATAAATATATATTTATTTGAAAAAATATGACAAAACTGTAATGTAGTAGAAATATAGCGCAATAGAAAAGAACCAATTTAAACATGTTTATTCGTTTTATAACAAATATGTATAAGTATAAAATCTTTGGTTATATTGACATTCACAAAAACACGATATGATCGCTACATTGTAAATTTAAATGTTTGATATTTAACTTCACGCTCTATAACCTACTAACAAATTATTAGTTCCATACCCCTGTAAATATGTATTAACTGATCAATTTGAAGTTATAATAATTACGATAATAATTAGTAAGTAATTTTAAAATCTTTAATTTAATTTTCTTAAAAATCATTCGTTAAGTTTATTCCTTAAGGGGAGACGCCACCTCGAACGTTTCAAAAAATCGACTTTTTGCATAAATCTATTTCTTATACTGCCTATATCGACTTTCTAATAGAATTTATTGATATTCGAAGTCATTCCAAAGATACAAGAAGAATTGTGAACACGTTTTTCTCGAAACTACATTTTTCAAACTCGGGAACCCTTCAATGAAATCTCTTTAAACATTATCGGCAATGTGTAAAACTAGTTTTTTTTTTTAACCGTGTATCGTATGATTTTTTGATATTTAAATTTTTCCATTTATTATTAATTTAGATTAAGAAAATCGAAACGATTTTGTTCTACCTTATTTAAGAACAGATTTCGACTAGCACCCATGGAGGTGCCTTTTTTTTTTGGAGTGTCTGATACCGAAGGCTACCACGGCATCAAACAACAATATAGTAAAAAACCCTAAATGATTCGATCGTTATTTAACACTTTAAAATGATACCTGAATATCGCTGTTTTTTAGAGCTGTCAGGGTGCCCCCCCCCCCTCCTTAAATTTAAAATAGTTTACAACACAGCACAGACTAGGGTTTTTGTGCAAATTTAATATAAATATATTTTAGAAATTTTAATTTTAAATTAGAATATTTTAAGCATTTCAAGTTAATCTAGGATTAAAGTCTACAAAAATATAATACTATTCTATGTATGTGTAGCTGGTGATGATAAAAAAAAAATGAATATATTAAATTTTCTATAAATATGAAATGATTTTATTAGAAAAATTACCATAAATGCAAATTTGTAAATAATTGCTTTAAAGCAACATAGAATAATTTACACGGAATAATGTAGACATTATTTTGACGCGTATTTCAACAAAATCCTATGCGTCTGTCTAGTGTAGCATATCAGGTCACGGGCAATGTCGAGACCACGAACCATTACTGTTGTTGTAAGCGAATTTGTACACATATGTTGGAGTCAGATTCGCAAATTACAATTTGCTATTCCCTTTCTCGCTCTTTCTCTTTTGCTAGAAAGGTTCACTGTTGCTATATTACTGACCACAATTTACATTATATTGCTGTATATCCGCAAATGTATGTTTGTTTGTAATAATCTTCTAATGGGATGTTATGAGTTTCTATTAATGATGGATGAACTATCAATTCGCTTTACACCAACACATTTTAATAATTCTCTATTTTGAATTCCTCTGCTATATATAATTTATGCCAAGATAAAAAAAAAAACAAAGTACTTATACATATTTCAAAGGATCTTAAACTTATAAAAACATTTAAATTCAATATGATCTTTTCAGGAAAATATTGAAATATGCTTTTTCCTTGATAAGTTGCTTGATAAAATAATACTTATAATTTTCTTAAAGGCAAATAAATTAAAACCAAAAAAATATTTTCAAAATATATAAATTTTTCCGTTGATATTTTTTAAAAACTATTCGTGCTGATTCATTTATTAGTTAATCATTTTGGAGGAAACATGTTCAAAAATTTAAAGTAAAATTGATTTTTAATATTTAAAATTTGCGAAAATCTAAATTTTTCGGAATAAATTTAAATTTAGATAGTTTTTTTCTAAGGTAAATAGAAAATTTAATAGAACTTTTAAAAAATAAAGTTATTTAGTTGTTATTCGATTGGCATAATCTAAAAGTTGTTGTTCGCTGGACCAATTTTGTAACGATGCGCTTAACGACAGGACAGATCTCCATGAACTTTGACATTTAGATGCCCAGGCAGCGTGCAGAGGCCCGCCTAGTGCGCCGTTTCGCAAAACCCTGAAATTTCGCATTGCGGGCGCACAAACCAACGAAGTATATGCTATGTAATTACCTGCCTCTATATACAATATACTATATTTATTTACATTAGCCGCGTGTACTATACATTTTGACTTCTTCATATTTTCACTTGCATTCATATTAAATTATTTTTATTAACATAATAATATTGTTTTCTATCCATTATGAAAATCTCATGCTTATAGCCGAATAAAAACTGCTCTAGACAAAAGCATGAATTTTTTATCACAAAATAGTTATTTTTCTGCAAATTTTGTTGAGAAGAAATTAAGTTAATTATTTTTTATTAAAAAGGTTTGTTTCAATAAAGACATGTTGTAATTTTTAACGTTCTTTTGGAAACAGATTTTTAATTTATAAATTCTTAACTCTAAATAAATACAAATTCAAAACTTATAGTAAGAAATAATTTATATATTTTATTTGTCGAACTACTACAAAAGCATTTATATTGATTGAATTTAAACCTTGTAGTTAGATTTGTTTATTTGCCATTAGACATGTCGAAAACTACAGGTAGAATGAGCATTGTTCTATGTTTCAAACATGATTCTAGCCTACGGCTATCTGTTAATTGCAAAGTTGATGATTTATTTGTGCAAAACACTTTGCTAAAACTAATTTAAAATTGTAAAAATATTATTTAACTTGTAAAATTGGCTAATACACTTATTTATATTGAAGTCCATTACAATTTTTTGAAAATTATTATAAGCCATAAATTTTGGAAAGTATATATTTCAAGAATAAAAAAGAAAAATAATTCCTAAATATAAAATCTTATCAAAATTTACAGTTACCTAATGAGTGTGACTTGGATTACTCGCTTCAAATTCTGAATTCAGTTCATAGTACAGCTGATGGCTCAAGGTTCCTCAAATCAAAATTTTTTTAAATAATGTTATGAAAATAGTTAACTCGTGCAAAAAGAGCAAAGAAAAGAATTTCTTTGTTAGTTTTACTTTACAATATAATAATAAATGTTGAAATTAAAAACTCGGTTTATTTGTTTCAAATAGTTTATTGAAATAATATAAAATTCCATTTATTATTATTTTTTTAAATGTTCCAACTTCAGCTAAAAGCTAATTAATTTAATTTTTAAATTAAAACTACTGAAACAACTGTTCATATATAATAATTAAATTATTTATTCGAAAGAACATCGCATAAAAGAAAATTCTTGCATTAAAATATAATAAAAAGTAAATTTGACGTAATAACTATTTATATAATAACGTTTAATATTTTAAATTATAAAGCCACGCAAATCTCAATTTTCCAAAACGAAAACTTGTGTTAAAAGTTACATAAATTTTAATTACTTAAGCAAATAAAATTGATTTTATCTATCAATAAAATATGTCGACCGCAAAATAAGTTCATTAAGTGAACAAAGTTACGCAAATAATTATCCTTCAGAAAATACATGCTTCGATAGCATTGAAATTAATTAAAAACTCAATGTCTCTAACCAGTTATATAAAAGTGCTTTGTTTACTGACATGTAAATATTAATTAGATTTGCAGATGCTTTCAATAACAAATATTTTGTTTCAAGGTTTTATTATTTAAGATAACTGTCATCTTCATGTCTGACTAGCTTTACAAGATTTTATTATATTTATTATATTAAAACTAAATTATTCTCCTCTATTTTTATTATAAAATAGTCACTTGCGGAAAAAAATTACTGCTATGGATTTATAGAAAAATATTCAATACATGACAAGGTAATAAAAAAATAGTAAGTCATATTAAGTTAGCATAAATTTAATAAATTAGATCTGTTTATCTATTTTATTATATTATGTCACACTTAATTTTAGAGGTAAAAATCATGTGAAATATAATAATAAAGAAATAAAAAAAAATAAGTTTTTACAAAATATTTTATAGATTTTGAACTAATAGAAAACTGTATCCATTGTGTTATATTTTAATTTTTGCTTCTTTTTAGTTAATAAAAATATTGTAACCTTCATAAGTAACAAGATATTTATTATTATAATAATATAACGATAAATACATTATTTTGAGTAAAAATTTATGTTCAAAAATCACTGAACCCTTAATAAATTTTTTTGATTACTTAATGAAATAAAGCAACCTACAGTAATACAAATTAAATTAGGAATCATGTACACATGTATTATTTACAGTAATAAAGTCATTGTCAACCCCAATCAAAATAAAAAATGAAAAAGCACCAACAATTATAAGAAAAATACATAAAAAATTTATATTGTTTCTAAAAATAGTAGCACAGCACAACAAGTGATATAAAAACACGAGAATTTTTATGGTTGTATCGCAACAGACAATATACAAGGACAAGATGGCTTTAAAAACTCAGTTATTTACTTATTGGTCGCCTGGTGACGTAACAAAAGCTTTTTCTGACGTCAAATTCTGCAAGAATATATTTTGAATCCNTATATATATATATATATTATGCTCACCTGTTTAAGAAAAAATTGCACATATTAAATCCATAAAATAATACACCTTCCTCTAAATTCTTCGAGTTTATTCAAAAAATATAATTTACAGTTGAACTTGTTTTATCTTGTTCAATTATTTGCAAATTAAAATAAATAAAACGTTTTACATTTACATAACAAATACCATTCTGCAATATCTATTTCTTGACCACCTACGAAATAACTATCTACATTGTATAGAAATTGTATTCACTGCATGTGGGTGTAAGCTGAAATTTCACAATGACTCATAAGGCATCCAGTAAATTCAAGAAAAGAAATTAATTTTTCATCTTAAATGATTACATAAATTGACACATTAATTAACTAAAATTTTAACTGTAGTTGATCTCCGAATGTCATTTAATGTCAATTAAAATTTTTAAATATTTTCAATTCATATACCTTTCGCAAGTTTTAAAAGTACAAAGTATAGTGAATGTAAAAGCTTTTAATATTTATTCCGTGAAATATCCATCGTGTTAATTAAAATATAATTTCTTTTTGACTTCATGTTTACCTTATCAGAACAAAATATAACAAAAATCTGAAAATTATCAAAGTTGTGGGTAAACAAAACCAAGCTTAAAAGCAAACACGCGATTCATCTATTTTTGTCGGGGGTTGAAATCTCATATTTCATTTGCGTTTATTGAACCTGAAGTTGGTTACATGGACGGAGGAGTCTGCAATTTTTGATAAAATGCTTCGCTTTTACTTAGAGAATTTTCCATCTTATAAGGTAAATTAATTTGATACACGTCTAATATAAATAAGAAAATACAACTTCGAGTTGTTATTTGACTCATGAATGTAAAATTTTAATGATTAAATCTAGCAACGAACAGCAAATATTATGAAATAACAATTTTCCGAGAATATTTAATCTGTCAAAATATATATTAGTTTATTTAGAAATAGCTTAACATAATAAATCGCATTATGTATAAAAGAAATATGATTTCAAGATTTGGTCAAACATGATTATAAAACAAATATAGTAGAAAAATGCAACAAAATATTTTTTCTACAGTCGCTATAGAAAGTAGGTGCTTTCTTTTGTCAACGCAAAATGTTACTTTGCCGCTTTGTTGGTATATTACAAAACTAAACAATATGCCCTGCTATGTAAAATTTATTATTTTTTGTTATGGCTCATTGTGGCGACTGTAGAAAATATTTTGTGTGTGTTTCGAGCGCAAATGGACATTGTCGATTTCGAGAGAATGCCAATCGATAATGTCCCACTTTGCGCTCTTAATACACAAATAGTAATTTTGGTTAAAAATGCTTCAAAATTTAAATGTTGCGAACTCATTCGATAATCAAAAGAGTCTTTTTTGTCTTTTACATTTATTATTTTACTGTTTTATGTTTTTTTTTTTTTTTTATTTACATTATATTAACTTCGCAAATTTGCAACATATTTACTATTAAAACAATATATCTGTAGGCATTTTATGACTTTCAGCTTTTATTAGTAGTAAAAATTTAGTTTTATTACAAAGATTAAAGTCATAAAAATATATACAGGTAAAAGTATTACAAATACTTAAATTTGTTTCAATATAACATTTAATAATAGTCATAAGATTAGGTACAAACTAGTTTAAACGCGATTTAAAAGTAATTCTATTTAAGTTTAACTCCGTTGTTTTACGTAACACATAGTTCAAAACAGGTAAAATATTTAAAATGCAGTAGAAACAAAATAGTGAAAACATATCTGCCGAAATGTACGCTTAAAGAAGGAAGATTTATTTCGGCGACAAGAAGAACTGAATGCTTGAATTTGGTGGCGCCAGACTCACCGTCTGCGAACAATTGTGATTCAATACGTATACTTATCTTGGATAGCGACGCCTCGCGTCGTTGTGCAGAAATATAGGTATCACCACGGAACCCGGAATCTCTCATCTGTTTGTATCCCGGAAATATTAATTTTCTCGAATATTTATTGTTTGTTTATGGAGATATATACTGCTATTATTTTAGATTTCGGATGTTTCAAATTTAGATTAAATTTTAATTTATATTGAGGAATGGTTTTCTCTTTCAAATTAAATAAATTAATACATCTATTTTTTTTAATTACTGTATAATGAATATGCATATTTTACTGGGTGTCTACTTTATTTTGTTTTATAGAAAATTCAATGATAAAATTTTCATTACGCTATAAATTTTTCTCTAATAATGTTAGAACAAATATTTAAACAAAAAAGTTGTCAAAATTACAATGTGCATCCAATGAGCCTATATTTAATATATACGATGATCCTGTTACGAAATGTAGGTAAATTAAAATCTTTGAGCAGTTTACACAGTGCCTTGCAAAATAAAATAAAAAATTCTTATCGCTATTAATCGTTTTTCTAATCTAAGGAAGATATAATGGCGACTTACTTCAAAATAAAATGAATCCAGCATGAAAAATTAGCTTAAAAATTATAATTAATTTTTATAGGAATAAAGAAAACTCAAATTAATAACTGCATCGATATTTTAATGAATTAATTTTTAAATATAAAGACAAGATTACAGAGAAATTCATAAATACAAGAACTGAAACAATGTCACTGAAATTAAAGTTATTTGTTTTATTTTGCATGGCACTCTGTAAACTATGTAAAGATTGAAATTTTATTTTTTATTTATATCTTGTAACGGGTTCATTCAAATTTATGGCGTAATGAAAAAAAGTAGACTTTGGTATATTTAATTCTTAAAATTCATCCTTTATAATTTTGAAAAATATTCGTAAATATATAACTTCCAACATTACGTTAAAATTTATTTATTTTTCATTTCGTTAATATTTATTTAATACGTAAAAAACTGAGTAAACTCTTGATTTCTTCAGAGAAATTACATGTTGTTAAGCCATAAAACAGATTTTATTGAATATTTGCAATAAAAAAATCATGATAAATATAATCGTATTAAGTACAAAAGTTGTCTAAAATTTATATTTGGTATTATTCACATTTTAGAAACACAAAGAACAGACCAGATGCGAAACCCTTTTTTCTATCTTTCTTCCACTCCCTAAACTTTATTCACAACATCGCTTTCTAAAATTATGTTTAAAAGCACTTGTATTTTCAAAATCTACAACAATATCTTACATAAATTTGCTCTGTCTATAAGAAACATGTTTTATACAGTTTAATTATAAATTGTTTTTATTATCTTGCAATAAATATTTCATTATATTTTTATTATCTCATTACAATTAAATCAGAACATTTACTTTTCTTAGGATAAAATAATAATTCTACTAATTTTTTAAGTCATAAACAAAATAATTTAAATTCAAGTATTTCATTTATTTTGTTTGAAAGAAACAAACTTCTCGAATATTTATCAAATGATTTAAAACAAAGATATCACGTTATTTTCTATTCACGTTGTTGCATTTCTATTATAAACGTGAATTCATTTCACGTGAATAGAAACATAATAATTTCACTTATTGTGTTATTTCGTCCTAGAACGTCTATATAGGTCATTTTGAGTATTCGGAGTATATTTACAGCCTTTGTTATAAAGTTTCAAAGAAAGGAGTTTTGTATTTATGAAACTTATAGTTTCATAGAAAATGTTTCGTTTTAAGCTTAAATTTAGATGTACATAAGGAAATAGATACATTGTAATTTATAATATATGTTTTATGCTTTATGTTTTATTAAATATAGGAAACTGGTTGCTTAATATTTATTTTTAATTTTAAATATTAATTACAATACAAGAGTTTTTAATTCCTGTCTTTATATTTACTAAACATATAATAGGATAAGAATAAATGATTTATTTTTTAAAAATAATTTCTTTAACACAAAGTATACAATAATATTTTAGTTTTTTTTTTAAATTGTATTTAATTATTTTGTTAGCAAAAATATATTTTGGAATATTAAGAATAATTATAAGGCCTGTCATGGTTATTATTAATTTTTTTAATAATATTGTTGGTCTCTGTTTTAACTTAAAGTAATTTCATAATTTATTGAATATAAGTGTACATTTTCGGTTATTAAGACAATTGCAAGAAGCACTTCCGTTTATTGATTATTCATTTGTGAAACAACAAATATTTTCATTTAGGTTTTACCGAGAACCGATAACTTCTTCAAACGATTTTATTAAACACATTTTTGTCTTCAAAAGAATTCTAAGTAAAATGCTTGAACCACGAGAAGATTTAATATAAAATAAAATACAAGGCAAACCTTTCATTCACATTCTTAAATTTATAAAGAAACGGTACACCTTGTTTTATATTAGATTTTAAATAAATTTGAATGCAGAATTATATTTAACTAAATAATAATTTCTGACAAGAAAAATTTTAGGTTAATAATAAAATTGTAATCGAAATAAATTAGTTACTATTTGAAATAAGATTAATTTCATTTAATAAATAGTGTTAAAAGAAACAAACACAATTTTAAATGCAAATCATTTTATTCAACATTAAATAAATAATTATTTTACTGCACAAACTACAAAAAAATACTTTTATTTCAGTTCACAAATACATGTAAATGATATGTACGTACAAAAAATTTTAATAAATATTTATAAATACAATAAAAAGTTGTACCATATGTGATCATATAAAATTATAAATATACAAATACTTATAATATAAAATTAATTTTTACGAAAACTTTTTAATATAGGATATATATTATCTAAAGCATCTTTTAAATCTTGTCTTGATTTTGCACCAGTGAAAACAATTTTTCCATTAACAAATATTAATAGCACTAGCCGTGGTTTAACCATACGATATATTAAACCAGGAAATAATTCTGGCTCATAACTGCAAACAATGATAATAATTAATAAAATTATCAAATAATTATTTAAACTAGATTTATTAGTACCTGCTAAATTGTCCATGTACTTGACTTAAATTCTCCAATTTTATCGGAAATTTTAAATCACACGTTGCAACAATATTTTGTATTTTAAAACCATTAAAACGAACATTAAAACCTAGTTTCTGTATAATACGTCCGAATTTTTTAGATGCTAATAATGCATCGTCTTCGGTTCTTGCACCAGTCACAACAATTTTACCAGATTTAAAAATTAAAGCAGTTGTTCGTGGTTCTCTTATTCGCATTACAACTCCATGAAATCTCATTGGATTGTATTCAGAATTTCGAGTTCGAAAATTAATTGTTTGTAAATTTAATTCACAACCTAAACTAACAGTCGAAACGCAATTTCTGTGATAAAACAATATAATATTAATTGAAAATTATATAATAATATTATAACTATACTAACTGTAATGTTACGGTACTATGAGGATCATGTATATGAGTATTGCTTGCTGCCAAAGCAGTTAAAGTCGAATGTGGATTTGTCTTTGATAATACAAGCGTCTAAAATTGAAAACTTATTTATTTCAAACTTTATATAAATTGATTTAAATTATTTACCGATGCTGGAGGTCCCATAGAAGCTGGTGAAGACCAGTCAGGTGTTGGAACAGCTGGAATATTCTTTAACGGACTATTTAACATTGTTTTTAACGGAGATGAAATTTCTAATTTAGTTTCCATATTGTATAAGTTTTATACAGATATTAGTTAATATTTATATTTGTTTGAATTATAATTTACATGAATTTACGTTATGGATAAGAAACGTAATAAATTTAAGTGAAATATGCTATAAAAATGCATTTATTTGGATGCAATTATCACATGCAGCCCAGACATGAAATGAATATCTAACCTCAAATAAAAGAATGTCAAGTCTGTCAGGTTATAAAAGTAATTTACTGAATCGCATATCGAAAAGTGCTAGCGTCAGCAATTTATACGAATATTTTTTTATTTTTTTATGGCATATCTTAAGCTGATATATAATCTTAAATTAATTATTTCAATATGGGCTATTGAACAATTAATATTAATACAAAATAATTAGAAATAGATATTTAAAAATAAAATTTGTTATATTTATATAGTCCTATACGTGTATCAAAGACAAAACAGATCTTGAGGTAAAGATAAAATATTTGTGCAATTAAAATACATATATTTTGTTTTGAATTCGTGTATAATAATTAATACATTACTTTTAATATTATGAAT
>CM008233.1:23444235-23465858 GCA_002278615.1 Pogonus chalceus | reverse complement strand
ATATATATATATATATTTCATTGGTTTAAAAATACTAAAATTTAATAACTGGAATAAAAATATTGCTTGTTTAATTTATGCATATAATACTTATAAATACATTAACTCAAAATTTAAATATTATCATTATATTTACTTAACATATTGATATAACTTTTATTTAATTTGTTTAGATAATAATTAAAAATAATTATTTACTATTTATTTCAGTGGCATATTCTTTAATTTTTTAATAAGCACTTCCGAACTGCTAAAATATGTCTCACCGGTATAAAGTAATAGATTTATATAAAAGAGTAAGATTTATGAAATATTTATAATAAATAAAATATTATTAATAAATAATTTCCAGCTTTTGTTCTTGGGTCGTGATTGGCCAGCTGGTTATGATTTCTTCAGAGTTCGTTGTCATAAAGCTTTTATTAAAAATAAAGACGAAACTGATCCTCAAAAAATAGAAAAAATGATTGCGCATGGCGAATATATTGTTAAAGAAATGGAAACTTTATATATGCTCAAAAAATATCGTACGTTGAAGAGAAGATATTATGATACAACAAATCAATAAAAATTATTGTATTTTTATTATAATGTTGTTAATTTGTTGCTAAGAATAAATAGTTATTTTTTCAATAAATTTATCTTGTTAAATTTTGGAATTAAAATAAAAAAAAGCTATTAATATGTAGAATGTGCTTTGAAATTTAAACTAAAAGAAGTAATATTTTGTTGATATCATGTTAACATCAAATTAATTATATATCAAGCGAATCGGCAACGGTCGCGCGTAGCCTTTGATACCGTTTGGATATTTTAGGCATTTAGAAAAGCAATTAATAAAACAAAATACTTGTTTCTTTTACTTAGATACATTATTTTTGGATTACNGCGACACTTATCCGTGAACCAGTCGTTCCCGCACTTGGTATGTAAATAACTATTTTGATAAAAATTCTACTTAATAATAAAATGAAAATTGAGATCAAGAAATGTTTTTTTCGACAAAGGCGTGCGTAGTCTATTCGACGCTTAAACGGACATATTGATATTTTTATGTATTATATTTTAAAGAAACAAACAAATATCGTTTTTAACGATGAACTGGTTAATACGATCGAATTTGCTTCATTTATTTTTTTTTTCTTCATAAAAAATTTCATTGAAATAGTATTTGACACAACAACATCGATTATTACGATAAATGGGTAATAATTATTTTTTTTTAATTGTTGAGATATCGATTTTTTTTTGTTTAATACTGCTTTTGAATTCAACTTTTCATTGCTATTTGTAGTGCACAAATTTAATGAAAATTTATAATTAGTTATAATTTTACTTTTATTCAGCTTTTTAAAATTTTGTAAAAAAAATTTGCTATTTGCATCTATTTATTTCCTTTGTTTTTTATTTCATTCAAAAATATTTAGTATTTATATAATGTCCATCGGTTATTATCAGGGCCGTAACTTGCTTTTTGTGGACTTTTGGAAAGACTTTCAAATTGACCAACCCACCAAATTAAAAAAAAAATTACCATACATTCTGAAACGCCTGTTATTTCATTTTTTTTTTCTTAAGTTTAGTAACAGTCTTAATAAATAAACACAAAATAATTATTCTTTTAATTGTTTCTGCCCATAATTTTAATTTTTATTTTATATTTTGCTTTTTTCCGGAAATTCATCAGTTAAATTATTAAGAAAATAACTGAAATGAACATTTTTTTGAGAGGCCTTTCTAGGCCCCCATTCGATTTACACCCTGGGCAATTACCCCTGTTGCTCCTAGACAGGTCCTGGTTATTATGACCGCTTTTGTTGTTTCTTTGCTTCGTCGTTATAAGCGGTTTCTATTGTAACTAAATTATATGATCAAATATTCTTAGAATATTATTATTTTGGATATATAGTCCGTGATTGAAAACCTTTAACTTTGACTGTCGAACTTTGTAGAAATGCGCTCTCAAATGAAACGTTTCCCGATTTTTTATTTGAAATATCAGCTAAATTTAAGCAAATTTTTTGATATTTTTCAACATTAGATAAATGTTACGAATTATATTTAATTCTAGGAATAAATAAGGATTAGTGCCATTTTATTATTATTAACTGATATGTACTTTATTTTTTTCTCATTCAGTAAGTATAGCTATGTATTTTTTTTTTAAATGTGCCACTGCTTGAAAGGTAAAATGATTATCATTAAATTTAATGAAAAAAAATGGACAATAATATATAATATATAATCAACAAAACGAGTGATATGATTTATTTTATTTTTTTTTATCTATTTTTAACAAGAGCATTATGTCATATTAATAATATTATATGATAACGTATATTCATACTTATTGTTCTTTATTAGTAGGTATATAACATTTAAAAATTAATCTATATATTTTATAATCTGTGCTCTACATTTATTAAGCCTCCTACAAGTCATAATTACAATTATTAAACTAATTCTAAACCACATTCTCCAGATTCATTTTATTATTTATAATCAACAAATGTCACTTCATATCGTAAATTCTTCTTGCTCAAAATTACATAACCAATAAATCCTCTGAGCACATTTTTAATTTTCATTTTATTTATTTTTATATTTGACGAAAATACACGTAATTATTATTGTAATTATACATCATAAGTTGTTTTTTTTTTTTTTCAATGCAATCTTTGATTTATACTTATTTAAAGTTGCACTTTATTATCTTTTATCATGACATAGATACAGATTCGTTTGATTTGGTTAAAATTCCATTTTATGTTATGTTAGATATATTAATACCTGAATAATTAATCAACATCTACTTATATAGAAAGGAGCACGTGATTGTAAGGCCGAAAATAAAATTATTTATGAATGATAGTATACAATATAAGTGTGAAATTTGTTTTTATATGTTTACCAAATTTTAAACTGATTTAATTTTTCGATATTTTACACCGCAAACCATTGTTTATACATAACAATATTAAATAAAATTAACAATAATGACGAGCATTTGTTTATTTGTATTGTTTTTAAATAATAACACTCTTGATATTTAAAAACAATAATATAAACAATTGTTTGACGAAAACTTCGATAAAACTAAATCAGAATTGATATCTTTGGTATTTTTTCTTTCTACGTGCATTTTACCAACAATATCTTCTATTTTATAACATGAATGGGTAGAAATAAAATGTATCTACTTAATATATTATACAAAATTATGTTATAAATAATATAAATACAAATTGGGCCCGTGGTTTGCAAAAATTACCAAAAAAGTTTAGGTTAGGTATATTTAGGGCCAACAAAATAAAGGGTACTACGACTAAGGGTGGCACTTTGATTAAATAAATTTTGTTTATGTTTATATAAAAATTCTTTTAAATTTTTCTGATAGTAAAGAAAATATTATATAAATATAAACATTAAATATTTGTCATTGTGCGTTTTTAAATTACAAAAAAAAACAGGATGATTATTTTTTATTTATATATGATATAATACTCTGAACAATAACTAGGTATTTTTTTTTATAGACATTATTTACACACAATATAGGAAGAGGATTTAATATTATAACTGCTTGTGTGAGGGTTACTATAACGACATTTACTGTAGCTAAAATTATTTTTTTTTAAATTATAGTAAATGATGCATTTCAACCATGTTTTTTTTTCAGTAAAATGTTTCTTTCATTTTAAAAAGATTTAACATTTGGTATTCATGCAGCACTTTTGGTGATCTGGGGTATAAAAATGTTCTATATCTACTGAGAAAACTTGTTTAAATAATAATCATTTTTAAAATTAATTCTACCCAAAATTTAGCGCACATAAATAACATATATAACATTATTCTAGGAAAAATCATTAATAAGAAGGCTTTGATACGTTCGTTTATTTTTAAAAACAAAACACTCATAGTTACTTAAGATAGCTATATAACAGTAAGTTTTAGAATGAATTAAATTTATCTAGAGATCTATGAATATTTTGTTTTTAACATAAGATGGTTGTCATAACCTTCTACTAATAAATATTAATTAAAACAAGCTATGATTGTAATATTAAATATTTTTAACGTGTTAAAATGTCAGTCTGTATATATACATTTATAAATAATATTAATAGGATACTAATAAAATAATTATAACGGTGCTAAATTTAGGGTAATATAAAATTAAGTACTTCAAAATGGTGTTAATGTACTTAATTAATGTAATAAGGACATATAAAGTTGTCTAATGGACAAATTTATTTATTTATACAATCTATGAGCTTCAACAAAATTGCTATTGTCATCAACGATCTAAATTTAGAAATAGTAATATATATATTATTTTTGTAATCATGACTAGATAACTTCATTAATATCCAATTTATATAAGTACAATTTTGCATATATTTTTTTTCTTTACGAGATATGATAACAGCACAGCTATATTAATTATGTTTAAAATAATCACGACAATTTTTTAGGTAATCATATGTTAACTTTGTTGGAAAATGCAACACTTTTTAAACATTTAATAATTTACATATTTCTTTTGCGTTTGAAGGAAGAAAATATATATTTTTTGAATTAACAGCGACCAATTTTTCCCTATAAGTAATATATACATGTATTCATATATAGATATATAGTTAGCTGCCTAAGAAAAATATATTTAAAGAAAATATGTTTGTTCTACATAGATACATACGATAAGATATTTCTAAATTTGGATATACATTTATAAGATTGAATGTTGTTTGTGCAAGTCGTTGTTTAGTATGATTTTTTTTTTTTTAGAATATTTGGCCACTGTAAATTCAAATATTTCATAGCGTTATCAATATTATGATAGGGACACTTAATATTTTCCTTTTTTAAAACATTTATTATAAATTTTTTAAAACTAGTCATTGTAACTGTAGTAGCGATGAAATTTAATTAAAATTAGAAAACATAAAATTATTTTTTTTGTTATCTCTGTGGGAGAGATTCACTGTATTACCCTGGAACAAGAAAACATATTGTAATAGATCTTAACATAAACTTATCCATTTTCCCTGTTATATTTAATTCTATAAAGAAATACTTAAAAATAAGGAAGAAGTAACAATGGAGATATTTAATTCTTAGACATATTTTTTAAAATCATCTAATTATTGACGAACATTGAACATTTAAAATACCAAATTCAAAAAATAGATTTTTAATTTCTCAGAATAATAAATGAACACATATTTATAATATTGTAGCATTAACAAATTTCGATGAAATATAAAAAATAGATAAAAGAAATAAAAGTAAAGTAAAGAAATATCAATACCAATTTTTATATCCAACTACACTCGTCGCCACGAATCAATGTAATTACATAATAATAAGCAGATATGTAACTTCGACATACATTATTATCTTTTTCATTTTTTTTAACGCTTAATAGGGTAGTGGACAATTTTTTTGAAAGTGGTTTATATTGTGTCTTAAGGGCTATTGTACCATCAAATTTTAATATTTCAGTTAAAAATTAATATTTTCATTGATTATTTTACATTTTTATAAACCAATTCAAATTTCGTCACTAAAACGCGTAAACTGTCATGGCTTCTCCATTGGAGTCACAGGCTGCACAACAAACACAAGTGCGATTGAAGTGCCGCCGACTTTTAGTGTCGCCAAACGAATTAGAATAGGCCCCCAGAACAATCATATATACTTAAACTTACGTGGTCCGCAGCACAGACCACGTGATTAGCAGCCATCTACGTCACGCGCGTTCAATATCACGTGACTAGTGGGTGTAATTTAACAATTTTATTTTGTAAAAATATATATTAATCTTTATTTATTTTTAACAACAAAGTTGATTTTTTACTTTTTTATACCTTAAACTAACATAAAAAAATAAAATCTACTAATTTTTTTTTTGTCCACTACCCTATTGACATACATCTCAATAAGTACGTCGCAACTCTATTCGTTAAATTATTTGGGCATTGCATACAGGCTTTTACATTGGTTACTTTTATTACAAAGTGTGTATTTAGCACTAACGGCTTTTTCAAAGCTGTTCCTATCAATTTTGGCGTCCTGGACTAGGAATCAATTAGCGCCCCAGGCATTAAAATTTTTAAATATAATTTTTTAATATTTTATTGCAGTTATAAATAACATTATTTTGTTATTTAAGCTCCCGTTAACATACATTTTAATTTTTGTTACAATTCACAGAGCTTTCAAATATTATTAAAACGAATATTATTTTTTATCAAATTCAAAGAAAGTTTGTAATAATTAATATTGTCAAGTGTTAATTGAATAGAAATGTTTTTTATTGTAGAATATTAAAATTTTGGAAACTTTAAATGATACATTTTGAAATTATTACTCAATCGTATAATTCGTGGCGCCCCTTAAGTTACGTCGCTCCTGGGCTGTAGCCCAAATAGCCCATAAGGTTAGTATGGTCCTGGACTTTTTGGGAATACATTAAACGTTTCAAATCGCTCGGCGGGATCATGTTAATAAACAATGATTACACAATTACATTGTTTCGTGGCGGCGACTATAACGGTACTTTCAGCTTCAATATAAAGCTAGATTGTGGTCCATTATCAGCCTTCAGATAAACAAAAGACATATGCATGTGGAAAAGATAATTTTTAAATACACTTCTTTTTTACAAACTCAATTGATTCTGCTGCTGATTCTCGTTGAAGCATATTTGAATATTAATATAAACAAAATAAAACTCAGTTGAGTTTAAAAAATTTTAATTGACAACAACACGTATTTCGATCGGCTAGATAATCACCATAAATGTAACCTACATATAGTTGTCAATAAAATATTTGAAACAAATATATAATTAAGTTTTTTTGTTGTATTAAACAGTTTTTTGGTATATATACATATATCTGAAAGATATGCGCTGTTAAAGGAAAATAAATAAATATTTAAAGTTATCCAAATTACTAATGACCGCGATATTGATAGCAATGGTCTCTTCGAGGTATAAGTAGTTACAAGGGAAAGAAGTTTCTCAAAATTAAAATTCATAAAAAATCATTTGCAATCAAGAACCTAAGAAAGATTTATCCATAATATTTATAAAGAATACTATGTATACCTTAGACAAAAATAAATTATAGGTGTGAGGCCCTTTTAAAAGTTTACACAAAGGTTACTCATAAGTATGTCACGGTTCTGACACCAGCAAAAGGTTCTCCAAAAGCTATTTAAAACTTGTAAAATGGAAAAACATGAAAAACTAATAAAATGAAAATTATTACATATCTATATGGGTACCTAAGCACTCAGAAAATAATATTTTTTTGTTGTATTTTCACTTAACTTTTTGTTAAAAATCTTTAAATTATATATTATAATTAACAGTTTAAGTCTTAAGATTGAAGAGTTTATCTTTCATATAGAAACATCTTAAATTTATAATTTGTACTAATTTCTTCGCAAATACAATACGCATTCCTATCAAATTCGTAGTTTATAGTATATTAATAATGGAAATCAAGACTAAAATAAAAATTATAAATACCTTTGGTCAAAATTATGCGTTGTCTTTGAATAATTACTCTTCTTAATCCTTCTTGTCTCCATCTTCTGGATCCTTGAGTGTATGCCATTGCGCAATTGGACGACGAGGCGACGCCAGCATATCGGACCAATGACGTAATTCAGTGCCGCTTGCATTGTAGCCTAATATAACCTTGCCAATTGGTTCGGAAGTACCAATTCTATCGTAATCTACTACGGTTACCATCAAATTTACTTTCTGTAACATTTTAAATTATTATATTAATCATAAGAATGAACCCATGAAATATGTATCAGGAATATGGCAGAAGAAACAGTTGTTTTCCTTGTAATAAAATTTTAAATGAATGGAAAATACAAATAGATAAATGCTAGATTAAACACCGTATATCTATTTAAAAAAACATACCTGTATTTGCTCGAACGGTACTTCAAAAGTAAATGATTCATTGTAATACGGGTTCAATGTGCATTTCTTAATGCTAGTCTTCTTCTTCTTTAATCTTTTACCATTTTGCATCAATGCAATCTTCACGTATGGATCTGAAGAAAACCTTTCACTTTATACACTGTATTAAGTTAAAATTAATTAAGATTTTAAATAATATAGAATACTTTAATGGCTTACGAGATATAAATAAAAATTATTCTAATTGAAGGACATATCTCAAGATGTTTTTGTTAGTTTTACAAGAAAAAAATCAAAATTTATGAGCAATAACTCCCAGAGCTTCGTCCTAAGAGTACAAAACTGTAAAATTGCTTTGAATGAGCTAGTACGAATCAAAATTTACTTAGACAGCTAGCTTCTAATTCTAAACTCAACTGATTCAAGGTCTTTTGAATCAAAATTATAGAAAGTCATATTGTGAGTAGAGTTTTAGCGAGTTGAAGAAGAATAAAAAAAAAAGAGTTTCGATACTATCTTTTCTTTACTGTCGCTTTACTAAGCTTTTATTGAAACATATAATTCAGTTAAATAATTTATAGGTGT
This sequence comes from Pogonus chalceus, assembly GCA_002278615.1. Lineage (NCBI taxonomy): Eukaryota > Metazoa > Arthropoda > Insecta > Coleoptera > Carabidae > Pogonus > Pogonus chalceus. The sequence continues at coordinate 23,457,322 of CM008233.1, read as the reverse complement.
ACAAATTTCGTACACACTAGTCATAAACTAGAACGTATAGTCGACACCACGAAACAATAAAGTTACGACATACCACATTATTGAGAAGTAGGTCAATTAAGTGTTAAGATGATAAAAATAAAAATGTATGTCGAAGTAAAATATCTGCTTATTATTATGCAATTAAATTTTTTCGTGGTGTCGACTATATGTATCCTAAGAGAGCTCAAAGATTTTTGAAGGAAACTGTAAATTATAGATAAAATACAAAGTTTTAAATAAAAAATTATTAAGGCAAAAGAATTCCAGCCTTTTATATAAAAATAAAAACACAGATAAAATAATGAAATGCAAAACAGATTATTTTATATCGAGCAATTAAAATTACTGTGAAATTTTTGACTTCAATCAGTGTAAATAAATTATCACTCAATAATCAAAATAAAGACATGGGGCTCCTAATTATATAAATATTCTATATGTATTTAAGACCTTTTAAAATGAATTAGAAACAATTTGAAAAGTAAAACTGTGAAAAAATTATTTACCAGACAATCCACCAACGTCCATCTTCTTAAGATTCTTAGCCTCGAGAATAACAACAGTCAGTTTTCCAGCAGTTGGTACATACCTCAAGGAGAAGCAAATATCACCCAACTTGTTATCCTGTAACGTTTATAATTGTTCGTATGGTGAAAAACAGTTTTCAAAACCAATTTCCAAATCACAATCAGCCGATATCACACGATATAGAAAATATATATAACTAGGTTTAGGGAACACTCATATAATATATATTAATAACACATTTAATATATCAATATCAATAAATATATATAATAATAATAAAATCGGATTCGGTAATTAGAAACAGATAATAAGAGTGGGGACAGTCAGTCAGAAGAGAAAATTCATGAGCATGATTAGTAGAGGCGGTCATTATTCGGGTACAATAGCAATAAACACCTATTATGAATGTTTTGGTACCAAGGACCATACAGGACCACAGTAGGACAAGGGTACACTGACGAATACAATATAGCAATTTGTTGTGTTTCGCCTAAAAAAGCCTTTTTCATGTGTTTGGTACATCAGTTGCTTATAGATACATTTTTTTCATTTCTATGTGTTTCCATTTTACTAATTCCCATTATTATACTTTTAATTCTTCATAATATACCTTGTTTAATCATTTTTATCGTTATCCCATTGAAAAAATTAAAATAAGAATCAAGCAAAATAAGTTAAAATCTTCCGATATTATGAAAAAAATCAATTCAAAACTTATATTTTTAATCGTATTGGCCATGTCTGATTGTTCGTTTTTTATTTTTATTTAAAAAAGAAATTATTTTAAGAAAAATAATAACTCCAACCATCATTTAAATTTTATGTAATTGTTATATAATTTAAGTCAAAATATTTTTATAATATTCAATCTTAATACGTTGTGTATTCATTTGTTTGGAAATGGATACTTAGATCTTTTAATTTACTTATTATTGGCAAAATTGTGCTATTCAGAGATTGAAGCTCAATTGAATAATTAGATATTAAGTATATGATTAACTTTAAGTTTAACCAAAATTAATAAATAAATAAATAAAATTTCGTATTTATCATTTAAATAAACCAAAAAGAGTGTAACCGAAAATATGTAACTTATTATATAAAATAAACAAAAAAATAGCATTTGATTATTAATAATTATTAATAAATTGGTTTTATTATATTTTTGAAATAAAATACCGTTATTACCATTTTAAAATTAAGGGTTAATTAAAGCAGAAAATCTGAAGAATATATTTTTAATGGAAGTTTATTTCTTTCAAACTATAATTTGTTACTTGTCTTAACTTGTTCTGTCATCATAAAATAACTCGTTGTTTACATAATTAAACTAACAAATTTAAAATATTCATATTTTGCTAAATAATTTAAAACGTTTATTAAAACAATTGATTGATCCAATAATAAAATATTTTTATAAATTAAAAATTCAATTTTATATTTTTAGGACATATTTTAGCATAAATATGAAAAAAACTCTTCGAGTTAAATTTTCAAGTGTTTAATAATTTAATAATCTGAATATTTTTATTTAAATAAAGTAATTTATTTCCTTAATTAATACTTCTAAGGTGTTAATTAATAAATATGTTTTTAAATGTGTAAATAATGTATTTATTATAATAATTATTATTGTTATTGTGAATTTGACTTTTTTGTAGTAATGTATCAATAAGCAACTGAATTATTACTCGAAATAACAAAAATACCTATAAATTTTTAAAATTTTCTGTATAAAATAATAATACTAAAATTTACGAAATTATACATTCTCGGAAAAGAGAGAGAAAAAAAAAAAAAAAAAAACCAAAAAAAAAAAAAAAAAAAAAAACCAAATAGAAAAAATAAAAGAACATCCATGAATTAATTAGGTATTTTGAATCTGCATTAATATATATGTTGACATCACAAAGTTTAGCTAGGAACTTGTCGGGTATAATTATTATATATCAGTGTTATATCTAAACACCCAATTCAAACCAGCCTGTTTTCTGTATTCTAATGTAAATAAATTTTCACTAACGCAACTAATAATATAAGCAATTAAAATGCATGTTAATATTACGTGTTCTTTTGTAAATATCGCTGAAATAATTCGACATATTTTTATTCGAAAATTATCAGTATTTCTTAATGTGTGCATTTATTTATCAAAAGTGTATAATATTAAAAAAAATCAACTACTAATTTGAAAATAACTCACGTTAAATCCTCTTATACATTTCATGTTGGGCCTAACTAACAGAATGAAAAATATATATATAATATATAGTTGTTCAAAATTCTGCGACATCACATCATAATATGTATATCTTTCAAAATACTACAGTGGTTCATCATTCTATTAAAATATCAGTAAATAATACTGTTTCTACGCAAAAATATCTATGTTTTCATAAGAATTATTTTACTTAAAGCTGTGCACATTAGCAGGAAATACTAATTTTTATTTGTAACTTTTAGGAAAACTGTAGAAACTTTTAATTCTTACATAACTTATACACTTTATCTTTAACAACTTTTTGACAATTTTTGCTTCTGTAAAATTATTTGTGAATCTTCAGTTAGTAGATAAAACTATTGAATTACATTTTTTATTAAGCGTTGTTATGTAAATATCAGAAACGTATCGAAAAAATATAGTTCAATTTATTTAAATATATTAATATATAATAATACCGTTAATTGAAACAATTTCAAACCGATATCACAAATATTAATTATATTGTTTCATCAGATAAAATATTATAAATGTATTTAATTTATCATAAATTTAATTATTAAAGTTAAAATTAATAAATAAATATGCGAAACATAATAAAGAACGTAGAGAAAAAAGACAGTTTAATAAAAAACGTTCTGATTATAAAGAATAATATAATGAAGCCATCTCAAAAACAAAATCAAATCGACTCCAGAAGATACAAGAATTTTTAAATGAAAATTTAATTTAGATAATTATTAAAATTTTAAAATCTTATTATTTAAAATTTATTCAAAATAAAATTTTTCTGAGATTTTATACAACTAAATATCATATTTTCATTATTTTAGTATTATGAATTGCCATAAAATATGAAATTCGCTCAGGATTTAAAATAATTATTACTTCATTGGGTTATCAATATTTTAACGTTCAATACTTATGCAGAACTAGGCCTGCGTCACTCGTAATTCAGTTTCAATGACCATGAGTCGTAGTTGGTTGTGACGGTGTATAGTAAAATATTTAACTTTATATTAAAACAGTATAACAGCTACTCGTACCAGCGTTGCTCGCGCAGCTCTTATTCAGTGACATCTACTATATATCACAATAAAATTGAAACTAATGGAACTCCGCCTAAAATTTCTGTTTAGAATATCCAACTACACTAAAAAAAATCCGGAGATCACAACCAACAACCAACTCGAGGTCATCCAAACGATATTTTTAGAGAGTGATGTTAAACCATTTGACTTGGTAAGTAGAAGAAAGATAGAAAAAAGAGTGTCGCTACTGCTTTTTCTTTACTGAGATTATAATATGTAGAATTGAATAAATTTACATATTTTATTTGAAGTTAATGTACGTAAAGATAAGTATTATTTTCTGTTTGATACATCTTAAAAGAATATGAATTGAAGTTTTTTTTATATATCAAAGCAAAAAATTGTCAAAGAAACATGAATATAAAAGATTTTGGGAAAATATTTAGAGAATTAAATGTTTCTACTGAATGTAAAACTTGCATTCAATAAGAAAATGTTAGTTTCTTATGTATATTAGGTATTTTTGTTTTCACTCGATAGAATATTTAGAGTACCTACATTAAAAGAATCTTTTGAAAACATGAATGAAATTTTTTTTATAAAAAACGTTGATTTTGATTGAATGTATGTTGTAAATGATATATGAATTCACATGCAACAAGACAATTAGCATATATGTATTTACAAAGTCAAAGCTGTTTTATATTATCAATTATCATGCGACATTGCATGCAGCATGCTTATTTGGGGTAATTATGGTTCAAGATTTAAAGATGAACTATTTAAGATTTGTTTTTATTTACACATGACCACAATTAAAAATAAAAAAAATAAAATATATGTCCATGAATAAATTTTAAACCATAATTATATGAAAAACTGGAGAACATTCAAGCTATTATAATAAATGCAACTGAGGACAAAAATCTGGTGTGTCCTTGATTTTATGGTTAGGAACTGCATCCATCCTGTCACGTAGGGTTCACGCACAACATCTGAAAAGGACTCTAAAATATCTACATATCAACATTTAACAGCCAAAATGCATTTGCTAGAAATATATACAAGTACATAACAATTAGGAATCATGCAGAAATTTTAGGAAAAATGGTTATTCAAAGGGTTGAATCATTAAAATATTGGTTTTAAATATTACGGAATAGAATTAAAAATGCTTAGAAAATTAAGATTTAATTAAAAATACTTTTTTCAATATATTTTTTGAAACAATATTTCATTTTTTCAATTATATTTTAATGAAATTCTAAACATTAGGCACTAATTCATGAAATATCGTTACAATTTTCAAAGTACAGATAGTATAAATATATGATAACAGTGAATTGATTATAAATATGTATGAGTATTGCATTATATTTTACAAATTTATTTTATTATTGAAATAATTTATAAATATAAATGAATAATTTGTGATTTTTTTTGTAAATTATAATGTATACAATGAAATGTGGTATGCAGTTAAAGGGTTGTCCAATTTATATGTTTGTAAAATTGGATTTCGCGTCATTAGCAAATTTTGGTAGTAGCATAGATTTATTACACTTACACATTTACTCATTTATTAAAAACTTCAAAGTGTAATAGATCTTTATTAATAGTAATTACTGTATTATTAATTACTATTAAAATAAATGAACAGAATTACAATATTGTTAATTATTTTAAATATAAAGTTAACTGTTTACTATATCAAAGAAACAATACTTAAAAGTTTCAAATTATTTATAAGTTCTAAGAAAAAACGATTTTTCAAATAACCCCTCTTCATGGATTTCTCAAATTTAAAGAAAATTAATGTTTCTATCAATGAAATTATTAAGAACTTTTGACTTAGCATTGATATTTTTTAATAATCTTCTTTGAGAGTTTCTTTATTTCCTTTGAAAAAGCACTTTATATTCCATTCAAAGAACTGCTTGAAACCCTTCCAAAAAACATTATATCTTTAAGAAATGTACAAAAAATATGAGTTTCGACTAAAATCTTGTTAGGATAGCCTACGTGCCCAGAAATCGTGTTTAAGGACGAATTTTGTTTGCAACACTAGAATATAAACGGGTGAATTTAATCAATACTGGGGTATTTTTGGGGTGGGTTGGTTGGTTGGTTTCTGTGTTAATTCAAGAATAATTTATAAGTTAAGTTTTCGTTTACGCTGTTAAGGGAAGCGTGATTTTCTAAATTATGTATTTAACGTTTTAGCATCAAAATAATATGAGAAATTCTGTCATTTTATTATTTAAGTTATTTAGGAATCACGCTATTGTAAGGTTTCTATTTTCTTTTTCACACGATAATCTTGTTCGAATATAGAATCCTATTACATTCTTTATTCAAAAATACAACGCTATATCCATAGTTAATTAATTTTTAAAATTTTTGGTTAAAATCGTTCAATCAGGCAAGAAATTTGAAATATATATTGCCGTAGGTGATCTTCTTTAAATTATGTATTCTAAATGTTATATTAGTTAACTCATTATCTTGGAAATTAAAAAAGGAACAAACTGCGGAATCATTATTACTATGAAATAAATATATAATTTAATTATTTTTAAAGTATTTAAGGTTTCTAATTTTCAGTTTTTTTTAGATACATATAAAAACTTTTGTAATTGTAATTCTTTTCATTTAGGAGAATATAATATAAATACATCAACTTATTATTTCTTACAAAAAGCAAAGTTTGAGGTTATATTTTGTAAAATTAAATTAAGGTATAATTAGTTGTGAGTTGAAGTAATAATTAAATAAAGCATGAAAAAGTGATGTAAATATAGATATAGTCTCCGTTTAGACGCGTTCAAATATAATCAGCAATAAAATAGTGGTACTGAACTAATTAAAAGTGTGGCTTGAAAATATAATAAAATACTTACGTGAATGATTTGATTGTTTGATTTGAAGCGACATGCAATGCAGCAAGTCCAGGTGACAACCAACCATAGCACAGGCCATAACCATAAGCAGAGCAGAGAAAATATGAGGAAAAAGAGAAAACAACGTATTTAAATACACTTGTATATAACTGCAGCATTTTTATCGAAACACAATTTAAATATCATCATGTGACTTAAGTAAAGATCATGTTTCATCGACATCATCACCATCATCATCATCATCATCATCATCATCATCATCATCATCAGCGTTATCACTATATCATGACGAAAGTCCGTTGTCCCTGAAAAACTCCAACAAATACATAGATCTCCGTGTGGTCAACTCTTTAACACTCAAACAATAAACTCATTTATGAATAATATATGATACATAGAATAGCTAAAATGGCAAATAGTAATCGCTTATAAATATGTAAATAAATAAATGTTAGATGTATACAGATGATAAAATCAGGATGCAAACATTGCCAAATTTACGTACTTTTCATGAATGGCCTATACATAATAAATATTTATCAAAAATGCAATGGGAATCAGTGTGCAAAAAGCATTCAAAACGAAATCATTAAATAATTAATTCATTTGGTCCGAACTGGGTGTGAAATGGCTACATTTTTTTTGGGTTTTCATATTACGCCGTTTTTATTATTAATTTTTCATATTTTCTTTTATAAACCTTCCTTCTATTACAACTACTACCTACACAATATTTTTTATTAAAAAACATAAATATTAATGTTTCAATATACACCAAAAAAATCATTTTTATCAAAAATATTTATATTAACTTATTAAAGATTGTATTCATTTATATTTAAAAGCGTTTTCAATTTCATTTCTTCAATTAAGGTCATATTTATGCATGTTCATTGCTTATTTAAAATCAAGCCAGTTTAAACTGGTTAATACTATAATGATTATATTAAAAATCAATAACGTTTATGATATTAAACCCATATTAATATTTTAATGTATTTAAAGATATATTTCCAATAATATTATAAATAACAAGTGTAAGAACTTGTTATAACTTGTAGATAATAGAACTGCATTAATTCAATAAGTTAATATAAGAGTTTCTAAGTCACATATTTAAAGAATAAAAACAATATTTTTGAAAAACTAAAAGTTATAAAAAATATTGTAATATAATTAGATTTAAATAGAAGAAAGGTTTACAGACTTAATTAATTAAACGAATAAAAAACTGTGTTATTAAATTATAGTTAGATTTAAGAAGTATCGATTAATCTGACTGGATAATAATTCATGTTACCTGTCCACCTTCGCCTTCCACACTCTGCAATTCGCGCCATTCTTCAATAGTTTGCGCCAAGTCGATTTGGCACAATGGAACTTTCACCTCACCGATCTGGTCGTGTTTTGAGAAGCGATCAAAATCAAAGATGGCGAATACCAATGTTTTATTCATTGCTTCAGCGTACGGAACATTCTAAACAAGAAATTTTTGAATTAGTTTTTCGTATTTTGTGATTTATATTGTTGAAAATTACCTTAAACGTGAATGTCTCGTTAAAGACTGGACTTAGCGTCTTCCGATGGACTTTAGTTTCAAACTTCTTCTTCTTATCAGGGAGTAAATAAACTTTTACGTAAGGATCAGATGTTCCTCCCATATCTAATGCAGGAAGATCTTCTGCTTGGATTACAGTTACGGATAAGCTGTTTGAGTTGAAATCATATTCCAACTAAAATTAAAACATTTTATTAACATTACTTAGGATTCAACTAAATCCAACAAATAAATACTAATTTTTATAAAATTTCTCTAGGAGTCACAACTTAATAAATCAAATTGATTACGCAACTCTTAATTAATATCGATTCATCAATTGTTTCAATACTTATTCAAAGAAATATGAATCAGAACTAAATTTAGAACAGGAAATTGACATTTTATTAATTAAATTTATCTATATCTAAGGCTAAGCTCATTTATATAATGGAGTTTAAAGTGATGTCTCTGGAAAAGTTAATTATCAATAAGACAAACAAATAAATAATGATTTAATATTGAAACTTTTATTTATTGCTTTCCAACTAATCTTAAATAATTTTATCTTTAATTATTATTTACCTTGTACTGAAGTTTTCCGAGTTTAACTTCACTTTGTTTACTCTCCCCTTCGTCCGGTTCTTCAGCATTTTCAGTCAGCTCGTCCATGTCCGGTTGAACCTAAAAGAAAATTCAAAGTAATACTTGTCTCTAACATATTGAATTCCACGAGAATGTTTCAAAGTTTCAATGCATTTTCGTAAAAGAAAATCAAATTTTTCTATAATAAATTATAATGAATAAAATTATTAAAATTGCTAAATAAATAATTATAATTTGGACAAACTCAAGAATAGGTTTTAATTAAATCATATCTAGGGTTCTAGTCTATTAATGAATTTCATGAATTTATGGGTGTGATATTTTTTAATTTCTTAAATTTCAAATAAATTTATATAGAAATCATTGCGTTTGAATTTATTAAATAATTTTATTAATAATAATAAAATAAAATTAAAAAATTAAGATTATATACATTAAATATATGTTTTAAAAAATGGATTCTTTAAAAACCATATAATCAAAGTTTAATTTTTTGTATTTTATTTTAATATTTTTCAATTCAAAATTAAATCTACCAAAGATTGCATTATACTGGAATAATATAAGCTTTTTAAATGAACTATGAAGAAAATACAATGCAAATAATGATATTTAAGATGCATATATAATAATTTAAATTCATTTCAAACGTTTTAAAATTGAGTTTCATCAAATTAAAATAAATGGCAGACGTTTTTATATATGTACATCTTAATCCTTTTTATAATATACAATTCTAAGTTTAAACTGTTTCTGAAGCTACAATTTAAACTTGTTAATATAAAAAATTGTATATTTAAAAAAGGATATAATAGCTACAATGTAACAAAAAATAAAAAATGATTGGGTATGGGATTTTGGTGTACGAATCTGCAGTAAAACAATCGAATCATTCTCGTATCGTAAAGCGAAATGATAGAATGAACCAATGAGACACACAACACTCAAATAATGAAAGCGAAAAAGTGTACTTTTTCTTTGTAAGCTGAACCAAGTAACTGAACTGATTTCAAGTCGACGCCTTTCATTCCTTTCTTGTCGCCCTTGGCTCTCCGCTTGCGACAGCATCTTCGGATACAGCAGAAGCAGATGCCCAAGATCACCACCGCCACAGCTGTAATTATTTCATTATCACTTATCAATTTAATACTTGATTAAATAAAAAAAATCATTTGTCAAAGCAATTATATGACTTTAAATTTTATTGGATAAATTCTGTAAATTATTTAATAAATTTGCAATGTTTCGACAGCAGCAGTGCTGTTTTTTTTTTTTTTTCTGAGAAAATTAAAAAATAAACGAACATAATATGTCAAAATAGCAATTGTTTAAAATTACCAACTTAGATTTAATTACAAATAATATTTTAGTTTCTATATAGATTAGTTCAACTATTATAATTAAATATTTTCTATATAACAGGTATATTTTTTTTGTAAATGAAGTTCATTAAAACGAAGAAGTAAAATATATCCATATTTTTTTTATATAAATGTAAAATTGAAGAAAGTTCTTTTATAATATAAACAAGTTTTTTCTTTGAGACTTTACTTCAGTACAGTTATCTTATAAAAAATTCTTTTGAACTATTTTTATACTGGAAATTGTTTTTACCTAGCAACTAATTGAAAAAAGTTTCTATTCATCCAAAAGGTGATTTTTATGTAATTTATTTATTAAAAGAACTTCATTAAAATTTATTTTAATAACCATTGGCAACTAATTAAAACATAATATGAAAGAAACTAATTAATCCGGGAAGCCATTTTCATTACGTTTTAATTAACTATTTAAATTGATTTTCTATTGATAGGTTTTTTGTTTGCAATTTATTTACCAATGAGTATGGAAACCAGGCCCCATGTCGGGATGCCCATTTCTTCAGCAACCTCATTCATAATTTCTGCTGCTTTTTCAGCCACTTCGCTTTTCGCTGTTGTAGGTGCTGCGGTTGTTTCATCTCGCACTGAAATCAATAAAACATTATTTGCTTTTAACTTCTTTACGCAAATTATCTTATATAATTGGCTGGGAATTATATTTCAATAGTTAAACAATTATGTTTGTTTTTCTTAAGGCAATATAAGAATTCATTGAAAAATTAATTTTATTTGTTTGCGTGTTTCGAAATCGATAAAATGTATTAGGTTCTTTTAATTTAAATTTATTTATATATTTCATGAATAGTTCTTTGAAAATTAGACAACGTTCAGAGTAGACCATATATTATATAAGTAGAGGATATATTTCCCGAAGGGAAATATTTTTAATCAAATAAATATTATACTAGTTTTATAAATATTTTTTATTTAAAACAATTGCGTGTGGCGAAACACATTTTAATACACATATATTTTTACTTTTGTTTAAAATTTAGTTATCTGTAATATGAATCTTACGTAATATTTGCCCCTGTTCCTCATTACGCGCATTTTACTGGACTGCTTTGTAAACATGGTAATTAGTATTAATTATACCACAGTTAATTTGCTTGTTTGATGTGGTTTGCTTTATGAAAATATTTGCAAATAATTAAACATTCTATTTTCCTTACAGTAATAACAAGGGTACGAAATTCTAAAATTATTTTGAATGACCTCTAAATAGCTAGTGATTCGATTGAGTTCATTATTTGAAGCTGGTTATCACTCGTTTTAATTGTTTCAAAATATAGTAGAACTATTTTGACTGACTAATAGCAAAGCAAAACCCAGCACAGTACACAGTTCGAGCTACGAAAGAAAAGAGCCAGATATTTTGCAGTTTTATATGGTATGTGGGTCTAATGGAGTCATTCTACTAAATTCTATCAGAATCGTAACTAGGTAGGGGCAACAGGGGCACTTGGCCAAGGGCCAGATCGAAGGAGAGCCTAAAAGGATCTCTCAAAAAAAAATTTCATATCAGTTATTTTTTAATGATTTAATTGATGAATTTGCGGGAAAAAAGCAAGAAAAATAAAATTTAAATACATTTTTGATGTTTTAATTTTTTTTTTCATAAATATAAAATGAAATTAAAATTATGGGCAGAAACAATTGAAAGAATAATTATTTTGTGTTTATTTATTAAGACTGTTACCAAACTTAAAAAATGAAAGAATAGGAGCTTTAGAACTATCGTATATGCATGGTAAGTTTCTTTTTGTTTTTTTTTTATTATTATTATTAAAAGGGGTAAGGACAATTTGAAAGTCTTATACAGGGCCCACAAAAAGCTAGTTACGGCCCTGCATTCTATACTCAATGAATGCTCGCTTCAAATTTTAAACTCAATTTGAATCCATAAGACCGCTGAGTGTTTCAAGGTACTTCAAATTAAAATTTTAGAAAGTGATGTTTAGAATAGTGTTTTTGCGAGTCGAAGAAGGATAGAAAAAAGAGTTTCGTTACTGACTCTTACATACTCTAACAATAAATGAAAAATTGATATAATATCTTAAAAGTTGCATTGTAACAACATTTTTTTCTTGAAGAACTTATCAAAATGTCTTTTATTTTTTNTATGAAACTATTGCTTTTGGTTTTATTAAATTTAAAAGGTATTTCCTATTATTTAATTTAAATATTCAATATATTTTGAACGTCATATTACTCATCCATTATATAAAAATATGTAATTGGAATTTTTTCTGAAGCTACGAATAGATTTTTTTATTATTATTTTTTAATCAAATATATAATAAAAAATATCAACGCTATTATATATTGAATATATTCGGTGTGTAAAGAATTTAATAATATCATTCAATTTTTAATATATATTATTCACTTTGAAGAAATATTGAAAATAGAATGTTTTTATGGAAATTGAAACCATATAAAATAAAAGAATCAAATTACATTTTTATAGGAAAAAAATAAATAAAATAAAATAAAATAGAACGACACAATTTTATTGATTACCATTCAAGAATATAATACCTCTAGATACACTTGTATCGTTAAACCACAATCAATAATATAATACTAAGTTTATTGAACTAAAATTCTATTTTTACTATTAAATTCACTTGGGACGAATATTAAATTTTCAATCCAGACCTTGAATGAAATTTGTTGGAACAGCCTTATATAAAATATATGATATTATGCTCTTGGGAATAAAGCAAATTGAGAACGAAATTACTTTTTTTAATCGAATTATATCTTGTTTCAATAATTTTTAACGATATCTTTCAACGCAATTATAATTATATTTCATAATTTTGCATGGAAGATTTTATTTCATATATTTAAAATAA
>CM008233.1:23412001-23433870 GCA_002278615.1 Pogonus chalceus | reverse complement strand
CTTAAATAAATTTAAATATATAATTTGATACTAAAATTGATTATAAACTCAATATCATTGAAATTACGAAGTAAATAAAATAAAATTTATAAAATAAATACGAGTATATTATATAATATATATAATATAATAGCTATTTTAATTGTTATATCTTAGGAATTTTTTTGACATCATAATACTCGGCATTATATTAATTCTTTTAAAAAGATAAGTTAAAAAGTATTTAATATTTACTAACAAAAAAATATTCCAATTAATTTTTGAAAAAAATTGTAATATTTATAAAAAGTATGATAAAAATACATTGAAATTTAACAATTATTTTGTTATATTAAAACATGTTTATAAAATTACAACTATTAAATCAATAAAACATATTTATTTTTACATTTTGTTTAAAAAAAAAAAAATGTGGGACAAAAGAAAATTTAAAATGAGGTAAAAACAAAAAAAAAGGATGAGAAATATATAAATAAAACAGTCAATACCATTCCAGTAATAAAACTTTATTCCTATATCATAGTTGGAATAAAATAATACAAATATAAATGATGAAAAAATAAATAAAAAAAAATTGAACTAAACATCACAATTGAACTAAACACATATTTCTGCCACACATAATTAGAAATTAACACCAGTTCGGTAACAAAATATTAACATATACTTTCAATAATATCATTCATTTACTATCATATCGTATCACATAAAAAAAATCCAGTGTTTTTCTTTATTACACCTATGACAACAGTGACATTAAAAATAGTGAAAAATTATTTTTTATCAATTATCACATTCTAAGTTTGGGGATACTTTTATATAGTATTTATTGTTACTTAAGTAAAGTTTTTTCTTAAAAATGATCATTTCTATTAAGATACAATTTACCATCATTTTTATTTTTCGATGAAATTGTTTCATTTTATTTTTTGTGACAATGATTTATTTTACAACTTTTGATTTTTATATTTAAAAGACAATTTTTATAATGATCTCAAGCAAAATGTATTCCTATTTTATGTATATATGCATTAGAAATAATGTTATTTAATATGTTTTTATTTGTGCAGATTAAAAAATAATAATAATAATAATAATCCTTCAAAATACATAACCTTATCTTTTAATTTATGATTTTGTACTTTTTTTAATTTTATATGACTCAAAACATTTAAATAATTAACCGAACGAATCTTTTTAATTCGAATTTTAATTTTGTTTCATTTTATTTCAAGTTTTTCAAAAATTATTTATCCGAATTAATAAGATTCAAAGTCTTGTAAAATAATTTTATGACACAAATGAAAATTATTTAAACAACATTTTTTCCGAAATATCTTTCAAAAATTCTTATAAATAAAAACATTTTAATTAGTTGTTGTACATACAACCCTTTTTACAAACAAAAATAAAACAATTTAATTTTTTTACATTCAATTATTAAATATGTACATTTTTAATTTATAAAGTAAAAATTAGATTTTAATCGAAATTAAGTTCAAGCATAATTTGGTGTCACCTTTTCTTACCTCATCTATCCATCAATTCACTTACAGTGCAAATAATTTGATAATTAAAATAATAAAATGTGATTATTTATTTATTTGGTAAGCTAAATACTGTCTTATATCACAAGAAAATAGAATGCAATGTGTATATAACTTAAAAACTCTATATTTTTTGTGAGATTTGTCATGAATTTTTAATATACTATATATTATCGATTCTCATAATTCTAGCATTATAAAAATTTTTGTATTTGTTTCAAATTAATAATTTGACTGTTTAAAAGCAAAATCAAATACTAGCATAATTAAAATTTAATGTTTAAAAATACTTATTTAGGTATAAAATGGACGAATTTATTATAATTATTATAAATAACAATAAAGAAACTGTTTTTTTTTTTCACTCGTTTTTACTCACATCATGTCATAAAATTTTGATTTCAAAGACTTTGAATCAAATAAGGTTAGAATTTGAAGTGAGTTATTCAAGTCAGTAAAATTTGATTTAAAATGAGTGACAACCTGTTTTAAAATCTGAATCCTTGTACTACCAGCCGTTGAAAGGTCATAAAAAATAATTTTATAGTTTTATAAACGTGCTAAAACTAAATTTATGTGATATATAAGCGACATTTCGAAATCTATGGAAAGTTTTACTTATAACAAAAGATATATAAAGTTAAAATTAGGTTTGTATATACAAATATGTTAAAAAATCGTCCATTTTAAATTTGGCAAAAAGCTAATCATAAATAAAGTTTTCAAAATTAAAATACAAATTATTAAATTGAAACATATACAATACCTTAATTGATATCAATATTCAAATATTAAAAACTGTTATACTTTAATTATGTACAGCGATTTAAGTTTTAAAGATGTAATAGAAATTCCTACAATTAACAACTTTTGAAACAGTTCTTACAGATTTAATATAAAATATTTATTTAATTTTAACGAGTAATGTAATAAAAATTACTTAAATGTAAATAAGTTGATTTAAAATTGAAATAAATATTTTATATTAAAGTTATTTGAGCGGAAAAAATTAGTGGAAATTTATTTTAATAAGTATTTAAACAAAATGATCTACGTTTAAATAATGGGACCGTAATACCCCTACCTTGTGTACCACATTTTTAAAATGTTTGGCAATTGAAAGAATATAATATCAGCTAAAATAAATTAACGCAGTGATGTGTGAAGCTTTAATCTTAAAACGAAGTATGTTATAAACCTAATACCTATAAAGAAACCTAGTAACGCTAAGCAATCTGTTAAGAAATCTGCTTTATCCATGGATAATTCTTCGAGGAACGTTTGAGGGATTCTATAATGGCAATACATTGCTGAACATTTTAATTTTGGTCTATTATTTCCGTATATTGAGATAATGGCACCTTCGAAACTATACTTAAAATAGCTTGCATGCGGTAGCCATTTTAAATAACTGGGTATTGCATCTAGGTTTACAAAGAATCCCGAAAATAATATGGTAGGAATTGATGATATGGGCCCGAAAAATACACCAGACTGAAATATAAAATTATTATTAATTCAAACACCCTAAAATATACACATACATTAATTTTTATAACTATATGAGTTACATATTTTTTAAAGTTTCAAGTTAAATAATCTAATTTTGAAATAATTTGTTATTTTCAATTCGAAATTTGTATTAAAAAAAACAATATTTTTTTAAACCGATTTTTTATAGATATTCCCGGAAATTATAGGTTTTGCATTTTATTTTAATTTAAATTAACTTTGATATTCTGCATAATAATCCAGCAAAAAGAGCATTTAACCGTGCATTTTGGGAATGGATAAAAGATGTATATGAATGTATAAAATTACAATTCATATATATTAGTATATCATATTTTTTATTGAAAAAATCTCTATAAAAAAGTTTAGATGCAAATTTTCTATAATATAAATAGAAAAAAAGATATTACGCTTAAAGTGCATTTATCGCTTAATTTTACATCTATTTTTGTTTATAACTTTTTAATTATTATTGTTACAACAAAAAGTTGTAAAAAAAAATTATAGATGATAATATTATCTACAAAAAAGCATGTTACAAAATTTTTGTAACAGTTATAGTTTCCAAGATAATTTAAAAAAATGATTTCACCCTTATTTTCAAAAATGCGCCAAATAGGCATCGCCCCTGATCACGAGAACTTAAACTTTTGAAAAAGTCTTTTATATGATAAAAAATAATTGCTGCCTTCCCAAAATGCACGGTTGACCCTTTTTTGCGCATTTTACTGGACTATAAAAGTAATATGCAGAATTATTTATCATTATGAATGAAAATTATTTCTGTATAACCAAATACATATTTAAAAAAAAAACGCTTCATAATATTATTTACTCATATCAAAGAAAAATCTACATTTAACATTAAAGGAAAATCATTCTAAAGTGTGTTAAGCATTAAAATCGCCCTTATTGAAATGAAATATAAGACGCTTGAATTTTGACATTAGTTTCTGATATTTCTACTGTGACAGTACAGTATATTTGAAGAAAATCATTCTTAAATGTGTTAAGCATTAAAATCGCCCTTATTGTAATGTAATATAAGACGCTTGAATTTAGACACTAGTTTCTGATAATTTCTACCGTGAAGTAGTTTCATTTGACAGTATAGTAGTTATAGTCAATGGCGGCTTGTAAATAAAATTAGTAGGGGCGCTGCTTCAGAATACTTTTAATTTTATGAAAAACTAAGCATATTAAAAGAGAATTTATTCATTAACTTGACAGAATTCTACATAAAAATACACCGAGTATAAAGTAATATAAATAACAAACAATGATACATATATGCCTGAGTGACAGTGCTTTCTCTACCTAATATGAATTGCCGAAAATGTGCAATTCTATACATGAATTTTAATAATTGTATCATAAATTACGGGATAATTATTGACATAAAGTTCAAGAATATTAAGTACAAATATTTAAACACATTAAAGAAATAAACTCATAATATTGAATGGTCGATAATATCAAGTGAAAACAGAAAGTGTAGCAGTTACGCCGCCACTGAGTATGATTATATATTGCTATGTACTTATTTATTAAATTGGAAAGATTTTGATTAGTGTATATGTTTACTACAATTGTTTTCTTATTAAAATTATAACTTGAAAAGATAATTACTGTTAATAGTTGCCAAAACAAAATTATTCTTTTTTAACTCATTTTATTGAAATTTTGTATTTATAATATATGGTTTTGTATCTTAAATAATTGAAAATTCTATCATTTAATTTATAATTAAAACATATGATGAATTAGGTAGCACAAAATAAATGTATAATAATTTTTATAAAGATATACAAACCTCTATACTGAGCCCAGCACCAATGAGCAAACCGATACTTTGGGCTACAAGAGATGTGAGCACGGCTATACAAAGCACCATAAAAAATCTTGTGACCTCAAATGGTTGTGATGTCATATAATATACACCTATCATTGTCATCAGTGTGAAAGAAACCTAAAAAAAGATATACAATGAATTAATTTATTCTTAAATAAATTTAAATAAGTAATAACTTACTTGAATTGGAATGTCTGCTAATGTTTTCGCTAAATAAAATGATTTTACGGAGTACCAATAATTTAAATGTTCTCGGACGAATACTGACATTTCCATAGGAACTAAAATATTAAATAAAATATAGTTAAAATCAATTATAATAAATTACAAAATTTAAACTTACATGTTAAAATGGTTGGCATCATAGCTGAGAAATTCATAAACATCAAAATAAAGAAAATACATCCTGCATTGCTCATCACTTTTGAAGCTTCGTTTCCAATATCATAATAAATTAACCCAGTCAATAATCCAATAACAAAATGAGCTAAAAGTCTCATTCGAGTCAGACTTTGGTCTCTAATAATTGACACAAATGTTCGTTTCAATAAAATCCAAAACTGCTGGAATCCTGATGTTGGAAAACCTAATTTTTCCGGTTGTGGCATACATTCATTTGAATCTAAAAGCGATGTTGTACATGTGACGGAAACTGGAGTAGAACCCGGTTTTGAGACACCGTTTCCAACGACTGGAGCTCCATCAACCGCTGGTGTTGTTGTTCCTTCTTTGGAGATATCGTTTGAAATTGGTGTTGGTCCGTTGTTCGTTGCCGGAGATTTTGCAAATTTATTCCATGTGTTGCATTTTCCGCTGTTTACGGCCACAACTAATTTTTCTACATAATCTCCATGTTCTCCACAAGCTACTTCCATTACTGAAATTAAATCGAACATAAGTTTTTTTGAATTAAAAATTGTTTTGTATGTTTTATTAACTTTAAGTTCATTTCCAATTTTAATTAATTTAAAAACTTAAAATTGTTTTCATAAAATTTGAAATGTCTCACATGAACTCTACATATTATAGAATATAAGCATTAAAATAGGCTTACCATAATCAGCTGGGTTATGATAACTAGGACACTCTAATCCCATGGATCCTAAATAAGGTACTAATCCCGGAACCAGACCTTGATAAATACACTGTCCTTCAGCCAAAATATATAAATGATCAAACATTTCAAAAAGCCGAGCAGAAGGTTGATGTATAGTACAAATAATAGTTCTTCCACCTCTTGCTAAACTTTTCAACAATGAAATACATTGAAAACACGACGAACTATCTAAACCACTAGTTGGTTCATCAAAAAACATCACTGGTGGATTGTTTACTAATTCTAAAGCAATTGATAATCTCTTTCTTTGGCCACCAGATAAATTCACTGATAATGTATCACTACTTTCACCTAATCCTATTGTTTCGATTATTTCGCCTATAATTACTTTTTTTGCAGATTTTTTAATATCTTTTCCTAATTTGAGATTTGCGGAAACCATCATTGCTTCCTTGACTGTTAAGTGAGGGAGTAAGCAATCATCTTGCATTATATAGCAGGATAATTTACGAAATCTTCGTAGATTTCTTTCTTTACCGTTTATTAGAACTGATCCTGATAAATTTGATGTTCTGGAAAAAATTAATTTATTACTTATTGATAAACTAAATGCTTTTAAATTATATATCTCTAGATATTACAAGTAATCTTAACATCTTTGATTTAAGGGGGAAAATAGATTTAAAACACTGAATTTAAGTCGCATTTGAAAATTTGTTTTCTTGACGAACGGTTTGCAATATTTTAATTTGTCCAATATTTTTTTTTCTATACAAAATTATTAAATATGGCGGAGCTCTAGTCTTCGTTTATTTCACGTAAAACAAACGATATATTTTTTAACTTTAACTTACAGTAATAATTGGTCTGAAAACTAAAAAAAAAATCAGAGGAAAAAAGAAAAACCAGAAATTCAAAATAAAGACGCTCAAAGTTTATACTTTCAATATTGACATATTTTTTCAGTGATTTTCGCTTTAAAAATATATATTTTTTTAATTGTTTTTAAGTTTAAAGACAAATTATAGTATTTTTTTAAATATGTAAAGATTTTCAGCGAAATCGGTCAAAAAGGTTTTGAGTTATCATTCACACCAATTTAAAAACCATAATTTTAAGAAAAACGCGTTTAAAATTTAAGTAGCGCTCAAAGATCAAGGGTGTCAGGTTCATAGACTTTATTATCAGACGTAGTTTGAGTTTTGTTTTAAAATTTTGGTTACATTTTTTTAACATACATGGAGAAATTTTTATGGTAAATAAAACGATCAGAGTATTGTAAAAATTCGCTAGTCGTCTTCAATGAGTGATTACTATTTTTATTATTGAATCTATTATAGTAATTATAAAATTCACCACCTGTATCATAAATTTTATATTCTAAAAATAATATCAGCTCCGATGGTAATGATATATCGATAAATCCTACAATCAATGATGGCAATCATTACCATCGGAGTTGATATTATTTTCAGATGATAAAATTTATTATACAGATGATGAGTTAATAACAACCATAATAGATTTAATAATAAAAATAGTTATCACTCATTCAAGACGATTAGCGAAATTTTACAATAATCTAATGGTTGTATTTACCATAAAATTTTCTCCATGTATTAAACTAACATTTTATGAAAGAAAAGAATTTTTTTTTGATGGATCTAAAGGTATTTCTACCTTCAATAAGACGAAGAATAAAATATATGTGTCCAATTTGAAGAAGTAACCTTAATAAAGAAGACCCTATATTATATTTGTTATATAAAGTTTAAAAACATAAATAAAAAACTATAAAAAATGTTTCAATTTTCCTAAAATATATTAAATAAATAATACATATTTATAAACTAATCTAAATACATATAGAATATAATACCGGAAGTTAAGATAACTTGCTATTTAAATTTAATCAAATTGAGAACATATATTAATTATTATATAATATATTCATTTGGAAAAATTTGTAGTGTTTTTTATTTAATTTTTGATATTTAAAGTAAGATTTATTAAGTACTTAAACAAGTTTTTTTATTAAGATCATCAGATTTCGGCGTGATAAAATAATTTTATAGTTTGTAAACAAATAAAATTTAAATAAACCTATTTAAAATGTCCTAATTTGCACACCTTTTACGATTATTAAAAGATATTTAAGACTTTTAAAAGCGTAAAATTTATTTCAAAATTTCCGAATTACATTATTTCATAATGCTCTATTTTTGATTAAATGTAATATTTACAGTTTGCTATTGTTGTTCTAATTTTTGAATAAAAATTTGCTTGTTTAAACTTACCTATATCCAGCAAGAATATTCATCAAAGTACTTTTCCCAGCTCCAGAGGGTCCCATAATTCCCGTCAATTCTCCGGAACGGAATTTCCCGTTAACACATTTTAAAATTGTCTTATAACCTCTTCGTCCTCTTCGTCCTTCTGACACTGAATACGACATGTCGAGGAATTGAATATCGACAGGAGAACGTTTTGGCAGATGCGTCAAAGATACCATTGGTTTTCGGTTACCATTGGGACTGCTATTTGGAACTTTTCTGGCAAGAACTGCTCCGGTCATATTTATGGAATGTGTTGAACCGTTGCAGAGATTATTTTGCGAGCCACTGCAATCAAAATTACAATCATTTCTGTTGTTCATTTCCTTGTTAACGATTTTAAAATAAAACTACAGTTGATAATTAAAAAAAAGTCAAAATTGAACAATTATTTTGCTTATAAATAAAAACAAGTAAATTATGAAAAGAATAAAAAACAAATTAAGAATTTTTCCTAACAAAAATAGAATGAATCTTTACAAAACAAAATATAAGAAACGAACAAAAAACTTTGATTCTTGCAAGACAAACAAACACGAAGAATTCTGGTTCGATATTTCTATTTATAGATAAATATACCGGTGGTTTTATCAATGTAGTGGAATGTTCTGATTAAAAAGCAATTATTTGAAATATAAAGGAACATGGGTTAATATAAGCAACCCCAGATTTAATCAAAAAGTATCTTCAAAAAATAACTAATAACTTACTAACTAATGAAATATATTCGTAATGGTATTATCATGATTCTATATGAAGATACGTTTTATTTCCAAAATTAATAATGAATTCCCAATTAGAAGTTTTTGATATAGAAAAGGTGTTTGCTAAAGTTGGATTATATACAAAACATGTAGTTACTAATTAAGCTGTATTATCAGAAAGTTTGCAATTATAATAAAATTAATTAAAACCTTCAATTTATATTTAAATGAAATAACCGAGTTATATGTAAATTAATTAATATTTTAGCTCAATTCTAATTTTATCTTGAAGGTATTATTTTATTGAAAAATGAAATATGAAGGATATAAAACTCTTAAATCAGTTTAAATGGCATCTAAACAGTTGGTAGTATAACTGACAATGAGTTTAGAGTTTGAAGCAGGCTATGATTTCAATTCTTACTACCGCTGGCTGTTTCAAGGTCTTTCTGATAAAATTTTCAAGAAAGTGATATTATGAATTGCATTTTAGCAAGTATAAAAAATAGAAAAATAAGTTTTGTAACTGACATTATTTTGCAACAGGGCTGAGAATTGATTTTAATCAAGTGATTTTTTTTTAATCATTGATTTAAATCAAATTAAATTAAATTTAAATAAAAAATCAATAATTTTTTATTATTGCATATGTATTTATTAAATAAAAAATAATAATAAAAATCATAAATATTTAATCTGAAAATAGAACAATTCAAATAACAAAAATAAAAGAGAAACAATTATTTATTTAGTGGTACATTATTACAAAAACGACCAGTTTTCCAGCCTTTTCAGTTCCAAATCGGTTTTCAAATGATGAAAAAACTAGCTAACACAAGCTGAAGACGAAGTGGCGCATAAAAGTGATTTTATAATTTTCGATAGCATATACTTATTTGGTCCTAATTCATTTCATACAATCAAACTCTTATATATTTTTGATTAATAACTTTTAATTCAAAATACCCGTTTTCACGCGCTTAAAAAATGTTTAAAAAATTCTAATTTAAATCAAAAAAAGCTGATTTAAATAAAAAATCGATTTTTTTGATTTTCTTTTTTAAAATCACAATTTTTCTCTACCCTACTTGACAATAGCTACTGAACACAAATCTTAAAATTAATTTTGAATTGCTAAGAACATTAATAAAACTGTATGCACATTTTTTTTTAAGTTATTAAATCAATAATTTAAAATAATATTAAAATTCTATAGCATTTAAATCTTATTTGCAAGTTTTCATAATTACAATAGTATTAAATTTATATAATAAATTTTTAAGTTAATTTAAAAATGCCATAACTAATCGTTTAAAATAATTGTTAAATAATTACAATTTTTTAATACACAGAAAAAACTGAATCATTAAGTTATAAAAACTAAAATCATTTTTAATATCGTAATAATTATAAATATACAATACACGTAATGAACTTTGTTCTACATTTTGATAAAATCGAAATTATGTTTACTTTTAGTTGACAATAGCTTTGTTATAAGTACTGATCTATTACAATATATAATGTGGAATTTTTTCTCATTATTATAACTAGATTTATTTATAAAATAATCAAAACCTTCTTAGATTTATGTTCAAGTTTTAAAAAAATCAACTTAAAAACTTAATACAATTATTATATCTTAATGAAAAATATTACAAAGTTTTATTTAAGATAAAAATTAATTACCTTAAAGCCGTGCTATTGTTGAGATTTTCAACAACATGATGCGGTGGAGACTGCATGATGCTCCCTTGATGAAAAGATACCACAGCCACCCCTTCTTTCTGATCACTGTCATCAGAGTTTTTTAACGATAAATGAAACTTAACACTTTTTCCGTCACTCATGTTGACGTTTTTAAATCAATGTTCTCATCACAGTTGGCGATAAGTAACTGCACTATCACTTGTTTTCGGGATTATTACATTCCCAAACTACTGCGCGAGCTCCTTTGCGAATGAAATGACCAGATGCACTGAAACAAATGATACATTATTTTTTATCTGATTACTGATAGGATATTAAATTGCATTTATGTTATTTTGTTTTACGTAGGATTAGAGTGATTGTGTTACAGTTCGTGTCTTGACATGCATTTATATTGTGGAATTTAAAGGGTTGCTTTATAGTTTCTGTTTGTTTCAACAATAAATTTTATCTGTTAATTAATTACAAGCTTATTTCTGTTATAACTTTTACAGGAATATGTAGTTAAAATAAATTTATTTTTTAATATTTCTAACAAATGGATGTTATTAAAAATTAGTGTTATTTAACTTTTATTTCAGAACTTATCTACAATTTTAATTAATTTACAAACATTAAATAAGAAAAACGTTAAAAAGGAAGTTATCGGCTGTTTAAATATTTAGTTTATAGAACCATAAACCTTTATAAGTGAAACAAAGACGTTACCTCGTGTAATGACCTCACTTAATTAACTATTAATTTGCTCTCACAGAGAGTCAAAGAGTCAAATAAAATACATGTCCGCACAATGAAACATTTATTAAATCTGTAACAGTGAGGTCTCTATGCATGTTTTTATATGATTTAGAATCAATTTAAAATTTAAATTAAATTTATATGAGATTTACCATTGGAAATGAAAAGTTCAAATGTTATTTGAATTGTAAAATATTTTAAAATTTATTTTGTTGCTACGAGGTAAAATTTATGTTATAATTTCTCTATCTAATATCAGAAATGAAATAAAGGAATTTGTACTTGAAAAACAATAATTAATGGAGTTTCCGAATGTAACGCAAGATAAAAATCATAGAAAGATAAGAAATTATTAAAACGATTTTTTTATTGTTACTTTTTAATAACATAGGTTATAAAATACTAGTTAATTAACAAATAAATTGTTTATACAATTTTATAAAACAAGATTTTTTGTCTTAATGACATAAAAACTGCTTTTGCGCACAGGCAACTTGATTATGAATACAAAAAGTATATGTTTCCTTTTTACATATTTTATTTATTAATTTAACAGTTAAGTAATTAAAAATCAATAATAATATTGTTAAATTGATAATGCAATGTAAAATAATAATTTTAATAATATAATAAACAAACATTTTTATTAAAATAACAAATTAGATCTAATACATGAACATGTTTATAGAATAAATATTTAATGTTAATATTTTCATTCCAGTAACGTAACCTAATATCTTTCTGTAAACATGTATCAAATATGACAGTCAATTGTTTTAATATATTCTGTAGTCACGTGGTATATAAATAACGATACACTTTAGAATATTAAATTACTTAATGACAGAACGCGCCAAATTATTATTTAAAAAAAACTATTATGTAAAAATTACTTTTTAACGTTCAAAAATTGTGATAAAAAGTACTTTTTTTAATTATTTACTTTTTTTATAATGATTAATAAAAACTTATAAACAAAAGTGTTTTTATAAATTTAAAAATTGTATATAACTACCGCTTTGTCTAAATATGAGTAATAGCCTTGACTTCAATATGACCGCTTGACTCTATAGCTACTACAAACTGTGACTCAAACTAAAAATTACCAAGTTATAATAAAAATGATTAAAAAATTTAATTTTGTAACTAAATAAACATTATTTCTTTATTAATTCCGAATAGAAATAAATATTACATTATATATTAAAGCTGTGTGCAATTTACAATAATTATATTTTAATTTGTGCATTGTTTATAAATAAATTCACATTTTTATTAAAATTGTTTCATTTCCTTTGTTTTAATATTGCTATATTAAAATTATTTACGGTAAAAATAATATATTAAAATTACAATACCTTGTATTATAATCACAAAAATTTCCACATATTATACTTTGGACTGTTAGATCTTCGAGCGATTGATTTTAAAAATAAAAACTAAATGATTTCATCTCACACTCTCTTTGTTAATAATCTATTTAAAAAAAATTCGCGCTTATAGTATAATAGACGTGTGTAAAATATTATCAAATAAATATTAAATATTAATTGTTTTATTTATATTTATAAACAATGTCTCTATTGTTTTTATTCTAATATTTATTATGTTAAATATTTATTAAATTTTGGGTAGACTTTTTTAGTTTTTATTAAAAAAGGTATTTTATTTAAAATTTATAGGCAATACGTCAAACTATAATGAAGAATGAGTTTTATATGTATCAGGTGTATAACGTCTGTTAGGTATAAGATAAATGGTAAATTATAAAATTTCTTTAATTTAAAATGCATTACTAACTTTGATATTTATATAGAAAATGGAAAATTGCATTCAAAATGCGAAATCAAATTTAAATTATCTTATCACAACATTAATTTTCATTAATAAATTAATTAAATTTAATTAATTTAGTTACGGTCAAGGCTTAATCTATTAAATTACAGTAAAAAAATATTTCTTCAAATATATGTATATACAAAATCTCGGTTAATGTTACCGTGCTATGTAAATAATGTCATTCTATTTTTATGTTTGAATTTTAAATAGAAATATAAATAGTACGTTTGAGCACATAACACGAAAATATTTTGCTAAATATTGTTTTATAAGCGCGATTAAAAAATATTTGTTTGATAAATATTTGAAGGTTAAAAATTATAATTTAACTATTATTGCTTTGTTTACATACTTTTAATTGTAAATAATAATAATATAAACTAATTCTTACTGAATATTTAAAGCATAGTTGATTAGAATTTTATAATATTTTACCTACATTGAACACATTGAGTAATTTTGTGTATTTACTTTTGATTTTTTGAATAATTGGAATTATGGCCCAAATATTATTGACATAATGTTTACAAAGAAAAATGAACAGTCAATTTTAGAACAAACAAGTCAGTTTTTAATTTTGCGATGACATTCTTTAAATTATATGTCTAGAATTGCAGTAAAAATATCCAAATTTTCATTAAATATGATTTCAAAACTAAAGCAGTAAGTAAAACAATAATTAATTAGTTGAAAATATCAGTAAAAACTATGACAAAATACTTTAGAAATTAGAAAAGCAATTTATGTTGGTAAATGATCAACAAAATTTAACAATTTAAAGATATAAACATATGTTTTTTGTAAATATTTATTTTCGTATCTTGTCTGTAAGGATTAAACCGAATGTAAAAATAAATAAGTTAACTACGATCTTTTTAAATATTGTGATATTTTTGTTTTATTCTTATTTCAAGTTCCATAATTGAACCAATCATTTACTCAATCGTTCTAAAAATCTAAATATAAATATATTGTCAGTAGACAATATCGATTATGAAAGTACTTACAAGTTTTATTGCTAATAATGTAGTAATATTTTTTGTCTGAGAAATAATTAGCGAAACCTTTTCGGCGCCATTTTAAGGTTACAACTATTAGAGTACGTTAAATGTCTAATTTTAAAATAACATGTAGTAGCTAAGTATAGAAGTAAAATAGTAAAACGTTGAGAAATAATATTCTGAATGAACTTTTCAGCCTACAGGCTTAATCATCAGAAACTGATTGAAAACAAAGTACCTAAATTGAAAGATATTTAGTAAATAATAATTGGTTCTAATTCAATAAATTAAACTAAATTAAAGAACCCCGTGAACAGAGTTCAAGGTGTTTTTATACGTAATAAATAATTTAAGTTAATTTATTTTACCTAATTCTATAATTTCTTTATTTGAGGGAAAGTTTTGTTGCACGAAACAAATTTTATGTAAATTTAATTGAATTACAAGATTTTGTTGTTTAGGAAATTACAGGGTTTGTAAGAAATTAATTTGTTTGTAATTCGGCTTTATATAAATAATAATTATAATATGTAAACTTGCATGGATTTGTTATTTCATCTTAAATTATTGTTATTATTATTCTGTAAAAGATATTTAAAGGTCCATCTTATTTATTTCTTTATCAAAACTTAACATAAACTATTACGACTGGTAATCTGGTTGGTTCTTGATGTAAATAAGCGAACAATTTAGATTATTTTTTATAAATTTTGAAATTTTCTGACCTCAAAATCTAAATATATCCTGAATTGTATATCTTTTCAAAAAAATCGTCAAGGGTTTCAACAATTTCGTGGTACTTTCAAAATATTTGTTTTATACTTGAACTAAATGATCAAATTCAAACATCAATTAGTACTTTTCGATGGATTTTTTATATTTTTAACGATTTAATTAACTATGCTTCTACCTTTTTTAATTTATTATTATAGTATTCGAAACTTAGAAATTCTTAAGACTTTAAAACTCTGAAATTTGTCAATATGGTTTTCTTTCAAAACTTCACCCTGATTTCAAAAACTTTGTTTAAGACTTCTGCTTCAAAATGAGATAAAAAATAAAAAAATAAGTTTTCAAAAGTCATAAATAATTTTAATATAAAAGAATAACAATTAAGTAGGAGTTAATTTTGGAAATAACTTTATGAATACCATGCTAGGTTTAATTTAAAACTATAAAATGTTACTATTGAATTTTATTTCTTGAATAACAAATAAGACAACAACTGCAATGTTTATTGTTGACAGGATCATATATAAAAATAGATTCAAATAAAAGCAAAAATTTAACATTTTCGTAGCTGTGTTTAAAAATGTGACAGATATACCCCCGACAGGAAAACGTTAATATATTAAATTCTATTTTTATCTATAATAAATATCTAAATTTACCAGATACGGAGATACGTCTTACATTTTCCCCACAAAATTTCTTAGTATCTCATAATTAAAATTAGTTTTTGCATTTAATTTTTTGTGTTTCTTAATAAAATGATTACAAAATTGTAAAACCATATATGTATGTACGTCATTTGCGCAATTACAAGGAAGTTAAAAATTAAAACTCGTGTGACGATACTTCTATTTATTTGCAATTTCTTTTTATGATAAGTAAATAATAAATAAAAATATTTACTTTACTATATATAATTATAAATAAAGAGTATCTTAATTTATCAAAGTTCTAGGTTTTTATTTAAAAAATATATTATATATAACATTTTTTATAGTTTAATCTATAAACAAATAAGCATATTTTTTTGGTAAATTTATTTTTAAAATATAATTAGTTTGAAATAAACTGAAAATTAAACTAATACTATAATCTAAAATTTTAATGCGTATATTTTAAGCTAATGATTATTACTTTCTGATTAATTCATATCTAAATACAGTAAATAAGTATCTGATTTTAAAATAGATAACAATAAATTTATAAATTATACACCTGGACAGATTTAATCAAGATTTAACTAGATAAGATAATTTTTATTTGTATTTCATTTGTTTTACTTAACAGGTGTAAAACAAATAAATTCTAGGGAAAGTATCAATACTAAGTATTACATTTATTTGATAAAGATCTTAATAATTTTTCTTTCACAATTTATATCTATAATAAAAACTAACATTGTTGTATTTATGTTAATTTTGGCATTGAAATTTTTAGAAAGGACAATGAACTTTAGTTATATTAATTTTGCACTATAAATAATGCGAAATATATTTGCATTTAATATAAGTAAATATAAAATCCCTTACTATAATTATAAGATAAATAAAAAAATAGTTTCATTTGTTTTTAGGTATTTAATTTAATACTTTAAATAAATATAATTCTATAATAAACATGATATACCTCTGTTTATACTCTAATAAATATTAAATTAAATTAATTATTGGAAATAACATTCACAAACCTATGTACATATATCAATTATTTAAATAAATTATTAAAAATCTTTATACGTACGGGATTTTAGAGTTATATTATTTATTGTGAATGAAACGAAACCGGTTTCAATATTTGCAACCTGATACGACCGGAAAAAAACTAACTGTTCATTTGTCAGGTTCAAACCAGTTTTTTCTTTATTCTTAATAAAGAATCTAATAAATATGTGTTAAATTAGTTCTATAAATAAATTAATTAAATACAAATGGACGTAAAGATTATTTATTTATTAAAAGAATGTATTTATTTATATATTACGCGTATAATTCGTTATTAAATAAAATTAAAAAAATAATGTAATAAATTAAAAATAACTAAGCACTGTACAATAAATTATTTAAGACTTAAAAATTGTACGTTTTCCAAATCTAGAATCAAATAAGTCATGACCTTTGGCAAACGTTAGAAGTGCCTCTTTTTGCTCGAAATATTTTGATATTTTTAAATTACTTTTTTTAATTGAATATTACATTATTAAAATAATAAATTAAATTATATATTACTGCAGGAAAGCCATTAAAAATTATTTATAATTAACTTTCATTTGATAAAAGTTTTTTTTTTATATAAGAATATATTTATTAATACATATTAATGTATTTAATTGTTTTATAATTAATAAATAATTGTTTTTGAAAGTGAAATACATATATTTGAGATGATTTATGAATAATAGAGTATTTATTTGAATTATTGTGAATGAATTAAAGCGTTATTAGTTGCGTAAATTATATGTAATTATAGGAAAAAGAACTTACTTATAAAATATGAAAATAATCCAAATATCCAGCAAGAATTGCAGGAGTAGGCACGTTTTCACGACACAGGACTAATACAACACACCTGCCTACGAATCGATTTGAAAATTCTGCTGTACAAAAGTGTCAAACGTCACAGTTTTAACACAAATTAACACTATCATAAACCAATGACAGTTCAATTATATTTTCCGGGCAAAACGACTGGCTCATCAGCTGTGTAGCATTTGACTGTTACGCAGTGCATTGGTTAGTCACCATTATTGTACGAACCATGTAACAATGGATCGTGGAATTATTAAGGTCGCGATTCCCGTGCCAAAGTCACAGGAAACACGGCTCTAATAAAATCTCGCGAGTTCGGCTGCACCGAAGCCTTTGCTTCTCGTGCAAGCTGTACCCCATCATTCCCCCCAGCTCAGGGCGTATATCGACCCCTTGCTTTGTGCCTGAGTTCGCGTGTACTCGCGAAGACAGAGATAGTTATATTTTTCACATGGTATACGTACATACTTATATGTGGTAATTATTGGCATAACTGGCTAGTACATTCGCCAAATATTTATAATAAAATAACATTTTTAAACATACCTTTTTTATTATAATTATTTTATACATTATATTAAATTTTACAATTATTTGTTAAATAATACATATAATTAACAATAATTGTAAGTACAAAGATTAATTATTACAACAATTAATAGACAACTAAATTGAATATAATTTAATATATCAGGTTTCCTCTTAAATTCTATTTAAAAGTGAAACGAATTTTAAAAATAGACTAGTTACGCCACTGAATATTTGCATGTATTGTGTGCTACAACTGACCTGTTTTAATAATTTTATTATTATTTATTTTTATATGATTTACAATTTAAAAATTAGAAAGGTAATAGTTTGCAATGTTGCTACATATAATATCATTTTTTATTAATCAAACATAATTATTAATTTAATCCTGTTATAACTTGTTTTATTTGCAATTATTTGAAATATATTATGAGTTTTTTAAAAATATTTTATAATAATTAAATTTTAATAATTTTATAATATTGATATTAATAATTTTTTNAAATTAAGTATTTTCCTTATTTTTAACTGGTAACAATTTTGTATGAAAATCCTATCAATAATTCAATAATTAATAAATTTTTTTTTTGTCGTAGACTACGATAGAACAAAGTTCATTATGAATTAGAATAACATTTCATTTATCTATTTTTTTACGGAAATAATATTATCAAACACGTGTATACGCTAAATACTTACAATTTATTATTACTTTGTTGCTGTATTATCACAATTTGACTTAAAATATTAAATTTAAAACATTCTATAAAAACATTAACAAAATTTTTTGTTGAAGGTTAAAATAAATGAACTAACATCATGCTTAAAAGTACATTATATGTTATTTATTTTTTATTGATAATTTTTTATAACTATTTTTTAATTATATTTAAGTGCATGATGATAAAATACTCAATTACAAAAATGTTTGCCATGTAAACTTTTATATTTTATCATTTAAATTAAAATTATAAAAAACAAAACATGCATTACATTTTATTTTGTTCAATTGTTTCAAAAGTTACAGAAAAATAAAAGATGCTATGTCAGTATTAGACTTATTATAGACAAAGTGTCTAAAAATATCCAGATTAGATGTTATTTTCCAGTTAACTCAAAAATACAATTATTTTGCATCATTTCTTAATTAACCATTTTCGAGCACTACTACGTCTTAAAATTAAATTTATTATTAGTTTTTTAATGACTACCAAATATTTCTGGGTAAAAAGAGTTTTCAAAACCTCGTATAACTTAATCTCAAAATGATATTTCTGCTTTCAGATTAAAAGAAAAGGATTTAAAATAAAAAATGTTCTCGTTTTTTCGATTAGAAAATAATCTTACTTATTTCAAGTTCAAAAATGTAAGAAATTAAAGTTCAAAGTTTTTTGTTAAAAAAATATAGATTAAATTTAGATATATTGTTTGATTTTAATTATATTTCTCAGAAAGCGGTTCATTTTGAAATATTTTTATAATTTTTTAATTTTTTTTAATAATAAGTATGTTGCAAACATATTAATAATAAAACAATATATTTGTTTATTTCAATTTAATTCGTAACATTAAATATAATCTAGAAATATTAAAACAAATAAGTTTGTTGGTCAATACTTATTTAATTGTTTTTGTTTGAAATAAAGGTATTTATGTATCTCTAAAAATAAAATATTAGATTATAAGTTATGATAAGAATTTATTTATAATCTAAAAAAATATATGGGTATTCCTATTAATTATATTTTTAAGTACTAAAAATATTTTAAGCCTGTTAATAAGTTTATAATTAATACATTATGAGTTTATAAATAAAGTTGTAGCAAATATTTGTTTATAAGCCGTAATAGTTTACTTATGAATTATATATTTAAAAAAAATATATTTTTTTTTAAAGGTAATATTAGGTAAATAAATTTTGTTTTTCAATGTACAAAAAATTGTAACGAAAAATAATTCTTTGACTTAATTTTAATAGATGATCTGATTTATTTGAAACATTGCTCGGTATTTGAATTATTAAAGTAACGTAAAATATAACCTAAAATTTTATTTACGATTGATTTTGAGAAATAAACTTTGTTTTTTATGTAGTTAAATAATAACAATTGAATTAAATAAAGTAAAAAGAAATAAAAATAATTCTAATCTTCCGTATTCATAACACACAAAAGAAATGAACAGAGAAAAATCTCTTGTTTTACTGAAGCTTCAACCTGGTACTTACAACTACAACATTGTATCGATTTTACCCAAATGGTGCCACTTGGGTGCCACTGGTTTATACTTCCGCAGCAGGATTCAGTGCACATGCACTCATTCAGTACATGTGTACTTTCATGTCAGTAATTTCTGTGTACCCAAGAATATAATTAATATTTTTTATTGTTTTTAAAAACAATGATATTTCTTTTTGAGAATTGTAATTATATTTTTATATATCATATGCCTGGATTTCATTTATATGTTTGCATATTTTAATCATATATAAGCTAAACATTTGATCATACATTTTAAAATAATTATTTTATTATATTTCAAAAAATTTATTTAAAATTCATACTTTGAAATTATTTCGCGAATTATATTTATTATTTATTTAATATTTTAAAATACAATGTTCTTTAATTCTAAGAAAACTTGTATTCGG
This sequence comes from Pogonus chalceus, assembly GCA_002278615.1. Taxonomy (NCBI): domain Eukaryota; kingdom Metazoa; phylum Arthropoda; class Insecta; order Coleoptera; family Carabidae; genus Pogonus; species Pogonus chalceus. The sequence continues at coordinate 23,413,139 of CM008233.1, read as the reverse complement.
AATAATAAATAAATAAAATTTAATAAATTAAGTATATATTACTCATGACTATTATTTATTTTAATAAAGAAATAATTGCAATTTTTTCTTAACGAATGTATTAGTCATTTTTAAATTTTATAATAGTTTAAAAATGAAAAGTACTGCAATGAAATATAACTTTTGATTAATAAAACATAATAGTGAGTGAGCTTATTTGAATGATTTGAAAGATTTAGAAAGTAAAATTGTTTTTATTTATATTAATATTATTATTTTTATACAATCAGTAAGTAGAATAATTATAATTTCCTACTGCATCTGTTTTGCATGATATACAAGTCTATTCCATCAAATTGCACTTTTTCAATAACATTTCAATGATGAATCATGAGATGAAATCATTTCGTATTTGTCAGAAAGAGATAATTATATTTTTCATAGTTAAACCAATTAAAATACGGTTTGTCCTTTTCCTTGTTTCTTATAAATGTATGTCTATTCTGAGAATATCTTCTTATAACTCACAGTGTTTAAATGATAAAGGCTCTGTTAATGTTAAAAATTACAGTTAACTGTATTAAAAATATTTAAAAAAATCTTAATTATGATTTTTAACCACTTCTTTTATTTTTAAAACATAAAAACAATGTTATTTGGTACTTAATATCGCTACGAAATGTTTCTACAGCAACTTGAACTTATATTTTGATAAAAACACCTGTTTTGACATGTTTAATAGAATATTATTATATTTACAGTAGCAATAAATTATTGCCAATAATAGAAAAACAAAATATTCGAGTACCCAAAACCTTGAAACTAATTCTAAACGATCTTATTTTGTACACGTTCTTTAGTTTAATTAAATACCAAACCGATTTGGATTATAGGTAAAAATAAAATAAATTGAAACTTTCGTTTTTTTTTATACAAGATTTCAAACTAATCGTTTAAATATTTATTGTTGTTGTAATATTAGAAAATTTTCATTTTATTAATAATTCAATTTTAATTATTTTAAAAATAAAAAAATATTTATGTTATTCAGTTTGAATTATTAAATATATAAATATTTTTTATAAAAGCAATTAAAAAATTTCAAAATAATAGATGTAAAATATTTTCTATTCCAATAATAAATAAATTATTAAAAATT
>CM008233.1:23399438-23410195 GCA_002278615.1 Pogonus chalceus | reverse complement strand
AATTTGTGCTAGTGAGAATTTTTCTAAATGTGGGATACGACATGTTAAAACGTGGGTATCGATATTAAAAATTATTAGTTATCACATCGTAATCATTGATATATTTCAAATCTTTTCACCAAAATAAAAAATAAAAGTTAGCACATTTAATAACAATTTAAGACAAAATTATCTTAAATACTCTGTCAATATATAACCCTTATAAAATATTTTGTCTTTTAAATGTCGTTTTAAAATGCTTAATTCTTGAAATAAAACATACATTTGTTTCTGAAAGTGTATAATTTTGTTAAGAATTGAAAAATAATTTAATTATAAAATAAATTAAGAAATAATTCTCAAGCTTATTTTTGATAATTAAGGTATTACGCAAAATCTTAAAATAATTTTATTAAATACAAACATACGTCGAAATATCAAAAATGATGTTAAACCATTTATTTTAGCAAGTGGGAAAAGGATAGCAGAAATAGTGTTGTTTATGATTTTTCTGTACTGTGATATTATAAAAAGTGTTTAAGAAAACGAATATTGTAATGATGATAATAAATGTATAGTTTATTTTGTATAAAAAATAATATTTTTGCAATTTTGTACTGATTTGCAAAAATGTATGGTTTAAGATATATAACTTCATTTTTGGAGTAAATCTAATTTTAGTTTATATTTAAAATAACCTTGTCAGATTATTGCCAAAATCATAATTTTATATACGTAAAATTTATGAGTCAAGCAATTATAATTCTCATATATGTGAAAATAAAAGAAACTCGATATCTACATTCATTTGTTGAAAGGCTAAAAAGAGCTAAAAGAAGAAGGAGAAGAAGTAAAATTGAAGGAATCAAATAAAAAATATTTTTAATTTGAAAATAAAACGAGATACTTACCATTGAAGAATAAATCCTTCGTTTCAATAGTTCCACATAAATTTTCCATTTTGCCTTCATCTGACCATTTTAATCTGTAAAAATTAAGCAACTCTCTACCCATTTCTGGCGGTTCCCAAGTTACTAAATATCCATCCATTGTCAAATGTACACTAACATTTCTTGGTGGTCCAATAGGAGCAAGTCTCTCCTGGATTGAGGCTTCATCAGATTCTTCAGAACTACCTTTGGTTGTAATTGTAATAGTTTTACTAAACATTCCATCGCCGTGTTTGTCTTTGCTGAGAATCATAAACTCATATTCCCGACCTAGAATATGTATATATAAAATATTATTTAATGAATTTATATTGTGTTAATTTTACCAGGAATTAAGTCGAAAATAGTAATTTCCAATCTTTTCCTTGATTCAATTTTGACAGTTCGCCATTCTTCTGTGTGAAGAGGTCGATACCAAACACTGAATTCTATATTAGGCCTTGAATAACCTGCAACCCATTTAAGGGTAACAGAGTTTTGCGTGCTATTTGCTGTTAAATTATAGGGAGCTCGAGGAGTAATTGTTTCAACCATTAGTTCGGTTTCTGTAGTTATTGTTGCTGCTTCATTTGATGCTGAACATTGATAAAGACCTTGATCTTCCTGTTGGATATCTTCTAAAGTTAGATTTCCTCCTTTGAAGGTGACCCGGTTTTCTGGTAAAGGTGAACCATCTTTCTGGAATTTTGAAAGAGAAATTTCTAATATATTAAGTAAACATTTTTGTATAAATATAAAATAGTTGTTTAGATATTCAATTAAATTAATCTTACCCGTAGACAAATAGATTGTAATAACTTCCTCAATTAATAAATTAAAAGTTGCATGAAACATATTTAAACTAATCATTAAGAACTGGCTAAGTAATTTAAAATAAAACGACTTACTCTGTACCAAATAATAGTAGGCTTATGCCCTCCATCTCCATCCCTCGCATCACAAGGCATTTCTAAATATTCCCCGATTTTCTTTAAATACAAATTATTTGGGGTGACAATAAAAATTGGAGGTCTTTGAACAATAACTTTTGTTGGAGTCGAGGGACCATCTGTTCCGAGATCATTATAAGGTGTACAGGAATATAAACCGCTATGTGTTTCATCTACTTTTGTGATAAATAAACTTCCATTTCGCTTATAAAAGACACCTTGAACGTTGTAAGGATCAAATAGAAAACCATCTTTTTCCCATCGAAGATTTGTTAAGGGAGGGTTGGATCGAAAATGACAATCTAAGATGGCTGGACGCCCGAAGGGGAGATAAACTTCTTTCGGGGCATAAATTACTTTCGCTTTAACTGAAAATGATTAAAATAAAAAATGATTTAATTTGTCATATTTGTGACCAAATACTTACATTGAACATTAAGATATGCTCTAGCACTTTGTTTATCTCCTTTAAAACTAACAGCCTCGCACTCATATTCTCCTAAATCACTCATCGTAGTTTCTCTAATTGTAAGAGTACCATCTTCAGCTTCCCAAGAGCGACTTCGTATATCTGTTAAATCTTTAATTGCTACACCATCTTTATACCAAATTATTTTAGTGTCTTTATCCTTTGCTACACATGTAAATTTAGCTTCTTCACCCTCTAGGGTGGTTTGATTAATCGGAGGGATTTCAAGTAAGTTTCCTCCTAAAACAAAAATTAAATTATAAGTAATTCATCTTTCTTAGTCAATTATCCAATCAATTAATTTGTTTCTTAATTACAAAGACTTTAATTTCCGTAATTTTATAATTGAAAATTTTCTGACGTACATTAATTAATTTACTTTCATTTACTACATAGGACGTTTATTTTAAACTGTTGTTACAATGAAATTATAAAATAATTTACCATTTACTGTGAGGTAGAACCAAGTACCATTGTTTCTAGAACTTGGATGTCTATGCGGGAATAAAACTCTGCATTGATACCATCCAAAATCTGATTCTCTGATGCTGGTTAAATTAACAGAGCCTTTACCGTAACCATCGGTATCTACAAGACTGATTCTTCCAACGAATGGTTCTTCTGCTGATAATTTTCCTTCGTACCAGTAGAAAACTCCTTTTCCCTGATAAACAATCGAAATTATTATTTAATATATTATATATTATACTTTTTTAATAAAATTAAAATATTTTCATATTTTCAATCATAAATTGTAAAATAAGTTACAACTTAAATTTAACTTTTAGCTAAAATTTTTAAATACTTCTCAATAGTTGTTACTTTAAATAAAAATTATGGTAAAACAAAAAAATCATATCTATTCAAGAATAAGATTTTAATAATATTTTTATTAAATTTAGTTTCTTCTAAAGCCAACATATATAATTCCTTTTAAGGGCTTACACTACCTTTAGATTTTCAAAAATAGAATTTTTTTATAGTTAAATAAATTATTATTTATACTTTTAATAATTTTATAATTGTTTAAAAATCTCAAAATTTAAACTATTTTTGAAGTTATAGCAATTAGAATGAATATTTAGTTTTAAGACGCTGACACTGTATTGTACCGATTTTGTGTGATATATGTTAACAGCAGTGTCAAAAAAAAAATGTTTATTTTTAAACCTTAAATATTTCTCTTTGTTATATATATATAANTTATTATTTCAGGTTATTAAAAAAACAACTATGTAAAAGTGTAAAATAAAAATGATTAACAAAAAAAATGTATATTTTTATAGACGGAGAAATATGGTAAATACAATCATGTGAGTACTGTAAAAATTCGCTAATCATCTTCAATGATTATAGTAACGATATAGATCATAAAATTTATTATACAGTTAATAATAATAGATTTAATAATAACAATAGTAATCACTACATTGAAGAACATTAGCGAAATTTTACAATACTCTAATGGTTGTATTTACCATAAAATTATCTCTGTGTACCTATTTTTCCGAGCACCAAGGTGGTATAACTCTTTAAATAAACTTTTATTTGGCTTAAAAATTAAAAATCTTTTTTATTAAAGAATAGTCAAATAAAATTAAATAAATAATCTACAATTTTTAGCTTTCCTTTTCAAATTTATTTAATTTTTGTAGTTGTTTTAGTATAAACAATCTAGTTAAAATATATTTACGAAATACTGAAGATGACCACATAGTGATGGAAATATACATATATTAATTAAATAAATTTGTGAAGGAAAGTTAAAAATTGTTGATTATTTATTTAATTTTAACATTTTACCTTCTTGTAACTCAATAATAATAATAATTTAAGTAGTCAATTAGTATAACAATTCGTAATGTAGATATTTAAGTTCTTATCTTACAAAAAGAGAACTTCATTAAATTTGAAATTGGATATAGTTGTTTACATTTTAAAGGAAGTATTGTAAGAAAGTGGGAATTAAGCCTAACAATAAGATGTCTATTTATATTTTAGAAAACGAGTATAAATAAGTCAGTTAAACTCATAATTTCTTTAAACGATTCCTACGTGCAAATTAAGGATTCACTAGGATGATCTGTTTTCAAAATGGAAAACAATTTTGATAAATCTTTGTTTTATTTTACAGAATCTCTTATATTGTAACTAAATACTCACTTATTCATGAAAGTTCGTATGAAAAAATTGAAAATTAAACTTTAAGTTGAAATCTAATTATATTTTTTTAAAAACAACAAAATTTAATATTCTATTTTTTATTCTGCTTTAAAAATAAAAATAATAAAAAAACTATATTAATTTGTGTTAGATTGATAACATTATAATAAGTTTTATTTAAATTGAAATAATTTTAAGTTGATATACACCTACAAATATCTGATAATAATGAGTACTTTTAATAAATGAAAACGCTTGTAATCTTTAGTTTCCTCTAGTAAAAATTGGGTCCATTACATACTGTCATGTAGATAGCATTATATAACTTGAACAACGCGCCAATTTGCGCAAGGATTTGTGTTGATAGCGTCTCAGAGATTGGCGCTCATTATACAACAATCATTTTAGATTCTAGAAGCATATGTTTACCGCCCTCATATTCTTATTTTATTCACTACCATGGCACATTCCATGGTTACTTAAATATTCTAGTCACATAGTATAGATGACATGTTGCTTCTCCAATTACTTAATAAGTCGATGCTACAATTTGGAAATGATTCATGAATACAAATAAATAGCAGAAAAAGTACAATGACGAATGGTTTTATAGTATCTAATTGAATAATGGAAATTTTACACGTCTCGCTCGTGCGTTTAACATGGCGTTAAATTTAAAAGTGGTACTTAAATTTATGTACTAATCTACAAGGGCGTATTTAGGGTAATTAGTTTGAGACTAATTCGGTGCAGGAAGACTTTGTTACTATGATAAATTGTTTTTAAATTGACTATTTTGTTTCTATTTTAATAACTACTTTATTAAATATGTTAATTATTTATTAATATTTAATATTCATCTGAAATTTATTTAACAATTATTTGCAGTGTGCCTAGAAGTGCAATTGACTAAAATTTAGATTTTATCTTATCATCTGTTGAATTAAATAAACAAAAAAAAAAAAAAAACTTAACAATACTTTGCAATCTAATAAGAATTTACATTCCACAAAAGAATCATTTTTAATGTCACTTTATTGCGTTCAATTACAGAAATTATTTCCAAACATAAAAAACTTACGTACATTTCTATCACAATGTATAACAGATAAATAAGTTTAAATATGGAAGTAACAAAGGTGTTACTTTGAGTAAAAAACTTTAAAATAACCTGTAAATAACTGGTACTACGACTGAGTTTAGAATTTGACTCAAGGTGTTACTCGTTTTAAGTCTGACTTTGCAGTGGCTTAGATAGCTCATTTCAAATTTTGAATTTAAATGATTCAAGGTGAATTAAATTTTTGAAAGAAAGAAATAAAAGCTTTTTACTGTAGTTCCTTTGTAACGGTGTTACTCTAATATTAATAAATACTGTTGAGTTAACTTAAAGAAAAACACTTTGTATATAACAATTTAAAAACAAATAAATCCAAATCAAATCATAAATCAAATTAATATTAGATACTTACAATAGATTGTAATAATGCGCAAATATATTACGATTTAAATTTTTTATTAGAAAACCATCTTGGAAATCAAAAAACTATTTAAATATGNCAAACTGAACATAAAGGTTATCTTTTTAATTTTGAAAAAACTTTTGCTAAAATTTTAGATACATGTTTAAGCTACTTGGTACTAAAATTATCAAATACTCTAGAAAAGCTTTTAAAAATTTTGTTAGGAAAAATTATTTCTATTTATCAATATATAATAAATGCTAAAATTAATCAATATCTTCAAATTATCGAAGTTAAACATATAATTATGAAGAATATTAAATGAGGACACATTTTTTTCGGTGTAGTACCCTTCAAATTTTGTGTGTAAGACGTTCTATTGTTTTAATATAAAAGTCAAATAAAAAGTCATTTGAAAATGCGTTTCAAATACGTAAAATACAATACAATTTTAATATAAATAATGGTTTCTATGAAATTTCTTGGAAAAGTTAAATTTGCGCAATGAAAACTCATTTATGAACAGAATTTTACTTATATTTCATGAGGAAACATAATATTACACTTCATACAGTTTATGAAAGGATGAATAATATTTATAAATGAAATTCAGTAATAACAATTTATCTTTTAATTTAATTCTCAATTAATTGCGCTTTGGCTTAAGTTCGTAAATTAGTAAAACTGTTTTTTGATTGGGATGTTGAGAATATCATTTTAGAATTGTTCACTTGCAGTTATCAAAACAAAAAAAGTGTTTTTTTCATCAGTTAATTATGGTTAATATAAACAAAACATGTTTATACATAGTGACAGTGGGTCAAATCAATATGATATTTGATGCTTTTAATCTCATTTTATAATTTGGCGTGTAAAACCACGCAACTTAAAATATTTAATTATGAATTTAGTTTTTATATAAATTAATTAAATTTATGTCTAATATGAAAATAAAAAAATATGGAATTTTCTTTTCAATTTTAATTGCTTGATTTCTTTTTAAATTCTGACTTTTGATTAGAAAAAGTTTAAAGCGCTGGTGAGTTTTTGGAATAATGTTTATTTTTATTATTTATAGCTAAATATTCATCAAAAAATGCAGATTTTATAAATCGATTTGTAACTTTATATTTTAAATTTTTTAAATAATATTTTAGACATATTTATGAAGTGTTACAATTCATTAAATAAATAAAGCAGTTTATATTTTGCAATTTCATGATTTATAAAATTGATTAATGTCATTATATAAAATAAATGAATTTATTTTTATTCCTGCAAAATTCTAAATTATATCACATAAATATTGTTATTAGATTAATAGCACAAGTGCGCTGAAAATAAAAACAAATATATTTTTGGATACACAAATAAAATAAAACAAAACAATCCTTGGCACTTCCACCAATTTGCGCGAAATAAGTTAAAGATTACTTTAAGGCATTTTTGTAAGGTTTGAGTAAAAATTTTATCAAAAAGAACTTACATCTTTGAACCACCTCAAACTATACGGAATAGGAATATCTTGCGGAAAATCCAATTCACAATTAAAAACAACATATTCACCAACATTCGCTGTTAAAAAAGTTGGCTTATTAGTTTCTTCTTCATACCATGAATTCACAACACTAAAATACGCTACAAACAAACACATCAACCCCACACGAGATATTGTAAACATTATACAGCTACTGAAAACACACAAGGCTTCGTAGATATATGTAAAATGAGGTTGAAATCTATAATGCGAACATTTGTTAGAGTTAACATACGCGGGAGGAACTCTACACCGCCGCAGAGAGTAGTACACTAATGGATTGTAGTGCTAGATCTGTATACTTATGCATTGTGTTTGTTTATGTTGAAATTGAGTAGGGCAAATTGGATTGATTTCATTTGAGATATTTTATTTTATTTAGCACTTAAACATAATTCAAATTAGTTTCATTATTGGATCTAAAACATTTTTTAATAGCTTATAATTATTTAATTAAAAAAGGACAATAGTTGCAATTTACTTATGCATTTAATATAAGGAGGAATAAGTCAAATAATCTCGAATAGTTTTAAATAAAACATAAAATATAAATAATATAATTTTTTTAGATTATTAAAGTTTAAAAAGATGAAATATTAATCAAAATGGTTTTAAAACATCAAATTGTATTAAGAATAGGTTNACTAGTTTATACTTCTCGTAAATGTTTTATATAAACAAAAATTTAATAATAATTCTTTCGAATAAACCTGGTAAATTGTGTCCAAATATTTAATTTATAATAATTTTGATTCCGGAAGCTTTTAATTACCATTTAAGAAATTAAAGCTTTGTTTTATATTCCTTAAATTATCAATATATCATTATAAAAGTAAATTTAACAATGAAATTCAGTCATATTTAAAAAATTGATTTATTATAAAAATTTCTATTTTGTATCATATTGTTATTAAAAAATTGCATTATTTACTGCATATATGAGCCAGATTTAAGATTCAAAGTACAGGAAATGTAATAAGAACTTAACAATTAAATAAAATATATAATATAATAGTACTACTTTGTAATATCGACTTATTATATGAACTAAATTGAACAAAAACGTTTGTTTATTGTTTGATTAATTTGATCAAACATTTTATGCAATTATAGTTCGTAGATGCAAAAGCTTTATATTGTATTGTATAAAATTGTATTACATCCTGTGCTCTTTTTGTGTGATGTTTATTTATATCCACAAATAGTGTTTGTTTACTTTATATGTTTCATATTAACACGTATTTTATGTTGTTAATATTATATAAATGTTTCTATTAATTAAAACTGTTGCATGCATATTTCAGTAACTGATGAAAAATTCTAGCTTATTGATTTTATCAGCATAATCAATTTATTTTTGTTTTTCTATACATTAAAAAAAGTATTATAAAATAAATTTCAGCTAACCTAGATTTTTTATATTGTGAGCAATTTGTATAAGTTGTAGGAATTATTTATTAACTTTGCAATTTTTTTACAGCAGACTTTTATCTTCTGGTAAAAATAAAGAACATATACATACATATATTGAATAGCTTTCCATTTTGTTAATTAAAAGGTTTAATTTCCTTAAAATTAAAATTAATATCATTGATATTATCTGTAGCATATCGCAGGACATGAAACTAATCACTTTTAATAACCGTTTTTTGTTTTGCGTGTTTATTGGTCTACTTGTTTCGGTGATCTTAGTTTTGCCATATTCGCCAAGATATTTATATAATTAATATTAAATCTGAAAGACTTCGATTACCCTAGGAAAGACAATTTAATTAATGTTTTGGGAATGAATTATGAAATAAATTGAATAGCAATTATATCTGTATTAGCTAAAAGATTGGCGTAAATCTGATTTGATTGAAAACGGTTTGTCAAAATAATTGCAGGTAAAATGTTCTCTGTGTTTTTTCATTTTGGTTTACTTTTAAATATTTTGATGCAAAATGAATTTGATTTGTATGAACAAAGTTTTAGTTTTCTTTCATTCAAAAAATGTAGATAAATTTAAAAAAATGTTTATTTAATATTATATTTATTGTCATCTCCTGGATGAGGTCCAAACGCAAAACAATCTGAATAAATTTATGTTTCACTAAGAAATAATATCAATTGTTAATTGTTTTAATATATTAGTTTCTTGCTAATGGTTGAATACATTTTGAAAAAATTCCAGCATACTTAATAAAATAATTATTACTGCATTCCTTAAAAAAATATAATGAGTCTTGGAATACGTTATCAGTAAGTCCAATTTGTATAATTCTAAGTTGATTGAAGAATATTGTGACTTGGTGGCTTAACTCATCCGTGTAACTCGCTCTATTTTTAAACGGATAATGTAAATTGACATTGAAGGCGGTTTTAGTATAGACGGGGGACCGTTCTGGGTCGTCACCAATTACCCAGTTGTGACAAACACCCACAGTCATGCAGAATAACATCGTATATTTGTATTATATGCGTTCCTCTACGCACTATCACTTATTCTACTTAATATGCAGTATTTTATATATGTACATGCACGTGAAATTCAGGAATCTAGTATATGGATGTTGTATATAATTTTTATAAATATATAATATTGGTATTATAATATCAATAACCAAATTATAAGTTTTGTTTTGTCACAGAACGATAAATAAAAAATAAATGATGTAGTTTACCTAATTAGCAATAAGTATTAAATGAATATTTTAAATGAAAATTTGATTATTAATATTTTTCAATGGTATTATATAAGTAGAATTTAATGTTTAAATTAAAAAGGATAAAAAGCATGGAGGTTCAATGTTAATATGAAGTTTTTTAGTGTCACTAAAACCTTAATTTTTTTCAAATAAATTTTTATAGACCCTCATTTTATTCCCTGTGTGCTTCTCATATTTTATGGAATACAGAAAATTTTTATAAAGTAGTAAAAATTAAAAATACAAAAATTTCAATATTAAGATTATTTTATATATAGTCCAGTAAAAAGAGCATTTACCGTGCATTTTGGGTAGGCAGCAATTTTATTTTTTTATCATATAAAGGACTTTCTCAAAAGCTTAAATTTGAGTTTCCGGGGTCGGGGTCGATGCCTATTTGGCGCAATTTTAAAAATAAGGATGAAATCTTGCTTTTAGATTATCTTAGAAATTATAAGTGTTACAACAATTTTGTAACAAGCTTTTTTGTAGATAATAATATTATCTACAATTTTTGTGAATAACTTTTTGTTGTAATTATAATAATAAAAAAGTTATAAACAAAAATAGATGTAAAATT
>CM008233.1:23319173-23329453 GCA_002278615.1 Pogonus chalceus | reverse complement strand
TACATTATTTAATGATAATATAATAAAGAAGTAATAGAAAAAATAATAACTCTCATTTTAATAACGATTTGATATGAGTAAATAAGTTTCGTAGTATTAAACTTTGTTCAATATGAAAACTACTTAACTTCATGAAAATTTCAATTCTTTATTTTATTAACTTTGGAAGCTGTTTCAAGATGAAAAGATATTGAACTGATTTTAGATCAATTTTATAGTTATGAATTTAATAATTAAATAAAAAATACATAAAGAAGCAAAAAAATTAATTAATGAATTTCAAAAATATCTTTAGGCTACTAACAATATAGGTTTGGATATTTCTTAACGATTTCATGATTTTGTTTTTATATCGAAATCTAGAGTAGAAGTTTAAAATGATTTTCAATTTAATAATTGGAATAACTTTGGGTGACATAATTTCGTTTAATAGGTCATTTTTTAGTTAAAAATAGTGAATATGATTCTATTTAAAACTTAATTTTAAATAGTTTTATTGATAAACTTTGAAAAAATTTACACCCGTATTTTACATGAAAATAAAATAATATAACTAAAAGCAACTATAAACCCTTTCCGCTAAATTATTTCTTTATTATGTCGTACAAGACAAAACTAGATTATCAGATAATTTTGCTAAAATTTATTTTGATTTTTATAAGTTTTTGCACATTATTAATAAGTACAGATATGAAATTGAAGAAACTGATTTTTTTTTCTTTTTAACCAAATTTTGAATATTGCTTTCAAAAATATAGAAGAAAACTTAAACTACCAAGCCTAGGCCAAAGCATTGATTAGTGGTGGCGAACCTACAATCCGCGAGGTCATACACTGACCTATGATGTCTTTTCAAATGACCCGCGTGTCGATTTTTATATCATAAAAGATAGAACAGACCCTTTTCAACCTTCCAAGCTATTAAGTGACCTACGGGCTAATTTTAAAAATAATGGGACAAAATTTGACGAACTTCTTAAAAAGGTTCGCACATCACTGGCACAGTCAAATAAATTAAATATCCACGGTTTGGTTTTTTGAGGGGCCCGGTTAAACCGTTAGAACTTCCATTTATTTCACAAAATAAATAAAAATATCAATTTCATAAAGAGTTTTTAAAACAGATTTTTTTAAAATTTATTATTATGTATCGTATGATTTTGTTAGAAATTTCTCATTTAAGATACAAGCTATTATTAGTTTTCCTATTGATTCTATTGAAATCACTCTATTAAATTAATTTTGTTTTGTTTTGTTCTGTATTGAAAATTAACATATACATTAGGTTTCTTAATTACCCTATGAATATATTTTGTTTATTTATTTTTGTTTGTTTGAAAAGTATATTATTTGTGATCAATTTCTTACAGTAGATTTAGAAAAAAAAATCTAGGGTCCCAAAATAGGTTAATTCGGTCTTAAAAGTACACAATATATATGGAAACATAATATCTACTTTTAATTAAAAACTTACTAACAAATTTTAAGTAATAAATATAAATAGAAGAATAATTATACATTCAAATATAATAAATCAATCTAAACGGAAGATACATATAAGATTTAATAAACGTTTATTTCATGTAAAAATTAAATTCATTTTTAAATCTACTTCCACATAACACAATCATAAAGAAATACTTAGTTTTATATTATAAAATGTCAAATATATAAAGTAATGAAATAATATAAATATAAATGTGAAAGAAACAATAGAAATATAAAAAAATTTAAAAAAAAACTTGTTATACAATTTATTCACGTAATATAACAACATCTCGTCCTCCTGTCCTGGTATTATTTGTCGTTTTATATAAGTATAAAGATAAATAAATTTCATGCTTTTATTGTACTCCAAAATTGGTTTCATGAAATAAAAATGGTGAGGAAAAGAATCAATTTGTTTTATATTGAATCTAAATATGCGTTTTTTTTTTCCAATTTTTATTATTAAAATATTAAATTAAATTTATCCCATTCATATTTACGTTTTCAATCAAACAAAAGTAACAGAAAGTAAAAAATATATCAGTACAACTTAATATTAAGAAATTTTGATCAAAATTGAAGAGCTAAGCAAAAAATTGCTTTAATTTATTTGAACGTATAGATAAATTGTACACTTAAAAGATATATATTTATAATATTGAATTATTATAAAGTGAATTATAAACAAAAATAATGAGTAATAATATTCTTCCGGTACATAAACAAAAAACAAAACTGTAGTAATAAATTTCAATAAAGTACAAACTCCATCTATAACAGAAACAAACTGTACGGTTGGGAGCATTTAAAAATAATTTAAATTCCTCTCATATATCATAGATATGTTTTTTTTTTCTCATTTTTATTTCATATTTTGCGGTCCGTTTTATGTGCACCTACTCTGTGACACAATGCAAATTTGCTGAGAAATAAAATTGTGTTGTTGGAACTGAAACTAGAACGAGCTGAACATATGTGTGAAATGCAACACACCGTTGGCAAATTATCTCTGTGTTTTCCTTTGGAATATAGTTTACATTTATTATAAGCGACTGTAACGTATTTGATCATTTACATAATGAAATTCAGTTTTATATGAATTATAATATTAGCTGTTTATAAATATTGACGCAAACTTCCTATCACCTACGCTAGTGATTATTGATGCATGTATATTTATTCATTTAATGCTACAGAAACTAAAAGATTTTGTATCATATATGGTAAAAATTTATAATGATTATTATAAAACTACGAATGAAGACTTTCTCAGCTATTAATACAGTCAAATAATAATATTTTATGAAGTAAAACAATTGTGTTATATACTTACAATATTTCGATACTATTTAGCATCATAATTTACAGTTACCCCAAAATGTATCTAACAGTTTATTTTTAAACAGTTGTTTGAAACTATGACAAAATTTTTATTTTTTAAAAAAACCTTTTAGCCTCCATAAAAATTAACTGTCAAAAATCTCAGGATAAGCGAGCTTTGCGCGGGATTATAATTAAATTTCCTTATCAATACAAAATCTAAATTATGCATAATAAACTTATATGCAATTCAATCTTTACTAAAATTTCTTTCTATACTAAATTATGAGAATGACATAGATTCTCCTTTGACAAGAGTTTTTTAAATGATTCTGGTTTCTTATATTTTGAAAATGACACATACAAACTAGTCAAAGTATATTTTGTACTAATCGAAATTTTATTTATGATAACAAAGTTTTTCTTTTTTTTTTTTGAACATCTTAATTGAGTTTTCAATTTCTATCATTATATTTGTAAATAACTATCCGTTACCTAGATATGAGACAAAGACAGATCATTTTTTTGATCCAAAATACCCCTAACCTGCGATTTTCATCTAGATCGATACAAGATTTGCTCGTTTAATATAATAAAATCTGTTTTCTTTTTAACACTTTTTTATTCTTTAATTACTATTTCAATAAAACAATCTAATTGATCATTACTAATGTAATAAATATTATTAAATACAATTATATGAAATACTAAAAACTAAAATATATATCAAAAGAGTTTAAATTTATTAATCTTTTTTAATAGTATATAAATCAATATTCTTGTTTATATATAAATGTTATTATTTAAAATTATAATTTAAACAATTTTATTTATTAGTAAATACTAATATTTTTATAAAATTTTATAATAATAAATAGATTATTTATTCAGACAAAAATTAATAATTAGAATTTAATTATCAATCATTTATTGTTCCATGTTACGTTTCGACCAATGGTGATGGTCATCATCAGACATTATCTGTTGAAAAGTAAGAAAATTTAACANATAAAAACAATTTTTTTTTTATTACTCTTATGTATTGTAATTTCATGTTGCTATCAATTTTGTCACCTAATTTTTGTTGAATTGTTTGATGTATATTCTGATATTTTTAACTTGTAGATAATGTCTGATGATGACCATCACCATTGGTCGAAACGTAACATGGAACAATAAATAATTGATAATTAAATTCTAATTATTAATTTTTGTCTGAATAAAATTGGTCGTTAACCTACTTTTGATATATTCCTACTATTCAGACGTTAACCTATTTCAAATAGATTATTTATTTAAGAAGTTAACCATGAATGTAGATTACTTAAAAAGATGTAATTATATTATTTAAGTGTAATTTATTTAAAAAACTTTAATTATATTATTTTAATTATAATTGGAATATATAAAAATACATCTTTTGCTTTCTTGATAGTTAATAAAGGTTTACTATAGTTTTAGCTTTCACTATTTAGAAAACAATGCATATAACAAATTTCTAAGTATTAAAATGAAGAAAGCTAATGCAGATTTTAAATCAAATATTTCAGGTGACCAGGTCTTTAAGTTGAGATTTCCCAGTTTTGATGATATTCATTTTTCTTCTTAATTTTATGAATAGTTTATTTGTTGGTAATTTGTAGTATTTTGTTGTTAATTTATAAATTATTTGACCTTTGCACTAGGTAATCAATCGGCAAACAAATACAGTGGGTTGCCAAACTATTAAGGTTATTTTATATTTTCTAAGCTTTGCCAATAGTTGTGCAGCAAATATATTTTTTCTAAAACCGTTTATTCATGTAAGTTGAAACATCAAATAATTATAATTTTTGATAATAAAAAATTGTTTTTCACAATGTTTTTTTAAGGTTTAATAATCTATAAGTTAAACTACGCAATATATTTCATAAAGAAAATTTGAATAATGTCATATTTGGTATGGATATAGATTCAAATATTTTCTCGAGAAATTGTACAGAAATAGAGACGCATTTCATAAGCTTCACACATTACCAAAGACAAATAACATCAATTACATAGGTTTAAAACTCACTGGTTAATCGGATTAAAAAAAAAAATCGATGAAAATCTACCAATTGAAGCAAGTTTCACAAAAAATGTGCCAAAAAGCGGATAACCACGACTTATACTGACATAAAATCAGATACTTTTATTTATATTTAATTTAAACTTATTTTTCATAATACAAAGATTTGATACAAACCATATTAAATACTATTTCTGTTATACTTGTCGTAAATAAAGCTTGCACATGTCAAATTCTAAATTACATGCAGTGGACCATATATCCTAAGGCATTAGTTAAACAAAACGTCATATATGTAAGCATATATGTATGTATAGGATGTGTAAATATACTGTTGTAAACACATATATGTGTGCTAAGAATCACATACGCATATATTTACGTAAATAGCAATATTTGAGTCAGTGCGGTATATTAAATATTTTATAATTATGACTGTAATTAATAGAAAAATAACTTTTACTTATTAAATCTGTTAGAACCGGATTCTTTTAAATGTTATTTTATGCATGCAATATTACAGTAAAGACAGTGGCGAAACTATTTTTGCTTTCTTTCTTTTACTCACTAAAACTGCATCTACAACAGCAATTTCTAATATATTTTGAAGAACCTTGAGTTTGTAGAGGTGTTACAAAGCTTAGTTGAGCAAGTGTGCAGCTTGTTACATCAAATATTTAGAATGATTGATGAACAATAGTTGTTGCCACGAAACAATTTAATTGCCTAATCATTGTACGTTTATATGGCACCGCCACGCGATATGAAATGTTCCGAAAAAGCTGTAACC
The DNA here is from genome assembly GCA_002278615.1 of Pogonus chalceus. Taxonomy (NCBI): domain Eukaryota; kingdom Metazoa; phylum Arthropoda; class Insecta; order Coleoptera; family Carabidae; genus Pogonus; species Pogonus chalceus. Next base: position 23,323,805 of record CM008233.1, on the reverse strand, counting down.
AATGCAAACAAAATCTACGTTCACTACATACATATTTTTTTGAATAAAGGTGCGAAGTACTTCACATTATTGAAAAGTAGGTTAACTAAGCGTAAAAAAAATAAAAAAGATAATAACGTACGTCAAAGTATAATATCTGCTTATTATTATGTAATTACATTGATTCGTGGTAACAACTATAAAATTGTACCACCTCTGTTGCTATTGTAACATATTTTTTCTTCTCAAAGTCTTTTAACACAGTTTTAGAATTTTAACTCCCAATTTTTATAATAAATTATATTAAAAACTTATAATGAATATCATAGAATACTTTCTGACAAATAATTAAAATTGATATGGTTTTTAATAGTTTATAGGAACCGTTACAATTTTATTTGTGCTAAATATTTCTTATTGAATTCCATGATTATTTAATATGAAAGCCGGGCTATACATATGCTGATATATTTAACTGTTTAACATTTCTGTTTTGATATATTTATTTGATGCATCCAACATGCTATCTCAAAAGTAAAATGAATAATAAAACAGATATTTCAAGCAGAAATTCCTATATTCCTTCCACAAATATTAGATACCTGTAACAAGCAGTGTTACCAACATAGCTGAATGGAAACCACAGTAGCTGTTTGCGGTTAGTAACGCTTATCATGCACCTACAGGAAGCCATTATAATTGAATAGAATTGAGATGAGCAGCCGACAGATGAAACAGCGATTAATTTCAATGCATATGGTATTTCAGGACATTTCCTTCTTGTCATTATTCTGCAATAAACTTTATAACGAGTCAAAATAGACGGAAGGAACATATTCATATTATTAAACTGTATTAAACTATATTGCATTATATTCAACAATTATAAATAAATATTTTATAATTTAATATCTTGAATTATTGGAAATTTCTTAACTGAATCAGAAATAATTGATTTCAGTGCTGTTTTCTATTAAATATCCTTCAAATTACAATAAATTAAAAACGTATGTCAATGTGCTAACTGGTTAATAGAATTACTTTGGCAATTTTCAGGGAAAATATAAAATTTTTGTTAATTACACCTTTCACATTAAAAAATAAAAGAAAAATACCAAATTTTATTATTTTATTCTTATTCCATTTATTACATAAAACTCTTTTCATGATTTCAAATATTACCTATATAATTAACCGGTAAAATATAAATATAAAAGAATTTTTGCAAGTCTTTCTTGAAATGAACAAAAGAAACAGTTTATTTAAAAATCTTTAAATAAAGTATGTTTTATTTTTTCTATAAATATAATGGCTTGATTATATGTTTCGTTGAGTCTAAATTTATTTTATGTAAATAAATTTATAAGTTCAGATCATTTTTTCTCTGCTTCAAGAGACGAGAAAAGTTATGTAACTACTTTGTTTCCTTTTTGTTATTTGTAAACAATTTCAGGATAATATTTAGTAAAAATTTCTAAATAATTGTAAATTCAATTGTAATTCTTATATATATTGTTCTATCTCTATTAGAATAATATTATGAAATATTGTATTTTAATATATTTTCTATAATATTATTACGGAAATCTTACCACTCTTATATAGTTTTAGATCATGAAATGGGTACATTTTGCGCAACTGTACAGTATTATTATTTCACTAGTGATGTAATAAGGTAATATGAAGTTTAAATTACTGATGACATCTAAGTAGTAACTATATTTAATTATTAAAATACATATGTACATATTTATCAAACTTTATTTGTTTATTATAATTTGTTTTTGGTTAGGTTTTTTTAATAATTTAACAAAATGTATATAATTAGGGAAAGTATTAAAGTGAAACTTATTTGAAATAGCTATTCGACTCTCGGGGAACAATGACAAAATTTACATTCGAGTTGAATTATGCTTCATTCCAAACTAATTTCAGAATATACTATTAAACTTGAATCGTATTTAACAACTCAATACCTTTTTAAAATAATTTAATTTAAACTTTATTTGGCATCATAAATTCTAAACTTCTTTATCTAGTTAAATATATTAGTATAATAGATAAAAAGGTATAAAAATAATTATTTTGTTTTTATAAAGAAATTTTTAAGGTCCTTTTTTTAAATAAATCACTATCTTTTGTCATACATAAAAATATATATTTGTAGTTAGAGTCCACAAAAACCTCTCCTAGCATGTGAATTTTGTTACAATATAAATAAAATATAAGATTCTTGTTTGTCTCTGTTTTAATAATATTGCTGTGAAGATATAAGAAACGAAAACTGCAGTTTGCATGATTACTACATGAAAAAAACAAATAAGAAAATAAAACAAACTGCAAGAAAATAAATTTTCAAACAAGTATTCACAAATGAAATAAATGCTAATACAATAAAAGTAATATGAAACCAAACACAAATACAACGACGATGGAATTGTATTGCGTTGTCCGCTCAACTTAAGAAATCTCAAAGGAAAAGAACCGCAATAATATCACAAAAAGAACTAAGGCAAGACGAATAAAAATCAAATAACAAGAAAGCTAATGTAAGCCAAAAGAAACCAAACATCAAATAAAACGTGTAAAAATGTAAATCTTATTTCGTTTGCGACCTTTGCTCTCTCAACTTTTTTATCAATCTTATTTGCTCTTTTCTTTTTCACTAGCAGCATATTTCAGGCTTCACATCTTCTAGAGATCATATTAAAACAGCTTGTGTATAACTTATTTTTATAAACATGAATTGCACTTTTATTTTTCGTTTGATATATTTATAGAAATATTCAACAAACATGTTATAATTGTCAACTAGATACACATTCCAAATAGTGAACAATGAAAGAGATTTAGAAACATTTAATTTGTTACTTTTTTCCAAATAATCTTCTTTATTAAGCGACACAAATGTCAATAGCAGTTGCATTACTACTTTTTTGTGTTTATATAAAAAAGCGATTGAAAAAAAAAAATAATCTGGTTTCGATGTTAACAGTGTCAGCAGGAGAATATCGACTAGTTGGCTTTTATGTATGTCGTTTTTCTTGTGTTTCTTGACTTGCAAATTGTTTATTTGTTAATGGATGTATCGTGTTGCGATGTTTTGCCACGTAAGCTGGCTTTGGCACTTTGGTGCTATCGTCTCCAGTGAATGAATGAACTCAAAATACATTCAGTAGCGGCGCTTTAATGTTTTTCAAGAATTTTAAACTTTCAGGATATAGGGTTATGATTTATAATTTAAATTATATCATAAATTAATCAACTATGTTGCAGGTAAACTTCAAAATATAATTTTATAGATATTTAAGTTTATCAAATACGGAGTGAAATTATATTTACACACAAATTTGAAGTGTAATTAAGTTTTTTTGCATTCGAATGTCTTAAGGACGCTTTTTAATTTACTATTATAATTATTTTTCGGTTGCTACCTTTTTTTTGTTTTAAATATATTTATTAAATAATTTACGCCAAGATTAAAAACAACCAATCAATATTTTATATCTCGATTATACAATTCTGGATTTTAACTCCAAAGTTGCTTCATTTCATTTTTATTATTATTATCTATTTAAATCTCTTTTGTACCCTTTCGAGTATCAAGATTAATTTTGTTTTCTTTATTATCCTATTTTATTTATTGTATCTTACCATTCTTTCCTATTCCTCGCCTTTTCCTTTGCTTGTTGCCAGTTTATATTGTTCTTATTTAATATTTCTTGTAGGTTATTATCCCAAGTTTTCGGTGGTCTTCCTGTATTATTCTTTTGTGTTGTCCTTGCATTCCATTAATTTTACTAACATTTCAAATGTTAAAATGCGCAATAGATTTTATAATATAAGTTCTAAACATTCAGATAATTAACATTCAAAGGTCGCGTGGGGTCGNATATAAATAAGTAAGATCAGATTGCTTTCTTATCCAAAATTATATATCTATGTACAACTTAATCTAAAATAATTTTATAGGCAGAAAATCAAATTGCTGTATATTTTATTATTTGATCTTGCCAAATGTTGACTTTTTAATTTTAATTTTATTTTAGAATTAAGTACAATTTTCGTTTGAAAATAATTTCTTTATCCAAAAAAAATTTATCTAGGTAAAAGAAACAAGTAATTTTTTATATTTATTAGTCTTCTAAATGACTAAAATATGCAAAAGGTTTTAAATAATATGCGCGACCGCCCTCGATTCAAAAGATTGCGGACGCGCTTGAAGATTAGATAGTTCTGGCATTAATGGATTAAGACAAGAGGCTGTATTAAAAGTATAAAATAGGAAAATATATTAAATATTTTATATAAAAAAACTAATCTGACTATTAAATGGCATCTTAGACTATGATCTACAATAAAACAATTAAGTCCACAAGCTAATCATCAATATAGATGCTAAAATACATTTTAATGTTGAGTAGAATCAAATACAGAACGTTCTAGATTTTAAATAATCAAAGTATCTCGTGTAATGAACATCAATTTAATTTGATTAATAACTTTAGCTAACACGGATATTAAGAGATGTATAGGTCTAAGTGAACATTTAAAAAGTTCCTGTTTTTCTAGTATTTAATATACTTGTAAAATACTATTTCAGTGAATCAAGATTGTTTTATATCTAAACTATAAAAATAAAATAAAATATAT
>CM008233.1:23280331-23317040 GCA_002278615.1 Pogonus chalceus | reverse complement strand
TATATATATATATATATATATATATATATATATATATATGTATATGTGATTTTCCAGACATCGTTTATATGTTCAGTAAATGAAATAATGTATTGATTAATGTGTGGGATGCTCAAATACGCAGTGATTCATTCACACTTTATAATGTACTTCAATATTCATTCTTTATCATGCAAATCTTCACCAATACTTCGAAATCTCACGATGTAAAACTTGAACGAATATTTTACTTTAATTGGGGATCGTGTGGTGAGCACAGCGTACCAGTCAAATGCAATTCAGATTTGAAAACTTGAATACATACATCTCATGGTCGATAGAGTCGCCAAATAATGATGACCGAGTTTAAGTTTGTGATTTATAGATTGGAATTATTTTAATTGAGGCACTCAGAATTACATTTAATCAAAACTTAAAATAATCTCAATTAATACATTTACGAAATAAACTTTCTGCAAAGCTTTTTATCTTAAAATTGTTTCTATAATTATATCACTGATTTAATATTTATTATTTAGTAATTTTGAATATATTAATTCGATTAGATCATAATTCCTTGTAGAATTAAGGTTATTATTCTATTTTTAATATTTTACTGAAACTTCAAATAATAATTAAAAACAATAAATTATATTTTTTTACCAAAATTTAAATTCTATAAATTTTATATATAATACTTTTTGAAAATCATAAACAATATCTGATATGCAATTAGATAAATAGAAAATAGAAGTAAATATACGAAAATCAAAAATATTTTTAATGATCTCTAAGCTACTGGTAGTACAAGTGGATTCAGATTTTGAAGCTGACTCAAAATTTACAGTTTTAACTTTATATCTATATATTGGTTACTTCTACATCCTTCAAATTAAAAATTTTGAAAACAATGATGTAAGTTATAGTAAAGGGAAAAAATATAGAATATATAGATTTCTTTATTTAGATAAAAGTAATATATTTTAATGTATTACATGCAATTTTAAATATTCATAATATAATAATTATATTGGTTCATCATCGTTTAAATGATATGCAAAATAGGTTACAAAAATTTATAAAAAGATCAAAATAATTTCAAGAGAGTTAAATTATTCTTAAAAATCCGCAGTAAAGTGATATATTATCTAATCACTATTCGTAGCAATAATTTAGTGTTATTATAATGATTCATGAAGCTTTTTAAAAATAAATCAACCTTCATTATTTTAATTTAATTGTTTGGCCCTTTTCAAACAATAATGGCAGTGATGAATTTAGGCTTAGGTCAGTGAATCCCGAGTCTAGGCCGGCAAAATTTATTTAAAATAAATAATAAAGTGTTAAACGAAAATAAGTAATTATTAAATTGCGAAACAAAATTTTTTATTTTAAAATCAACAAATTTAAATTTCTAAAGATAAATTGTTCTTATATTATCGGTAAAAAATAGAAAGCTTAAGTTAGTTTCTGTTAGTATCAAAAATATATATGCGTTTGCGATCAAAGTGTAAAATATTTATATACTTTATTTCTTATTTATGCTGAGATTAATTTTAAAATAACTTTTAAATTGTTTTTCAGGTTTGAAACAAAATTAAATAAATTTACGATTATTGAAAATCTTTCTGGTTATAGTTTAGAAGTTAGGATCTGTCTATTTTCATCTATAAAAGTATTTCTTCATTATAAAATAGAGATTTTAAATTTTTTTGCGATTAAAAAAATAATTTGAAACATAAAAATTCACGAGAAAGTACTTATACAAAACATAATAGGTGGAACTTCTAGACACTTCTTACCACAATTATTTCTTAAGTAAAAATGATTAAATAATTAGTAACAAGCAACGTAATGATTTAGAAATCGGATTATTTTTTATCTATTTTCACTAAAGCAATTGTTATTATCATAGAAAAAAGTGCGTATATTTTACCCTAGAATTTTAAAAAATTTATCAAAAATTATTATCATATTTAGACAAAATAATTTGGATAATTTTATTAATATTATTTTTAAACCAATCAATATTATAAAGCAAAAAAGGTGCAAAATATGGAAGGATGTTGGTGCAGTCTAACCTAAATCCGCCACTGACTATGACAGTGCATCGTTTGTTAATTTGCCTAAGAATTAATATATTATTTACAGAATTAATTAAAAAATAAAATATGAATCCTAAGAGTTTTATTCCTAGCAAGTAAAAAATTTCCTGGAAAATTACATATGGTAATTAATTTTAGTTAAAAAGCAATTAGCTTATTCTAATACCAGAAATGTCAGGAAATATATGTTGATAATAAAGCAAAACCACAAGACTCTTTGATAAGTTTCTCTTCATGCTCAAAGCTTTAGTAGATATTGACTATGGTTTGTGGCTAACCAATGCCAATACGGCCTCTGAATTTCCGACTAAAACCATTACTCTACGACTATTTGCTTTTTAGTAAAACTTTTCACTATTTTAGTTAAATTTAGTTTCATATAATTTCCTCTTCAGTTATTTACATAAATTATTAAAGTTGTTTTACAGTTCTACTAATAATTGAAGTTTCCAGAACTGTTTATTTGAATTATATTAAATTAATTAATTATAAGCCTCAGAACCTTCTATTATTTATAGTAGATTTTATTTCATTTTGTTTTTATGTTTTTAATACCAATTCGTATACACTTGTTTATTGTATATAATTTGTCAAAACAGAAATATTTATGAAAATTAAATATTTAAAATATAATTTAATAAAGTAAAAGCAGTTTAACTTTCACTAAGAAAATTTTCTAATTCTCTGAGGTATTCCAGGCATCTTCTATAAATTAAAGGTTGATGTTCCGAGGTTAATGTATTTTGTTGGGAAGAAAAAACTATCGATAAAAAACTTATCGTATTAGATCAGAGCAAATTTAGAACAAAAAGTGGCGAATTTCGTTTGAACCTTAGAACCAATCAACACATGTCTAAAATGTTGAAGCTTCCTGGCTACTATAGTTTAAGTTGAGCCACTTGTTGAGTGAAATCACTGCATTATTAATTGAATGTGCTTGGTCGGAAACCAAATTGAGTTTGTGTTTTTCTTTTTTGATTAATATTTACTGTGAATGCTGTGGTTTAGCTTCTTCTAAGACTGTAATTTTTCTAAATTAGTTTTTAATTTCCTTTTGATTTAAAGTTTATTATGACAAAGTTTGGTTTTTCTTTGTTGATCTTTGTTTTTGTTATAAAAGTATGTGCAATTAATTTATCACTTTCTTAATAAAATTTTTTGTTTCTTTTTCTTAAAAAATAATTTATTAATTATATAGCAACAGGATTCTTTTATATTATTATTTTTTTTTAAGTAGAACTTTTAATTTTGTTATTGAAATGTTTCCTCATATGACGTTAAAAATATCGGGTTGACCGAACATCGCCCGGTTTCATGGGTAACTCTTATTTTCAACAAAAAACTTAATTATGTAAAATAAACTTTTAAATAATTCAATCTTCACTTTTAATTTCTATCCACACTGAAGATTTTACTTAGAATTAGCATTGATGCATGATACATTCGATTTGCTCTTTTATTAAATCAAGGGTAATTCTAGGAATATACACCTTTTTGACGGATTTTTTACCAGAAATAATTTTTATTTTAATTTTGTTATTACAGAGACTTGTCACAATTAATAAGTTCCGTTGCATTAACTACCTGGCACATCCAAATTACGTAATAGCATTGCAATTGCAGTAATTTTAAATTTATATTCTTAAAGTGGTAAGTCTATATGTTAACCGAATTAAAAAGTTCTGTTGTATATTCAAATGCTGTTTTTAGATGATTTTTTACTAAGTCGTATTAATATTAGATTTTCTACTCATCGCGAAGTTTGGCAGTGATATCATTCTTCCGGCATTATTAATGAGTTGTACAAGTATTGCTCTATCTTTCAATTCTTTATTTAAGTTTCAAAAAAATTATAGTTTAAACTGCAATTACATCTTATGAAAATTTAATTTATATTTTTCAATAATTCACCGTTCCCTTATTATAAAGTCACTGTCACGCTGTAGTAAAAAAGAAAAACATATTAAAAAAAAAAAAACATTGAAAATGCCCGAAATTGAATTTTTTCCGTGAATTATCTTAACAGATCAATTTTTAAACCCANTATATATATATAAAATGTCAGGATTATATCAAGAATTATCGTTAATTTCTGTGTTCAATATAACATTTTGATTATGTAAAATAAATTTATATACTATTAAATCATTTCTTGAAATTTCTGTTCATACTAAATTACGAGAATGATGAACTCTCTTGTGGTAAGAATACTTTAAATGTTTTGGAAAATGACATATACAGGCTTGTCAAAGTATTTTTTGTATTAACCGTGTTTATTGAGTTGCACAAGTATCACAAAGATTATTTCTTAAAATAATATTTTATTGCAATTCAGTTTATTTTATTTGTCAGTAATTATCCGTTGCCTACCTATAGTGTCACCATCACGCTATTATCAAAAGCAAACAAAAACATATATAAAACCATAAAAAAGACCTTAAATGGATTTTTCTGGAAATGAGACTCAAACATAAAAGTAACAGTAGTAATTTGATTTGTTTGGATTTTGTGAAAGTGCAATAATACTAATTATATTCTAACTTGTAGCAATATTCAAATATATAAATCATTATAGACAAAACAAGTAAAATACAATAGTTAACAACAAGAGAGTATAATATAAACCCTTTACGAGCTTTAATATGTCAATAATGATGGTATATCCCTATTCATAAAGTAAATGACAACATCCATAAAGTATGAAAATACAATTTGTGGTTGATTTGATATTTTAAGTGAAGTTAATAGCAACAAACACAACAAAGTTGTAATGATCTTTAACATGAGCCACACTACAAACTTGACTCGATGTAGATTAAGCCACCGAGCATATTGCATCCGTTTCTATTAGAGTTTATGTTTGCAGAACGTAGATAACTCATTTTGATAGGAAATATTACTATAAAGTATATTGCAATATACTGCTTGAACTTTGCATCTTGTTAATACTATTATTGTTTTCAAACTTTCCGACTCGTTTCCGTGGTTTCATTAAACATGCTTGCAATACACCATAAAATTTTCAACATGTTATATATTTATGATACAACTTGAGATAAAACTTTCATATTGAATTTCATCTCTGTTCATTTGACCAATACTCAAAAATAATAGATTTTAAAGTTATATAGGTACTCAGTTCGTATTCAACTTAAAATAAAAAATTACCTTATCATACTAGTTTGAATACAAAATAGTTTCTCTGTGTACATTTAAAGTAAATAAAGTCCAGTTTTCTATTGATTTTACCTGCTCAAAGTTACATGTTGAATATAGAACAGTTTTAGTAAATAGAACATGAGGCCAATAATGTATTGGATCCCCAGTGACACGAGGAAGTAGTTGAATTTGACTGTTTCACACTTTATTGTTTTCTCGTAATATTCGCTTTGAATCCGCTGTGAAATAAAATGAAACTGATTTGATTCTTGCTCACTTTGTTTATCTAGGATTCAACATAAATCAAATGATTTTATAGTTTTAAAAAGTTAATAAATATCCCCAATACTTTCGTATACATAAAATAACTAACTATAAATTTCTGGACTAAAAAAAAAATAATAAATAAACTTTTGAGATATGCTCTTGAAATTAACTGTGAAAAATTGTTAGGAAACTAATTAAACATTTTGGTCAACTGTAAGTTACTCTTATACAAAATAAGAAATTTATTTGTAAATTTTAGAATTTCAATCAGTTTAAATATAATAATAACAAAATAACTTTACTAATTTAGAATTTAAATAATCTTACTGTAAAGATAGTGCTATCGTCAATTTATTTCGAAATGAGTTCCATATAAGCTTCCTGAATTAAAAAAATAGAAATACAAAAATTAATAAAATCAAGTTTTAGATAATTTAATGTACAACTGATAACGATTTATTTGGTTAATATTTTAATATATTATTATTTACAATAAAAAACAAATAAAAATTGAGAAAGATTGACATATTATATATATTCAAAGAAATTAAAATTTCATATCCTTATTTTTTTATTAATATTTAAAAAATAATCTCAATATGTAGTTGCAGTACTTTATTTTTAATATTTCTTTTAAAAATATTATAAATAATAACGTAGATTGTTTGTATTTTATAAAATTTCTTAATCTTTCTTCTAATATTTTTATTATTAAGCCAAAATTTTAACAAATAGTATTGGCTCTCAATGCGCCAATGTTCGTAAAAAAATTATATCGGTGAAAATTCAGCACTAGTTAGGGTTTTCCAACATGATATTACTAAAAGCTAGAATTTTTTAATTGTAAAAGATCTGAATTTTTTAATTGTAAAAGATCTGAATTTTTTAAAAGAAATTTAAAATTTCTCATAACTTAAGCACAAAACAAGCTGCATTGAAAAGTTGGATTCAGTTGCAACTATTAACAAGCCTCTAAGCATTTATTATTATTACTATGTTGTCATAACTTATTTGCTGTAATAACCAACATTAATGTATCCTATACTACTTCAGTATAGTTTTCTATGAAGAACAAGTAAATAAAAAGAATTTGGTTATAACTATCGGTTCATCATTAAAAGCAACGTTGATATAAACAATTTCTATTGTATTTAGTTAAATAATAAATCATATTTCAGTTATTTTTTAATTCCATTGATGTTTTCAAATAATCATGCTGGATAATACTAAATATATAATCTATATATTTCTGAATAAATTTAGCTATACAATTAACTTCCTTGTGAGCGTTATGATACAAACTTAAGATCGATTATGATTTATATCAGATATTTGTTTAATAGTTTGCAGTAATTTAATTTATATATTTAAATATGTTTCAACTAGTGTCAACAACAACAGTTTATTTTATTTGTAACGCAAGTGAAAGAGAACTAACCTGTTATGTAAAGAAAAGTGTCACTGAAATTTCAAATCATCAATAACCATTTATAGTTTAATAAAGTTTTTATTTTCAACACTTCATACCAAATAGTTTGCATTAGGGATGTTGCGGAGCTTCGATTCCGATTCCGATATGTCGGAACATCCGATTGATATTACACCTCCGGTTCCGATTTCGGCTCCGAAACTTTTAAATCGGAAATCTAATCTATGATGCTTTAAGAAATAGATTAAACGGAGACAAAGCTGCGAAGCTTTTGTTTATTAAATATAATATTCCACTTTTAGAGTCAATTCATTTGATTTAAATTGCTAACTCTTATTTAGATGTGTAGATTTATTATTTTCTAATTAGAATTAAAGAGTTTAACTGAATGTTGTTTTTATTTGCCCTTAAAACATATCTCTTCTGCCACCACCGATTCCGATAAACCAAATTCAAAAACTTCGACTCCGGCTTCGGTTCCGNTTATATATATATATATATATATATATATAATTAAAAGCATATAAAAGTTTTTTCGGTTGTTTTTTAAAATTCAACTAAATTTATAGTATAAGAAAATGTTTAGTCTACATTTTACAACATGTATAGAGTGTCTATTCTATTTTTGCAGAGCCGTAACACTTTCCGGTCAAGCTGAATTAAGTCTCATTTCAAAACTATTTCAAAATATACCATTCCACATTATGATGTAATAGTCAAAATGTGTTAATAACATTAAATATAAAATGTTATATATCTATATCTGTATGTATAAATAATAACTTAGAACAAATAAAATATAATATTATCAATGTATTGATAAGGATTTAGACGTTTATTTTTCTAACTTTAGTTGGGGTTAAATATATATGTGTCAATTGCAATATCTTATAAAACAAAAAGTAAGACAATAAGCATAAAGGTTATATATGAAAGAATGATGTTGACAATTTATATAACAAGCTTGCCAAATAACAGATAAATTAAAGTCTATTTCATTTTCATTTTGAAACCGAGAAACATCCGTTTCTTTTAGTCAGGTGATGTATCGCACAAATTACACGCTCCATCTCTTGTTGCGGCCACCAAATGAGATCGAATTGGCTGTGCACCGCGGAAAACAAAGAAGAAACAACGGGGCGGATGAGTCCACCTGTAAAAGGGTGGAAGGACTATATATTTCACCAACTAAGAACGACTTCCGACTATTAAGATTGCAGAGATAACACGAACACTTTCTCAAAGAAGATATGAACACAAATTTAAAATACAGCGTTATACAAAAAAACTTATTTACATTTTATATTTGAACAATAAATTGAAATTTATTCAATAGTTACAATAAAATATTATATTCATAACAGGACAATCAATTTATTTTTATTTCATATTTAACACAAAGATCGTGTTTATATGGAAAATATTTTGTCTAAAAAATAACGCTTCATTTGTGTAAAATATTTATTTTACTTGGACCATTGAATTTATCAATTATCTGTTGTAAATAAAAATAAAATTTATTACCTCAGTTTTAATACGTATGCAATGAATTAAAAATCTACAGGTGCATAATGAATAAATAAAACCTAATGAAATCATGAGTTTCCAATGTCCAAGAAATCCTCACCCGCCATTGTTATTTTCATTTGTTCAAGCGTGAAACTGTTTCGGAAATGAATGAATTATGCGTGTTTTGTTTCAGTTTTGTAAAAGCAACTCAAAAGGGAATAGAATAGCGTATGAAATGGGTATATATAACGTTTATTTCTTTTACCGTTTCACCAATGACGGTATTTTCACAGAATTTTATAAACCTTAATAAGAATATATTTTTCTTCTTGACTGAAATGTAATATTAATGTGTTAAACAAACGCACCAATTTGATTTATGTTCTTTTATTTAACTTTCTCAGCTATATTCTTAATGTTATAAATGTCACAATATATTTTTATATGATAATATTTTTAAAGTATGTTACTTTAAACAAAATTATGTATTTTATTTAAGAAATTGTAATAAATATATTGGAATAGTTTTAAACTTGTTCATTTTTGAATAAATGTAAGTAATAATAGCACGCAAGTTAATATTTAAGAAATTATAATGAACCTTTATAATTTAAATCTATTTTTTGTAATATATTCAACTGATTTAAATCTCATTGTTCCCAACTATTTTATTTTATTTTGTGATTCTACGATGGTTATTTAAATGACCTTTAAACTGCTGGTAGTATGACTGGATTGCAAGCATGAAGTAGGCTGTCATTTTTTTATCCTTCAAACAGTCGTGTGGGGTCAAATTGACCCCACTTACACGTTTTTGGTAATAAAATCTTTCATTATTACCATTTTTTTTTTCATCTTTAATTGCCTGCATACAAATGACAATAAAGCACCTTTACCAGTACGTCCTGTGTAGGGATGTTTCGGAGCTTCGACTCAGATTCCGATATTTCGGAACATTCGATTGTTATTACATCTCCGGTTTCGACTTCGGCTCCGACTCTTTTAAATCGGAGGTCTAGTCTATGATACTTTAAGAAATAAATTAACCGAAGACAAAACTGCGAAGCTTTTGTTTATTAAATATAATATTCGCCTTTTAGAGTCACTTCATTTGATTTAATTTGCTAACTGTTTTTGAAAATATGTTAATTTTTTTTTTTCCATCATCTGTGTAGATTTATTATTTTCTAATTAAAATTAAAGAGTTTAACTGATTATTTTTTTATTTGCCCTTAAAGCATATCTCTACTACCACCATCTGTGACACAGCCTCCGACTCCGACTTCGGTTCCAGTTCCGACTCCGATAAACCAAATTCAAAAACTCCGACTCCGACTTCGGTTCCGATAAAACCACCTCCGTAATATCCTTGGCCCTGAGTCGGATAAACTACGTGCGCTTGTCGTAAAAGAAACTTATTTCTGAATCTCAACAAATTTTTCATTTTATTTTATGTATAAGTAAAATTTGTGAAACAGAATTTTTTTTATTCTAAAAATAATATATTTATATATTATTAAACCTAAATTAAAGAGATAAACACAGACAGATGATAAAACTGCTGTGTTTCTTATTACTAAAGCTTGCCAAACGTTGACTTTATAATTTTGATTTTATTTTAGAATTCAATACAATTTTTGTCAATAAATAGATTCCTAATTCAAAAATATAATATCTGGGAATAAAAAATAAATAATTATTTTCTATCAATAGGTTTTCTAAACTACTAATTTATTAAAAAAGTACTAAAAGGCTATCCAAAATACTGCCGTTACAAATGACTGCGCGCTCGCTTGAAGATTTCTAAATCAAAACCATGGATAATTCTGTTATGAGTTCACTTTAAATAAGTAGAGGATTGATAGGAAAAAATTGTAAAACAATGGCCTCAATCTATGTATTATTTTGAACCCTTTCAGATATGAATGTAAAATTTATATTATTAAATATTTTAAATAACTCAATTATTTTTAAAAATAATTTCGCAGTTTCTATTTAATTTTATAAAACATGCATTTTTCAAATAGAAATATTATTATATATTTCACTATAAATGTTTCGCACGAAACTGAAAATTTCTTTAATAACGTCAAGTCCTTATTTTGTTTATTTTAAAACAATATATTCACCTGTAGTCAAGTATAAGATGATAAATGATATTTTAAATAAATCATGACGAAAATAAAATATTATATAGAAGAAATCTGCAAGAGAATTTGCTTTTATAAGGATTAAATAGTGATTTATTATATTTCAATAGATGATTCGTTTATTTTATATTTATCTTTTTAAAACACATTTACAAGATGACACTACGTGAAAAATGATACAGTGAAAGATTAATAGTAGTTGTCTTAATATTAAATTATTGGTAATTATTAAATTTATTGTATCTATTAAGTTAATATTTTTATTTAAAATTTTGTGTACGGAACGATTTTATTATATTCGTAAGTGATGATCCAAAAATCTGGAATACAATACCTTTATTAAAATTAGTTGATATTTAGAATCGTTTAGTTTGAAAGCTCAGAAGAATGTCAGCGCCAAATTCTTAGAAACAAAACCTTGCATCAGTTAGCTTTGTATATATAACTTCCGTCGTAGACTTTGCTTAAGGCAGTGGTCTAAACTTTATTATTAATGGTTTAGCTTTTTTAGTTTTTGTTTCTCGCAATTTTCTTTGTGTTGTAATATTCTCTGGCACTTTCTACTTGTTAACAATTTATTAACGTTTTTATTGAAATAAAAAGAGTAATTGTTTACGGAGATTTGAATTTTCCTTTAATAAAAAATCTTAAATTTCCTTTGATATGTTTTTGTTGGAATAACTTCAATATTTCTTGAAATAATACAGTAACTTTGATTAAAATTTTTATTATATGTGGTTCGATTTGAAACAACTTTATAAAGATCATATTGTAAATTGTTAAGAATTTTTTTCTTATAAACTATGTAAATGTTTTCTTTCATATACTTTCTTCAAGTTTTGTTTGTGTTTGAAATTTATGAATAAATATTTATCTTCCTGTTTAAAATGACTACTTTAATTTCGAATAAGTTTCTGTTACTTAAATTATTTTAAATGTTTTATTATCTACTAATTAATATTATTTTGATTATTTTGGCTATCTAATGAATACGACTTGATCAGTTCTCTTCATATTCAGAACTCAACTTAAATCCATACTACCACTGGCTACTTCAAGGTCCTTCAAATAAAAATTTTAAAAACGTTATATTGTGAGTAGAGTTTTAGTAATATAAAAAAGAGTTTGTTTTGTTACTAGGTTTTCTTCAAAACTAATTTTCGATATATTTTGTAGCGGTTTAATTATCAATTTAAATAATTTATTCAAAGAGAAAGAATAGTTCAATAATGCTATTTTAAGTAATAGCTACAAAATGTGTAAGGTTTTATTTATTCAGCAATAAATATAATATATGTGTGTAACATTATTTACATTTCAACAGTGTTTTATAATATATAAAAATATCAATAATATTTATAAAATAAACTACTTAAATTTTATAATTTATTATTATATTTAATGATATCATTAAATTTCAAAAGCTTTTAAAATCATAAATTATATGAAATTGTATAATTATAATAAAATTTATGTATGTACATACTTGAATAATAAAAATAACTTGAAATTAAAATGTTTCAAATGAAATACTGAAGTTTCAATAAGCAAATCATGAAATATTTAGAAAGTTTCTGTACGTTATTCATTGCTGAAGCTGAAAGACGATAGATCTCAATCGTTAATCATTAATAAGATACAAGTTAAAGCAATTTTCATATTACTTCACTTTCAATTTGAGAAGAATTGAAACTTAAAAGCATTTTATATTATTTATAGCCTCAACAAACATTGATAAATATTTAATACGTGAATTCGTATTTTATTTGAGAGAATTCATTTAAAAAGCGGTAGAAAGTAATTTTGTTTTAATTGTTTAAAAGAAATAAGTTTTGATAACAAATTAAAAAGAACGGTTTTATCCAACTCAATTCAGAATTTAAACATAATAATTGTAATCCAATTTCTTTTTTTTTTTTTAAATAATTTGGTTATTTAATATATTACGGAATTAATATTACTATTATAAAATTTTTAACAGAATGGTTACATTCTGGGCACAGTAAAGAAAAACCAGTAGCGACACTAATTTTTCTATCCTTCTCCCACTTACCAAATCAAATGGTTTAACATCACTCTCTAAAAAAATCGTTTGAACGACCTCGAGTTGGTTGTTGGTTGTGATCTCCTGATTTTTTTTAGTGTAGTTGGATATTCCATACAGAAATTTTAGGCGGAGTTTCAGTAGTTTCAATTTTATTGTGATATTTAGTAGATGTCACTTTGTCATATTCACCAAAATACTGAATAAGAGTTGCGCAGGTAACGTTGGTGCGAGTAGCTGTTACACTGTTTTAATATAAAGTTAAATATTTTACTATACACCGTCACAACCAACTACGACTCATGGTTATTGAAACTGAATTCCGAGTGTCGCAGGCCTGATTCTGGGCAACTGTTCAGTATTATTATTTCACTAGTGATATATTAGAAAATATGAAGTTTATAATAGATAACCCTAAAGTGGCGACATCTAATAACTATTTTACAAATCTGTCAAACTTTATTCAGTATTAATTTTTAGTTAGATTTTTAAAAAATTTATAGTATTAGATGAAGTTTAGTTTGCAACATGTTTTGGAATGGCTTTTCCGCTTTAGTGGAATCGTAACAAACTTTCTACTCGAGCTAAATTATGCCTCATTCAAAACTTATTTTAGAATATACTATTTATTTAACACGATTTTTTTTTTAAGTTTTTTTATTTTATGATCAATGTTTCACATCAATTAAATTATAAATATAAATTTTAATTATTAAAACATATGACTTACTTAATGCGTTATTCTGTCATTAAAATTCTTTTAAAAACATGATTTTATATTATATAAGTTTTATATGTATGTATAATTTTTATTAAATATTTGTTTTATAGAGAACTGTAAATAATTTATAAGATGTATTCATAATGATTATTCAAAATAAAATAAAGAACAATACAAAGAAATTTTTAATTGTACATATTAGAAAAACTAATATTAAATTTGTGAAAAAAGATAATGAAATAAAATTTAAAGTATCAAAATAGTTAGTACTGAAGTAAAAAATAAAACTAGATAATGATAAAAAATAAAAATAACATCTCAAAAACAAAATTAATAATGCATCATAAACTCACAACTTTTTCTGAAACTTTCGAAGTAAAAATATCAAAGAATAAAATTTCTTTTCAGTAGAACTTTGCTGCTTAAGATTACATAAGAGAAGTCGTCAGTCAAGCAGGTGCGAAAAAAAAAAAAAAATCATTTTTCATCGTCCGTAAGCGATTTACTTTCTTCAGATAAAAGTGACGTCCGTTAACATTTTAGCATTAACCCTTATAAGCATCCTGTGTCTGCTTCACTTCAGCGTCTTAAGTTTGTTGAAAGTAAGTAAAAGAAAACAGCTTCGGGGTTATTTGTTTAATGCCTTTTGGTAAATTGTTTACAGGTGGTTGTAAATTTATTTCATTTATCATTAATTATTTTAACAAATTTCTAATGTTTTAGCTTAGATATTATGATCTAAGGTAAAAGAATCAACAATAAAACATCCTAAAACGGTGAAATTACCTTGTGCAATTCTATTCGAGCTATTTCAGCTCAATTTGTTGCAGCAATTTTTATTTTCGATATCATAGGATATCGTATGATACCCAATGTTCCGTCCGGATATATCTACGGATATATCTCCACATTTTGCGGACGTGTGGGGAACACAATTGCTGTAACACACAACATCCGTGTGTCAGTTATATCTATAATATTACCGCGAGTTTACACAACATGAAACATATTTTGTTGTAATCGAAATTTTTCGATATTACAAATTTGATTTGTATTTTTGGTGTAAACTTGTCTTGTGAGATATTATTCTTTAAATGTAAATAATTTAATTTTCTCATTGTGATAATAACTTAATTAGTTCAAATGAGAAGAGTATATTAATATTGTTAATACTGACTTATTGTCATATTTAAAAATTCTTTTTCAATAATCGTTCATTGCCTAGCTATAATGTCACTATCTTTTTTTATTCAAAATATTTTTAATCTGTGATTTTCATTAAAATCGTTAGAGTCTTTTTAGAGAAAGCGATTATATATATATACATATAAGTAAGAATTGCTTGTTAAATATTACCAAATTTATACATGAATTAAATTTATTTGAATTTATTAAGAAATTTTTTTTGCTGCAAAAAAAAGTATAAAGAATAAGTTATAGTATAGTTCACAAAAAGTCGCTGTTGTGCAATAATTGTACGTTTACATGATACCGTCTTGCCGAACTTTGTTTTATCCTTCAAAAATGACATATCTTTTTTGACATGGTTTAAGTCTAAAATGATTAATAGTCAATAATATTTTGACAAAATTTAAATAGTTAAACAAAATTTAAATATACTTGCTTTAAATACTTTCCCTACGTCGAATGACAGACTAATGCAAAATTCTCAATATTCTTTAATATTCTTACACGTGTCCTTGGTTTTAAGGGGACAAAATGCTTCTTTTTTAAAAATTCCTTTAATTATAGTTGAAACTGATATTTCTAATGCAGTTCTTTCTCTCTGTTAATTGTATATTAATATTTTTATTTAAAATCACAATTTTATAACAGTAATTTACCTCTCTACTAACAGAAGACGTAATTAAAATAAAAAATTATCAAAATATTTGCATAAATTCACTGTTATGCTTTTACAAATATAATTTATAAGTTTGACAACAATAAATATTCACAATCAGTTTAAAAATTTACTGCAAATAGAAACGTAATACGCGTGAATTTCAAAATTATTTTCCGAATTAAGCAACGACATACTTTACATTATACACATATGTCACACAGACGTTCAGAATATCAAAATGACAGTAACGTATGTCGAAACTAAAACATATGCTTTTATTGCGCAACAGCAACTTTTTGTGAACTATACTATATATTGGCTGGAATCATATGTTAAATAGTAATTCCAAAAATATCGTTAGTAAAATTAAAAATAAATTATTATTAAGTAAGAAGCAATAGGCCATCTACGAAAATAAAGAATTATCAGTGAGGAAATTCATATAAGTAAACGATACTAAAATAGCCTTAAAGTGGTTTTTTAAAATCTGAGATTCTAGTTCATTTTACATTGTTCAATTTTGACGAAATATTTTCCTGTACATTTAATGAATTTGCATATATCATGTTACTTTTTATCGAAAAAATTTATTTGAAGTGGTTTTAATAAAAAAGTAAAATTATACATCAGTATTTTTGACACGGCTATGTACGTATCATATTTATTTTTATTGATTTATTTAAAAATTTCACCGATTTTTGTAAAATTTTCGATAATTATATATGAATTTTATCTCAATTTTTAAAAGAACGGCTTCCATAAATTTCTCGAGAAACCGAACGGATATTCTTGTATATCGGTGTATTTTTTATTAGATAAAATAATCTTTTCATGAAAATGTAAGGTTATATATCAACAACTTTTTCAACTAAACTTTTCACTAGGAAAAAAATATTCATTTCAGTTCAATAAATCTGTACGCATCATATTTTTTTATTTAATTTTTTTATATTAGATTTGGTTAATATTTGCAATAAATTAAAATAAACTATAAACGGTTTAAGCTAATATAATAAAATATATTACCAGCACTTAATAAATTTGAATATTTTAAACAGTTTTTTTTATACCCATAAACTTTAAATGTACAAATATTTCTGATTTTATGAGTTTTTAATTTTTTTCAATATAATTATAATATCTTATTTCATACTAACTTCTTAAACTGCAAGGCGTGATTTAAAATTTAATCATATATGCATGTAAAACAGAACAAAAAAAAAACATTTTATCATTTCAACTAACTGTGTTAACGTACATATGTATGTATGTATGTATGTATGTGTATAAGTCGTACTTTATTCTTTTTACTGCATACAGGCAGCGAAAATAGTCAAATACTTGAACTATTTTTAAAATTGAGCTTTTATGGACATATTATTCAATGGCACAAAACGTAGGTATTAAGTAATAATAAGGATTCAGTTTCATATTAAAAAAAAATATATATATATACGATATTCCCAATACATTGAAACCATACTATAAAGCAAATAACTAACCATAATTGAAATATTGACGTTTTAAGTTACTAGTATTTTGTATTTTTGCTCTTACACATTATTATATTACAATATTGAATTCTATATCATTTTATAACAAGAAAAATAAGCTTCAATTTGATATAAATTTTTTAACTTAACAATACGCTTTACGTCTTTAGTGTACCTTTTATATTTATGCACATGTTCAAACCTGCCGTTTTTTTATATAGTTTATATTTATGTGACAACATTTTAGATGAATTGAAAACTATTTTATTACAGTTTCCAGAGATGAAACATTGAATTTTATATGATAATAAAAATTGAAAATTATAATTACAGAGCAATTGAATTATAACAAATTGTAGATTCGCGTTGGTAATGGTAATACATCCAAAGGTGTTAGACGATAATTAAATATGGATTGAAACTCCTACTCTATACTAATACAAAATGATTCGTTACGTGCCTGAATAAAACCGCACGAGGTTCGTTAGTGTAGCAATCCCACATAAGCACGGCTTGAACACGAGAAGCTTACACAGAGGACAATACAACACAATATAGCTTCGTCACGTGGGATATAACCGCGCACATGAAGAGAATATACATACTTACTTCGTTTACAGTTAGAGGAATAGTTCTGCTTGAAATTGATCTTACAATAATTAGACGTACAATATACAGCAAAATTATTTGCAGGGTACTTTAACTTGTGGACTTAAAATGCTTACCTAATACTACCTACAATATACAACTTGATTGCGACCAGATTATCCAAGTCTTACAAGTTTGTTTCATATTCATAAATTGTTTA
The DNA here is from genome assembly GCA_002278615.1 of Pogonus chalceus. Classification (NCBI taxonomy): domain Eukaryota; kingdom Metazoa; phylum Arthropoda; class Insecta; order Coleoptera; family Carabidae; genus Pogonus; species Pogonus chalceus. The sequence goes on along the minus strand of CM008233.1, from coordinate 23,299,530 downwards.
TAACTTTTCTTTCAATTTCTGTTCTATTCAAAGAAACGATTCTTGAAATAATAATTATGATTTTATACGTAGATATAATATAAAACTAGGAAGATACGAATATTTTGTTATTCATTTTATGATGTAAATATTTCAGTGACTTTTATTTTGCTTTAATGAAACACTGCTTTTCTGAAATTTTATTATATTTCAAACAATGAAATTGTATAAAATAAAGTTACAATATTTTACTGTACATAAGAATATATGAGATTTCCTGAATTATTCTCATTTTGTTTAATATTTGAGAAATTAAATTATTATAAAGTTTAGTAAATCATTTTTTATTTCAAAGCTAGGCTTTTGTAAATAATCGTTTCGATTAAAATTCAACAGTAGTATTAATTAGGGATGTAACGAAGGTGGTTTTATCGGAACTGAAGTCGGAGTCGGAGTTTTTGAACTTGGTTTATCGGAATCGGAACCGGAACCGTAGTCGGAGTCGGAAGCGGTGTCACAGGTGGTGGCAATAGAGATATATTTTAAGGGACAATAATACAATATTCAGTTAAACTTTTTAATTTTCAATCAGAAAATAATAAATCTACAAAGGCGATGAAAATGAAAATTAACATATTTTCAATAACAGTTGGAAAATTAAATCAAATGAATTGACGCTAAAAGTGGAATTATATACTTTATAAAGAAAAGCTTCGCAGCTTTGTCTCCATCTTATCTATTTCTTGAAGTATACCTGATGTTATTGGAGTTTATGATGTAAGTTTATCAAAGTTGACCGCTTCCGCCGCTATTCACTATGCTTCCACCTCCGAATTAAAAGTGTCGGATCCGAAGTCGAAACCGAAGGTGTAATAACAATCGTATGATAGTCCTTTTCCACGTGCTATGATTAATCGTAAAAGACTGAAACTTTATTCAAGAAATCTATAAATAGTTATGATTCTTCATCATTTTATCGCACAACAAGCAACAATGAACAGTTGAATTCAGCGGCAATAATAAAAAAAGGGGCCTCCCCAGACAATTTAAAAAAATTATATTTTTAAAATCGATTTCTCGTAATATAAGATGTCGTCGTATCCGATACTACTTCAATATAATTTTCTATGGACATTAAGCAAATAAACCAAATTTTTCAACTGATTCGTCGTTATAAACAATTTCCACTTTATATTAAAAATAAATTATAACTGTTACTAATAATTATTAAAATATTAACGAAAATTAATTATAAAAAAGANTATAATATAAATTATTTATATACAGAAAAATAATCACGATCACAACAGTGCAAATAATTGATGACCATAACCTATTTATTCTAATAAACATGAAATCATAAGCCAGTAAAACCTCTTTCAGTGCAAATATAACATCAAATCTATGTTAAACCATAGAACATTCAGCAAATCTAATAACATTACATGCAATGAATGACTGCTTGCATAGTATAGAATAACTCTATAACAGTATAAACACAGTTGCAATATTCACAATGAAACCAAGTCAAATGGAAATAACAATGTTCCTGACTTTACTTTAAGCACATATGGGGTAAATGCATGGTACAACAACTACTGACTACTAGTAGTAGTTGTTGTACCATGGGGTAAATGTGTCGAATATAACACTGAATTATTTTCCAGATGCACTGTGTTTCATACATTTGTTTATGATTATTTACAAACCATAATCTAAACCTTTCCTTGTAATTTAAATTATAACTATTTCAATTTGTAAGAAACTAATAAACTTAAATGTTTCATTATCGTACAGATTTAATCAAAATTTGAATGCATTTATTACTTGGCTCAATCCAAAAAGTAATATATGTAGAAAATACAACCCTAAAAATTAACAAATTATGGAAATTTATGTAATAAATATAATGTCCAAAACACAAAATTCAAATACCTGTTTACATACATATTAATTTATTTGTGTTAGAACAAATTTTTGTTTTAAAAATGTTTTTAACAGTACTAATCAAACATTTTTTTATACGTGAACCATTGTTGGTTATTTTCATACAAAATATTTTAATAACTCAAATTTATTTACTCATTGCATAGATTCAGTCTTTAAATTTCAGGTTTTGAATTAAAAACTTAAATATGTAGCCCCAAAAATTTTGGTTTTAAATAAATAACCTTAAATTTAAATAAATATTATACGTATTTTTTTTGTTGTTCCTCACTTTATTTAAAAAAATATCTTTTTAAAATTCATTTGTTAGCGATAAATAAAATAAAATACATTTCTTACTTAAAAGTTAATCCAGCGCTCCAAACAAGCAGTTAAAAGCTACGTTATTCTCTTATTTAAACATAAAAAAGTTATTTTGATAAGTGCAGACCATTTGGACTCTTCTGTTATAAAAATAATTTTTAGTTCAATGCTTTAAAATTAGCATACAAATTAAAGGCAATAAAAGTGAAATACTCTTCACTCAACAAGGGTGCAAATGCGTAACTATTATTAATTTTAATAAAACTACATGCAGGAAAGTCAGTAACAAAAAATGTATTATTCATTCGTTCAAACTCTACCCATAACATCATTATCAAAATTTTGATTTTAAGCAGTCAATGGTTGCATGGACTTAAGTTAAATTCAGAATTTGCAGCGAGTTGCTCAAATCACATGCATAAGGTACCTGTTAATTCACTCAATCATACTACCAGCTGTTTAGAGGTTATTCAAACAAACAGATTTTAAAGTTTCGTATCCGTGATAAAACTTTAAGATTTTTGTTCACAATAAGCTTTAAAGCATAAAAATAATTCGGTAAGCAACGAAAGTAAACATTCATTTAATAAATTTCAATAAAAATAGAAGAATGGATTTACATAAATAAATCTTGCTGAACACGTTTCGACAAGAGACTTAATTTATTTATTTTCCTCGTCAGTTAACAGAACTAAATGATTTATATATACCCCAAAAATCTATTTTGATAACTATATATATTTTCAATTATATATTTCAATAAATTAACGAAATAAAATCACGTTGCATGTAAAAATGTAAAATAAATATTTAAAAAATCTTCGTCAAAAAAATAAATAAATAAATAAATAAATAAATAAACAAAATGTAAATCGTAACGCTAAACTTGGTTCTCATAAAAATCTCAAATGAAGTAAAGATTTATCCAAAATCAATATAGAACCTTTATTAAAATAAATTGCAAATTAAAACCCAACGAATACGTATAATACAACTCGTTTAACGTTCATTGAATAAATTTTAGAGAAATAACGAGGGATACTCCTCAATTTCGTTTACATAGCTGAGAGTAATTAATGGCGGAGGATAGCTTTGTAAATGGTTAGTGCATATTCGATGCGTGGAATCAAGTTTTGGGTAATTTCTGCTTTTATTTAGGTATGTTAAGTGCCACTTTTGCGTAATGGATTTCCATTTAAGATATTTTACNAAAATTTGTTTTCGACATTTTTATTGCATGTAAATAATAAAATTATTTAATAAATATATTTTAATGTAAATATTATTTTAATTATCGGATTTTTCTATGTATATGAAAAAGCTTTATCATTATTATTATTTATATATTTTTATTCAATCATATGTATGTATGTATATCATGATTACTGAAATATAAATATTATCCATTCAATGTAGAATCCATATTTACTGTTTTTGAAGCAAAATGACATATTATTTAGTCTGATTTGAAATTCTAAATTAATAATTATTTAGAGTTATATCGAATTATCATCATGTGTCGTGCTAATTAATTTTAAGTAGTTATCGGGGGATCCCACCCTTAAGGTTTTTTTGCATAAATCTATTCCTTATCTTGTCTAAAATGACCCTCTAAAAGGGTTTTTTGATATTCGAAGTCATTTCAAAGATACAAGAAAAATTGTGGAAAAAGTTAGCTACAGTACCGAAATATTTAAACGCGTTTTTCTCGAAACCACATTTTTCAAACTGGATGCCACTTCTTTTTGGGAATCATTCAATGAAAGCACTTTAATTTTTATCGGTAATGCGTAAAATTGTTTTTTTCTTTCGTGTAGTGTAGATTTTTTTGATATTTTAATATTTCAATTTTTATAAACAGATTTTATAGCAATTTTTTTTTTTGCCGTTTTACAATTTGGATGGAAGTTTTTTTTGGAGGTGTCTAACGCCGAAAGCTATCAGGGCTCCAAATATTAATATTTTTACTTCAAAAAATTTTGTTATAATAAATAAAATACGTGCAATAATTTTATAAAAAAAAAAAAACTCAAATGATTCGATTGTTGTTTAATACTAAAAAATATTCCTAAAGATCCCTGTTTTTTAGAGCTGTTATGGTGGAGTCCCACTTTAATATAACTAACGAGTATTTTATAGTTAATAATATTGCAAATTTGGACAGAAATCTTTCTATTTAAAATTTCAAATATTTGCTTTTATGAATTCAGGTTATAAACAATAAAAGCAATAATCAGTCACAATATCACAAATCATAAAATATTACAAAAACATCACGTACTAAATGCAATCATTACTCAAAAAGTATATCATGTATGTACATGTCAAAAAACGATGTAGCGGCTATATTGCTGACACGTACTGTTTTATATAACGACGAAGTATCGCGGGGTGTAACAAACCTACGCTGTGAAAAATGTGAATTTACAGAACAAAGAAGAGTACGAAATAACGTGGAGTATTGTTCACTGGAAAAAGATAGAAAACACTGACAAGAATAAGAAGTTCTTTCTTTTCTGTGAAGGACGAATGAGTCTCAGCTAACTATATACAAAAGAGTAGCTCCTTGCTTATTATTATCCCCACTACATGTACTTGCACTTGTTTTGTGTGAATTTTCCGTTTCCCTTCGTGTAATTTCTCAAACGGTGGTTTTATTTTTTTCGTTTCATTCTAAAAGATTGTTAACTTTTTATTTTGTCTTAAAGGTAATTATTGTTTTCTTCTTTATTTGATTCTTCAAGTGCACCTTTAATGTACAATTTAACAGAATATTTCTTTTATTAACTTGAAAGCTTTTACAAATAATTCAATGAATAAATAGAGATAACTATTTAAATAGTAAAAAGCTGTGATTTAACTTGAAAAGTATCTTAATGAATTATATTAACTACGACATTTGAAAACTGCGTCGCAAATTTGAATCAACTACGCAATTTTATTATATTAATTTTGAAATGGCATATTTTTACAATGTTTAATAAAACTCATATTACTTAGAAAAGAAGAAATTTGTTCATGTAATTGAAATTTTATAGTATATATATGTAATGAATTTTGTTGGCAGCAAAACATCAGAATACATAAGAAAAATAAAGAAAAAAAAATGTGTTTCTCCCGTAGCTAACGTGTATCTTCCGTTGACATTTTCGATTACAAGAACCAGCCACTATTCCTTTTACTTTATCGGGTTTGCTTCGAAATAAATGACGCTCTTTTCGTCAAGATGAAACTACGAGACTGAATACCTCGCATCATTTCTAGTTGGCTACTGATGCCGTATGTTTTCTTCAAATTGTCCAAAATCTTAGAGTATATTTATTTGATATAACAATGAAATTACTTTCTTATAAATAATATTTTACAAATCATTGCTATTTTTATTTATTTATTTATTATATTAATGCCACAATAAAAGTTAAAAAATCGACAAAAGAAACCGTTAGAAAATTAGTGAGGCCCAGTTAACCTTTAATAGGGCCAGCAGTCAAATGAAACTTAAAGCAAAGTTTGGCAAGATCAAGTAATAAGATATACTGCAGTTTTATTAATTATACACACAGGGCTTCACACGAAACGAGATAGGGCGAAACTTATAAAAATCTCGTCTCACTGCCGTTAATTATGAAAAAAATAGGTCTCGTTTCAGTCTCGTTCTCGTCTCGTTACCAGTTGTCTCGTCTTGTCTTGTATCGTTATTATAAGAACTTTTTCTAAGACATTGCATTCAAGAAAGTAATATAATTTTTGCAATTAATAATTGTACAAATATTTAAAAAAAATGTATTTTAAATTAATATATAAAAGAGACTACAAATAAAAAATAAATAATAAATAAAACAGATAATATTTTATAAATTATTATCAAATTATAATATTATAAATGTTTATTAATTTATTTTGTATTACTTCTAATTTTGTAATATTCTAAGAAACACCTTTATTAATTTCGGGAATTTCTAATACAATCATTTTTAATCGCATATTCATAATACAAAATACATTTACACTTATAATAAATATTTATGTGTTTGTTTAATTAACATCTATATTCTCCTAAAACTCTTTTTTCACTTTGGCTTGAAAATGTTATGAAAGACAAAATTATTATACAATATATTTTACAAATGGTCACCAGATTCCACTAACCGTATTGTTACCCAAAGCAGACCCTTCTTTTAATAGAAAAAAATGCTTGTTGGAGTGGTAACGATTTTATGTTTCTAGTAAAAATTTTATGAACAAAAGTGCAACGAGACCAGAAACGAAACTCTCGAATCTCGTCATATGTGGTCTCGGTATCGCCTAAAATATTTTCAAAACTATCTCGTCTCGTATGAAGCCCTATATACATAGACACATTATTTTTGGATAAAAAAATCGTTCTTATATATTTCTTAAACCAAATAGTTTGGTAAATTCAAGAATAAACACCTTTTCGACGCCTACGTCGCGCTTAAAACAAAAGCACTCTATGCGCATAAGGACGAACTGGTAAGAATGGAATATAGTTACTTGTATGCATAATAAACAAATGACAGACTACAAGATATGAAAACTATGTGAGGAAAAATTTATGACCAAAAGTGTGTTAAGTAGGGTCGGTTAAACACCACGCGACCGCTTTAAGGTAAAAAATCAGTTAAAACTAATAATATAAAGATCGATAAAAGGTTAAAATAAAACAATTTTAAGATTTGGTTGGAAATGAAAAATCTTAAAATTAGTCAAAGGNTATATATATATATACATAGATTAAAATCTAAGCATAAAAGGACCACGTAACAAACAGATTCAATATCAGTTGAATATTTGTTATAACACGAATTATGTAACTGGTCTTTTTTATTTAAAAAAAAACTGAGTAAATGACCGGCTCAGAAAAAAAAATACTAGTCAATATATTATTATTTAGTATCGACTGATGCATGTCAAAACTCAATATCATAAGTTCAAACATCAAATGTTTTTATGAAACATAAATTTAAAAGCATCTGCTATCGATTCAAATCAACATCATATATAAAACACTGAAAAAATATAATGATTTATTATACGAGCTGTCAAATTACTTTGAAGTCGATCTGTTGTGGAAAACGAATGATTGGCACAACAAGCCAATCAAATATTAATAGAGTTACAGACTTTTAATTAAATTTTAACAGACACAGTTGTAGTGTCATCGTTGGCAGAAACAGTCCTACCCAAACTGTAACAAAATACAGACACCATAGTGGAAGATTCAAGCAAAGAGTTGTCGCAAAATTTGATTGATGTTCATATTGTGATGACATGTTCATTTTGGGGCGTCATTCAAGATTATTTATCAGGGAGACAAAACATTTATGAGATGTTATATTTCGTTTGGGTTATAAAGTGTATTATTTATGTATATCTTTAAAGAAACGCTTTTGTTAATTTAAACGTTTCATGTTGTCGTTTGCATGCATGAAATATGCTTGAAACTTGAATATATATTGTTTCTGATTTAAATGTTACCAAACTTATAATATAATGTAAGGCTGAGAAAAATTAATTGCAACTATAATTTATCTGATTAAGCTAAGGGGTATTGCTCGTTAAATTTGAAAGAGAATCCAGCATTAATTGAATGCTGTTCAATAATAGACAGATAAAATTACCACTCTTGTAGACCGGTAATCTATATTAATGGCTAAATGCATCTTTAAAGTTCATCCTCAAATTTCTATTTTAAACATTTATTTTGAGATAATCACACACTTAAATTTTAAAAAGCTTGTAACTAGAATCATTGAAATCGTAATAATTTTATATTTCCTCTTTTATAATATCTATAATGTCTTTAAACGAAAGATGACCATCAGAAATTTAAAAAAAAAATAAATTTCATCTTCATTTTGTAATTCAATCGAAATAAATAAAAAATTCACATCTTCACGATACGAAATACATGTTAAGTAACGAAAATTTTAACTTAATATTCTTCGAAACTATAAACAAGTTTATCGTTGAAACGTACTGCATTACAAATTTTTACTCATTCCATTTGTAAGTCTCCGACGTGTCCTTCAGTTTTCAGCACAGGTCGTGCGTTTACGATCCTACCCCTCCATCATCCGTTACAAACCAGTCTGTACTTGTTGTAACTCCTTTTCTCTAGGGAGGAAACACTAGCGACATCTGTTAGAATGGTGGTGCGTCACCGCTGCCAAGCGACTGTTAAACAGCTAAATCGGGTTGAATTTGTTTCAACAATCACTAGGGACTAATAAGGAAAACAACACGCATTAGGGAATACACAAAAGGCCGTTAAATATTTAGCATCGATTGAAACTAGTGCGCGTTACAAAATGGTAGCACATAAAAACATAAATGTGAATTTTAAATTACCTCTTTTGTACGAGTTTCAATGACAAATTTAAAATATTCAAAATCGAGTACATAGTCATAACAATTTTCTTAAACACTTTAAAACCTACGTTTTGAGTAAAATACTCTCTAACTAAAATATGTTTCATAATTTGCTATTTTTCCATCCAGTTTCAAAACCGAAATACAATCAAAAGTTAATTCTTTCTATATTTACATTTACACTGACATTAAAGCTAAACAGAACATTATAAGAATAATTATTTGCAAAATTAAAATTTAAAGTTTTCCTTTTTTGTTCGACAAGTTAGATTAAAAGTAGGTTAATGCCTCTAAAAATTTGTTTTGAAAGTTAAAAATAAAAAATTCATCAAAATAAATATCTACAAAGTGCTTTGAAGTAAAAGCAAATATTAAATAATATGTCAAATAAATTTTAATAATACAAATTATTAATCTACTGTAACTAAAAAAGAATTAAACATAATTATTGATATAAGCAGGGCCGTAACTAAGCAGAGGCAACAGGGGCACAGGGTCCAGTTTGAAAGGAGGCCTAGAAACGCTTTTCAAAAAAAAATTTATCTCAGTTGTTTTCTTAATTATTTGTTTGATGAATTTGTAAGTTTCATAAAGATAAAATGAAATTAAAATTACGGGCAGAAATAATTGAAAGAAAAATTATTTAAAGTTTATTTATTAAGAATTACCAAACAAAAAACTTAAAGAACATGAGCTGCAAAACTATCATGCAGAGAAGTTTTTTTTTTTTTTATTAAAAGAGGGGCAATTTGAAAGTTTTGCACAGGGCCCATAAAAAGCTAGTTACGGCCCTGGATATAAGCATATATAAATCAGCAAATTTTATTTTTTTTTTAAATATTTTAATTAAGGCAAACTGATAATGCTGATAAACTGATAAAAATAAATCAATAAGTTATTAAAAAATCCGTTTAAGTATAAATAAATGTATATTATGACATTTGAAACTTAAAATGAAAGAAGCTAATTTTTCATCAGAAGAAAAATATAAATAAAAAGTTTTGAAAGCTGGCAGTTTGATGTACAGTAAACATAAGATAGAAGAGACGTTAACTTTGAGAGGAAATCTTTGTAAGATATTTTTTGAGACTTTGTGCCTTACGCATGCATTAAAATAACGTGTTTCGTAAAATGAATACGCGTCCCATAATTAAATTTCACCCTTAAAGTTTTGCGAGCCGAAATTTATATCAGTAGTAATTCAACAGATTTGGTTTATTTTTATGGAACAGCTTTCGTTTCAATTATCTTGCAACGACGTCGTTTGAAGTTTTTTAATGGGAAATTTTAACGAATGTATAAAATTTTGCTGATGATACCGAAATGGAATTTGAATTTTATACGGAAAATAAATGATGACCTACAGAATTATTATTTTAAATATTATTTTTCAATGGTAACATGATATTTATACCAATTTTATATGTTTTCTTTTATAATTGGGATTATACAACCGTTTTTTATTTGGCTTTTGTTTGATATTATGTTTTATTCAATAAACCAATGTTTATAATGTATTTATTTTAATTACTTATCAAATGTTTGAACTAAACACTTAGTGGATTGAATCTTATAAATGCCATCACATAAATTTGGCAATGATTGAAGTTCAGTTTGTGACCCTAAAGTTAACTGTAGCATCAAAGCATTTCGGAAGATAAGTGAAGGCTTTTAGAATAAATATTCCCGGATAGATTTAGTTAATATAATAATTAAACTATTGAAAGATCTTTGAAGACAATATTCTTTGATAAAAACTAAAAAATATTTTGATATCACAACATTTAATAGTTATATAAAATAAGAATATAATAAAAGTGCTTCTATTATTAAGATAAATTATTATATGCACATTACGCTGCCAAATATGCATTTCAATTATGTAACTTAAGCTGACCATAAGACTTATGATGTTCGAACAATGTGTGGAACTATTGAAATAGTTTCGCTTGAGATAAAGGAACAAATTTCATAAATCTTTGTTGCAAGTTTTGAAACTATCATAGTAAGTTCTATATGTTATGTTTCTTTGTTTAAATTTCCAATAGTACTATTCACATTTAATAAACAAGAATATGTTTAAATAAACAAATGGGTCAAGAATTAAGCGTTCGAAAATAGTCTTTACAAAGGATTATAAGGAAGGATTTGCATCTTAAACCTTACAAAATTCAGCTTGTGCAAAAATTAAAACCAACAGACCATCTTCAACGACTAAATTTTGCAATTGAAATGTTCGAGAGGTTTTCAAACTTAGGAAATACCCCGACTATTTTGGGACTCTTGTATTTTTTTTTAATATCCAGAACAACTGATTTCTTAAATTAAATTAAGAATCCAAAATATTTATCTCACAGTTGCTTTAAACCTAATTTATACATATTTTTAAATTATAAAATAATGAAGTATAAAATAGCAACGCTTACTTTTACTTTCAAAGATCAGCATCAAAAATGAGTTTAAAAAGTTTTTGAAAAATACAGTAAAAACAGATTATATAGAACAGAGGAACGGAACGGTAAATACCGTTAAAATAACCGATAAAAAACAAAACATATTCTTTCATTTCTTAACCGAGGTTTAATTTAAGAAATGAAACTTTATAATTAGAGTGAGAATTTTTCATCACATTAAAACATAACAACAAGCAACAATATGAAGTTAAATTCAACGGCAAATACAAAAAATAAATAGTTTACAACCGAAACTAGTTTTTACAACCGAAACTGAATTTTGTTTTTTCTTCGTTTTGGCTGAATATTTTTGGTTTGATTCTATATTTCTTATTGTATTGTATTGTAGCTAGAAGAAAGCGCACATTAATTAAACAAGTTTTATTGCTCTTAAAAAATTAGCAAAAATGGTGAATTATGCTATTCACACTGCAAAAATGTAAAGATCTTAAAATTATTTGTGATAATGAATGAAATCATAATATTCCAGAAGATTACTTAGTTCGAGTGCTACTCCCTTGGAAAATACTTTTTAAAAACATTCTTAGAAAACTAATCCTAACTCACATACCGAATGTTACCGAAAGCTAGCGCGAACACTAAAGAAAGAATTCTCGATTTCGGTTTTACTTAGTTTCGGCTTTTTTGTTACCAAAACCGAAACTAAACTCAAATTTTCCCTAAAACTCCAACTTTGCGCAGAAACTAACCAAAATCGAAACCGAACGGTGAGACATTTGAAAAAAATAAAATAAACGTCGGTATAAGCAAATTCTCTAACAAAAATATATTTAAAATTTATATTTAGTCGTAAAAATTAATATTATAGTATCCGATACTACAGGTATATCAAGAAAACTTTCTATAGAGACCAAATTATACCTATTAATTTATTGATTTAAAAATATTTTGGATCAATTTAGGCACATAAATACAAACTATTACTAGTTATTAAAATAAAATTTTATCGTATAAACACCTACAATTTATAAATAAGTTATCCTTCATAATACAGTATGAAATTGATATCTAACGGATAATCCAATAATAATATTCAGGTAAACTGTAGATATCTGGGTTAGCAAGGATCTTTGTGTGGGTGTGTAAGGTAACATGCAGGTATGGCACACTAATAAACAAGGCGACGTAAAATAACAACCCTGGAATAATTAGACCGTACGAGGGAACATGCCGCTGCTATAATTGCTGGACGGCAATTTCTACTCCGGGCCGATTGTGAACACTCACTATATCGCTTCCTGGTCATATTGGTGTTATTCCTAATTGTGTCTATGTTGACCGTTACATATTTTCTATTCACTTCATCAGGAAAATTCGCGATGTCTAGCAATTAATTTATTTTGTTGTTTTTTAAGCTTCTTTTATTTGATAAATTTAGCTCGGATAGAAATTATACAATTTAATTTAAAAAGAATAAAAACTCTTTATAATTAAGAATATTTTATATGTAGTATTCTATTCTATATTTAAAAAACGCACGAAATCATATTATCTCTTACATACCGATACTTATCTGTACAATGTCTTTTATAAAGCTTAAAAATTTCCGGTGTACAAATTTAATTGATATAATTTTTACCGTAGTTATAACTAATATATTTTTTTATTATAAATAACCTATAATAGGATTATAATTTTGGGAATAAATATCAATCAAATATAAGAAATATCTAAATAAACTATAATATATTTAATTATTTGTACTGTCTATTAAACATTCCTGACTTTTAAAATAATCATGTTTTGAACAGAGGTTCCATTACCCAAATAATAAAAATGTAAAAACAATTCTCAGCTTAATTACATTTAAAGCAAAATTTATTTATTAAAGATCAAACAGAATTACTTAAAATTGAATAAATCCTCCAATTGGTAACTTTTTCATCCAAATTTCTTTCAAGATAAATGGTTTAAGCACAAAGTAAACACTTATTTAAAGCTAAATTTTAATTTTATTCATTATCCAAGATAAATTATATGTAAATATAAATTAAAGTTATTATTTAGAGGGAATTAGGCATTTTTGTCAGTTTATAATGATGCTATAAAACCAAGCATCGCTGATTGAAATCCAGCCACTCACCGAAGTATTATAGAAATCGCGTACAAAAATTATTTATTTAAACATATTTCTTCATCTAACATAAGAATCCGTTTGCTTTATTTAAAAAATAAAAATTAGAAGAATAATAATTGTTAATATTATATATATATATATATATATATATATATATATATATATATATATATATATATATATATATATATATATATATACACNTATATATATATATGCACCACATCTACACTACTAATAGTAAGTTGCATTCCATACACGTGCAGCAAACTAAAACGCAACTAATCATGTTTATGCATTGAAACATTTTCAAAGCATATTGACATGTAACAAAAAAAATAAGTAGGAAGTAAATTCGTTTAAATGGTGAGTAACAATTCGCTACAAATTTCAAAATAAGGCATATGAAGTAAACAAATAGACATCATTATTCAGAAAATGCTATATAAAATAAAAAATACTCCAAATATCTGAAAACCGACACTTAAAAGGAAACCGACAAAAAATTAAAAAGAGCATATTTTTAAGCCTCTATAAATACTTATAGCTTTAAAAACGAGAAAATGACGTATGAAGCTAAGGAAGTTTCAAGTGAATATTTATTATACTTTTGGGACTAATAAAATGATATTAAGTAAAGACAGGTAGTATAATATTTACAGATAATTAAATCTAAAGAGGGAAAATAATTTTCTAATATAATTCGATGAAAGTGAAGTAGAAAGAGACAAATTAATCATCAAATATGAATAATAATAATAATTTTGACAAATAACAATTAAGCATCCTTTATTCATAATTCAGCGTGTATTTGAGTTGTCCGCAAAAACAATTATTTTCACTGCGTTATTATCATCTCTGCCTTCAACTTTTCGTTTTTGCTTTGTACGCTGAAACGAAATTAAGGATCAACCGTTAATTAAACCGTGATTAATTTAACTTGCTGCTGATTTTGTGGTTTTTGATTATTAATTTCTACTGGATTTTAACAGGTTCCAGTTGAGAAATATGCTAGAAAGGTTTTAAGTACTTTTTGTTAAATTATGCAACCGTATACTACATGAATTATTTTATTATTATATTAGCTTCCTGTATTCTGGAAATTTTGGATATACTAAACATAATACATGCTGATTATACACAAAATTTGAGACGACGTTGTTATTAAAAATTTAATAATAAATTACGCTTGGAAATAAATCAATCTTCTACTGTTTCATAAAGTTTATATTCAAATTTCTACTGTACTTTGTTTAAGTTTATATAAAATATGTTAAAAATACGTTTAAGTTATAATTTGAAATATTTTATAATTTCGTATATTGACAAATTGATTGCCTAAACAAATGTGAATTTCTTTCAGGGTCAGTTCAGATTTTTCTGTTAAAATTTTGTGACAGGAACCAAAGTACAAATACATGAATCATTAATGATTTAAAACGGATGTACCCCATTCGTTCCAAGTCCCTATTGGCTAACTTTACTAAGTGCAAAGTTTGTAACATCAGAAGCAAGATTTTACTTCAAGTTCAAGCTACACTTTGCAAGTTATCATTTTGAAATCTAAACAAATGTTTTGTAATTTGATCTGTCAATCTTGTTGCACTTTCTGTTAATTATATACAACCTGGAAATTGGAAACTGTTTCGGGAATAATGTATGAAATTAAATGTTTACTTTTTAGTTTGAAATTTAGAACAACAATTGCATTAGCAATAGTTGAAGGTTACGAAGTAAGTTGATTTTAAGGTATAAAATTTAGCAGTAGATTAATAACTATTATTTTAAGTCTTAAAATAAAACAATATTAAAAGAAAAATTTTGTAATCATTTTGAATGACCTTTTAACATCTGGTATTCTAATTGGGTTCAACTGACACAGGTGGTTAAAAGGAAGATGGGAAAAAGGAAAAGAGGAGAAGGAAGACTTCTCCTTCGAATGAAAAGCTTTTGGAAGATAATTTTATTTTTTTAGTTTTATTATCGGTTTATGATGTAACTAATATAAAAAAAGTTAACATGACATACAATATTCCTTATCTGCGAAGTACATTTGTAAAATAGGAATTTATTTTAGATTTAGTTTAAGTAACTTAAAAAAATACATAAAGCAGATAATTTGAAGCAGGCTATGCTAAATATGACAAATATACAAACATTTAGCTTTTTTGGTATCATATTGAATGAAAACATAGTTGAGATAGTTAAATTTATTTATATTTATGTAATTTTTGAAAACTATTAACACGATTTTTCAAAAATATATTTAAATATTTTATAATTAAAAGTTTATGATCATTAAAAACAATATATAATAAAGAAAGCATACCAAATATTTCTGGATAATTCTTACCTGAAACAAAAAATATATATTAGTATATAAATTGAACTGTAATTATATCGATGAAATTTCTCAATAAACTGCAAGCAGCTTTCAACTTTGGCAATAGAAAATCTTGCAAATAACCTTCAAGAAAATAAAATAAGTATTTATATAAAGTAAACAGACTTAAGATGCATCATACTATTAATTAATTATTATAAGCTAACGTCAGAGCAATATTTAATTAGATTTAGATTAACATCACTTAGAAATCTCTAATGGCTTTAGAAACTGTCTGGTGTTAAAGTTTGAAGCTTGCAATATTAGTTTTGTAAATACCTAGAGAACTGCAACAATATAAATCGGGAAATAATTTATGTCACTTGAAATAAAGTGTGGTATTCCTTGTTCTCTAGTTTGTACAGATCTATTTATCTTCCAGATGAAGTTATAACTATTTGTAAGTTATCCAAATGTAGGTAGCAGTAAGTATTTTAAAACTAATTTAAGAAATCTTGCTGTCATAATTTACCCTTATAATTATTAGTTAAATCACTTTGATTATTAAGTTGAAGATTTTGAAATTAAATTTGTAACATATTTAAATATGAAATATTTATTTATTATATGTATTTTAAAGATAAATTGCAATTTAAATAAACAATTTTTTGATATTTTTCAGTTCATCTATTATTTATTTCCAAACAGTACGACATCAATTTTTTTTAAAAACATTCAAATTAAATTCTTTAATTTGTATATATTTTTACAATTTTTTTTTTTTTGTTTAAAAGTTAACTGTAGTTATAAAAAATATTTTCAAAATCGCAATAATAAAATAAAAATTAAACATTTATTCAAAAATAATTATAATAGATCTAATACTCAAAGTTTTTTACACATAAATGAAAAAATTTTCAAAATAAGTATTTTTGGATATGCCATTTAGTTCCCGCACGACCCCAAGTCTTATTTGCATTGATTCCACAAGTAGTTTCCCCCATTTTTCCTATAAAGCAATTTTCATGGCGTCTTAATTAAAATTCAGTCTAATTGTCTTTTTTCTTCCCAATAAATCCAAGAAATGGGGATCGCCCAGGTGCTTTGAGCATTTATTACCAATTTTAGAAAAGCTGTTCTTTTGTTACCATGCATGTGTATTTTAAATCGTAATNAAAATTCAAATTTTTCATTCCTAACGTGGGCGTATTATTTCAATTAACGACATATGTAATAATAATAAAAATAGAAGAATAAATATTTCATATTGTATTTCAAATATTTAAATTACAACTTTTAAGATAGGCTTTTACGAGTTTCAGTGTTTCCCATACCATGTATTTTATCTTTATTAACACTATAAATATTCATTTATTTTTAATAACTATTTATTTATATCATCTAAACAAAGATTTTATCTAAAAACTTAAAATATTTTATTTTAGAGAAACCAAAACTCAAAAAAAAAATATATTGTTCGACTATACACTAAATTTTTTTTTCGTTATATAAAAAAATGTAAAAAAATAAAATGGAGATAAAATGTAGTAATATTAATGTTTTACAATATATTGAATATTACATGATGATGATCACAAAATCGTAACTATCGTAGTAAAAAAGTTACTAATCTTGGAACTTATCCAATTATTTTATATTACTAAGTTAATATTTTACTATCTTTAAGCTTTTATTTCATAAAATATAAAGATAAAATAACAAAGTAAATGAAGTAATTTGGTAAGCAAATGCAAATAACTCAATATAATTTCCATTTAAACATAGATTAAAGAGAAAAAAAAAAAAAAAAGGTTTCAATTTGTGCTCAATTCAGCATTGAAGATAATTAAATCAAATTACCGAATAATGATATTTGAGCCACTAGAAGCAGAAATAACAAAGTGAATTAAGATGTTTGATGAATATTTAAACATTCTTCAATATTCGAAAGGAAATGGCTGTGGAATTTTAAACTTTAACTTAGCAATTCGTGAAAATTCATGAGCAAAGTATGACTTAGTTATTTTAAAAGTTCTTGTACATACATACATCAGTTACTTGTTGCGAAAAGTTCTTTAAAATTATATTACCTAGTTTTAAAATTAAATAAAATAGTTTTTTTTTTGTTTGTAATTATATCAGCGAAGAAATAATTTCGAAGACAAAGAGCTCGCAATGGAATATTTAAATAGATGAAAAAGTTTGTAAACAAAGTGAAATAATACCGCGTTACAAGTTCGTTGAAATAAAATCACTCATCAAATGATAAAGTTTGAAAGTTGAACCAGTGAAATTGTGTCCGGGAACGGGTGTAAGAGGTGTAACAGTGCCTTCAACACTCCACTCATTTTGTATTCCTCATTGGCATTTAAATTTATATCTATGAGTGAAGATGATTATTTCACGCCATTCTAAATATCCGTCTTTATACAAAAGACAAAAGCAAAACGGAAAATGGAAAACTGAAAGCAGGAATGTACGCAGTAAAGACTGATGTGAATTTTACTTTTAAATTTTCAACTATAAAGTCAAGGTAATAAAATACAAAGCTTTATAGAGTACTTTACGTTTGGTATTGTCGAAGTATTTCCTAATTATTCACGGTTTGTTAATTTTTAAATTAAATGAATAATTTATGCCAACGAATTTGCAGATAAGGATACGACATTTCATCTAAAAAATTTTGCTTGAATAGTAAAATTTATTTAACACTAAGTTTTACAACTGATTTACCTATTAGTAAATGTTGGTCTTATTGTAAGTCAAAAGTAAACTGCTTTTTTTTTCTTAAGTTTGTAGTAATTTTAGATTTATGAAATATTCATGACATAGTTAATACTAGTAGTAAATTATATTCCTTCCTAAATTTCAATATTATTGATTCACAGCAGGTATAATATAAATGGATTATAAAGGAAACACAGAATTAATTTTGAAATATCTAATAATTAAAATTAAAACATTAATTAACAATTCGTACCTAGTGATACGCAAAATTTATATATTTTTATCGTAGAAAAGCTTAGTTTTATTTAATTGTAAAACAATTGATTATTTAAAAAAGATCTTGCAATTAATTACTAACATTATAGTCAAAAAAATTTCTTGTATTTCTGTTCGAAACTTTAAAAAATACTTTTTTTTCTAATTAATCAAAATACGTTTTTCAGCGTAGGAATGCTTATTATAATTATAATTTAAAGGTCTGCACAAATTTTCATTAGAATTGTGTCTAGGTTAGGCATTTTTTTTTACTAATAGCATAATTGTGCTTCAAAACCATCGAAACTTCCGGGGTGACGACATAAAATTTGTTTATACCTATATCTTAATTGACCGAAATATCAAATTTTAATTACCATGTAATATATTTAAGTTTAAAATAAAATGTTATATTTCTGCTTAGAAACTAACATATTAGATCATGTCCCTTGTAAATATATTGCTTTTTAAAAAATATATATTTACATAAATTAATTATTTTTAAATTATTATAAAGATTCATTTACTAGAACCATTCAATAAGCAGGGTGCTATGTATAAATATACGTTAAAATTAGAAATAATTTATCTATTGCATAAGTTTCCGAATTTTCAATTTTGTATAATGCAGTAAATGGTGTTTTATTTTATGTTTTATAACTGAGAAAATATAGTTTTCTGAATTCGAGTATAAGTGCATGTATTTTTTTTTTTTTTTTTT
>CM008233.1:23261900-23272500 GCA_002278615.1 Pogonus chalceus | reverse complement strand
AATTTCATTTATTTTTAATATATTTTTTTTTATTTAAATTCCTCCATCCAGTGTGCCCTGTAATAAGTAAACAAGTGAAAAAAATATATAAATAATTTATTCGTTTTTTAAAACACTTTTTTAAGACCGAAACGTGTATA
This sequence comes from Pogonus chalceus, assembly GCA_002278615.1. Lineage (NCBI taxonomy): Eukaryota > Metazoa > Arthropoda > Insecta > Coleoptera > Carabidae > Pogonus > Pogonus chalceus. The sequence goes on along the minus strand of CM008233.1, from coordinate 23,272,360 downwards.
CTTAAAATTTAATGAATAAATAGAAAAAATACAAAAATGTCTGCATAAAAGCAGTACCGGCAACCAGAATATTTGAATTTTTATGTCAGATTTAAGTACCAACATTAGGAATAAATATTCTATAATGAGTAAGAATGATTAATGGTAAAGAGCACTTCTAAATATTTGAATAATTCCGTCACAAAATAATTTACATTTTCATCTTTTGATTAATTTTAAGTTCACAAAAATTGACACACGAATTAAAAATTTATTACCTGGTAATAATTTTTATATTATCGGGGAAAAAATAAATGAATCAAAATGAAAGTTTCCATGTTCCTACAAAAGTCAGTTCAGTTTGTATGGAAACAAAAAAAAGTGATGACGCTATACATTGTATAATATCACCTGAATATAGTCTTTTTATCGAAGGATATTATATATATTCTAGCTGGTTTCACTCTATTGAACATTACCGCTGAATAAGCAAGGACTTGTTCCTTATTGTTGAATCAGAGGCGACTAGTTAATTAGAAGTGTTACGTGTTCTAACACGTTACTCGACTAGAATGTTTAGTTAACATGACTAATCAATAGTTAAGATGTAAATTTAGATATGTGGGATACAAAGACAAACAAGGATGTCATCAATTGTTAACAATATAGAAAGAAATATTAGGAAACTTGTAATAATACTATATTCAAGACAATTAAGATAATGTTATTGTTTAATACATTCGCAAATAAACTTAGTTATTCTATTAAATCAAATCAAATAAATACACTAGTATTTGTTATTAACATTTTACTGTTATTATAAGATGAATTTTACACTCAAAAGTCAAAAATATGAATTATTATAATTACTTATGATTTAAGTTTCCTATCATTTGATATTATTTAAAACTATTTAGAATATTTTTAGTCAGGGTTGAGAGATATAAATCATGTGATATTTATATTTAAAAAAACATTGATTTAAATGAAAATAAATTAAATTTAAACAAAAAATTATTAATTTTTATCATTGTGTATGTATTTATTAAATTAAAAATACAAATAAATCATAGAAAAAAAATAAATACATGTTTTAATAAATCATAAATATTTTAATGTGAGAATAGAACAATTCAAATAATAAAAATAAAGAAAAAACGTTTATTCATTTAGTGGTACATTATTATTAAAATGTTTAAATAAAAAGATCAGTTTTCTAGCCTTTTCAGTTCCTAATCTGTTTCTCAAGAATGCACAAGTCCAAATCATGAAAAAACTCGCTCAACACAAGCTGAAGACGAAGTGGCGCATAAAAGTGATTTTATAATTTACAATATTATATCCTTATTTGGTTCTAATTTATCTTATACAATCAAACTCTTATATATTTATGAATAATAACTTTGGAGTATTCATAATATTTAAAAATTTAATTCAAAATACTCGTTTTTACGTACTTAAAAAAATAATTAAAAAATTCTAATTTAAATCATAAATATTTTATTTAAAACAAAATAATCAATTTCTTTGATTATTTTTAGAAAATCACGATTTTTATCTGCCATGTTTTTACTTATACTGTTGATTCCCGTACAACGTGAATTCTTATAAAATGTTTCGTGTTATACATGAAACTCTTGTAATTAACTATCTAACAATAAGACGAATGCATTTTGAAATCTAATGGTAAAAAACAACGGAAGTCTAAGCAATATTCATGATATTGAAACTATAAAAGAATTGAAGATAATTTAATGTAAGTGTCATTCAAGGAATTTATTTGAATCTTTTGTGATGAATTCGAAATGAACGCAATAATGAACTTGTTGTTTTCGTCTTAACAAATAAAATGAATTGCTTTCCGATAACAATAAATTTAACAAATGTCCATTGTGAAATACCGTCGAGATATTTTATGGGTGGAGATTAGCCAAAGAACATCTTTCACGCGCCATTTTTATCGATCCTTTTGCAATTATGTTCTTTTATCATTGGCCTTCACAAAGGAGCATTGCCTTAATCTTTAAATACCATGATGGTAATCCTTCAGAATTTAGTTGTTATAAATAAAAACTTCTGCGGCTTTAGATATTCATTATTCAATTCAGATAAATTTATTTTTAGATTTATTGTGTTTTACTATTTTATTGTAAAAAGATATAATTTTATCAGATAAAATAAAAATATTCAGTAATATTTATATTTATTTAAAATTCAATAATTACAAATATAACTTTTTAAAAATGTTTCATTTATTTAATATAAACACAGAAATAAGTTAAAAGTTTTTAATTATTACTGCAAGTTTGAATGATATCTTAAGACGTTTCAGATAAATTCATAAGTAAAAGATGAGTTCAGAAATTTATTATCTATAAATCTACAAGATGATTCTTATAGAAGTTATGGAAATACTTTGAATAGTTTGGTAAGTTTCTAGTTGCTTCAAATAACAGTGAAAATTGAAAACACAATGTATTCAGATTAGTATTTACTTAGTTAAGCATTTATTGAAAACTAAATAATAAAATTTTAAACTAGTTGAAAAGCATAATAGATGGAAATGTCGTAGGCACAGCTACAAATTGCTTTAAACTCGTTGTTCAAAGTTAAAAATCAACATCTAGTCGTGGAAGTATCCATGTTATCTAACTCACAAATGGAAGCTGTATTCGTCGTCAAAGCAAATCGCAAGATTTCAATCAAATCACGTTCTGTATTGAAACTTTGAGTGGTCGGGTTGTCCGCGCATCTAAAGGACGATGTCAAGTCCAAACCCTGTCTTTAGTAGAGCTTCGGCTACTTTACTCTACACCGGGTACCAAACTTCTACACATTTCCGACGTAGCGTTCTTCAATTGAATACAGAAATGCATTTCCGTTTGTACTTTCATCTAAAGAAACTAATGTTCGCTTGAATAACGTGTAAATATACTATTATTTTCTAACAGAGAGTTAATATTCTTTGAGAATGTTCTGTGATTCTTTTCTTTCAAACTTTTTCAACTAATACAGTTCTAGAACTTTGAAATTACCTATTCAATTTTATTTGTTTCACTCGAATACATCTACTAGATTTAGACAACTAAATTCGCGAAATTTAATATTTAATAAAAACAAAATGTATCTGCAGATTTATACATACAATAATTCAAACTCAAAGAACAACAAGTCTCTTTTAGAAGTTTTAGTTTGAAAATATATTTGTTTATAACTATAGTTAACAATTAAAACAATTAATTTGAAGTATTTTAACTTCTGAGGAAGGCTTGTCCGACTTTAATGCGAGTCACTGCACATTTATCATTTTTGTATTTCAGTTTTTCGACACTTAAGCCTTTCAGGTCCATATCTTTTAACATACCCTTTTCACAGAACCGAATAGCCGAAAGCTTTTACAAAATGACGAACTTGCAAAGAGAATTAATAAAATTATATGAGTTTTACATTTGTTTTCTTTACTTTGTAGAAATATTGTTACCGTGTGCAATTGGCTTTGCACGCAATTACTAGTTTCTCTGTACGAAGTTTTTTTTTATTCACTCACATTTAAAAGTCTTACAGGATCATTAAGATCAACAAAAAAACCTAACCTTTATTCGATATAAATGAGCTCACCAAAAATAAGATAATATTTTTTATTATAGTTGAAGAAAAAGTATGCAAAAATTACATACTTTAGTTCTAATTAGAGGCAATTAATAATATTATTTAATATCTAAATCCTATCAAAATATATTTCCTATGAAAAAAAAAAAAAAAAAACATTTTAATGATCTATTTGACTTTAGTAATAAAGCATTCATTTTTAGTAAAATAATAATAAGTTTAATAAATAAGTTTCTCGTAATTCAAAGAAAGAATTTCTCGCTTGAAAATAATTATATGAATGACGTCATCCTCTTTTCTTTACAATCTTTTGATGCTTCCTTTTATTATTATTATTTTTCTGTAATTGTAAGTTTTTTATGAAGATGCAGCTTTTCATTCAGAATCGCGTGTGCTATTGTTATAGATATAATTGCAAGTTCTAGTTTAGAACTTCATTAAATTATTTTGATTTTATTCAAAAAATTATATCATTTTCAGAAAAAACATGCAGAATACTTGTTTTCAAAATTTTAGTAAATGAACATAATATTATGCTACAGGTAATTATTTATTTTTAACTTTAATTTTGTCCTATTATTTTAGTTATATAAACTTAAACCATAGATAACTGTAACAATTTAGTTTAATTATATAACACATTTAAAATGAAACAAAATATTCAATTCAAAATAAAATATTTCATTTTTTTAAACAAATAATAATATTCCAACATATTTGCTATTAAAGAAAAGTTACTTACACAGGCAATTATTTCAGTTCTTTTTTTTATATTTTAAGAATATGAATAATATATTTACGGACCAAAATAATTTGGACTTTTCATTATTTTGAGAAATATAATATTTTATATTTGAAAAGTTTGTAATAAAATATTTTTCTTAATATTTTTTAAATATTGAAAATTATTTAATTGATAGTTCTTAGTTAAAAACATTGTGTTTTTGCTAAACATTAAGAAAATTATGGATAAAAAAATAAATTTAATAGAAAAATCATACGTGGATTGTGACTATATCTCATAATAAAGCTTCAAACATAAAATATAAATTTGCAAACATATGAAACTTATATATATCAGGAAGTGTTAATAAAATTTTCAAAAGTGCCAATAAAAAAGCACAAATTCTAATTTGAAATATGTCTTGAGGCAGACCCTTAGTTGAGCAAAAATATGTAAATAATATATAAGTAAATTCATAAAATTTACATTTGTTAGCCCTGTGTACTGTGAAATATCGATTTCAACCTGAGACACCAATGAAATCCAAGCAATGAAATGTTGAATAGAATAGAGAAACATATTCAAAGTAAACTCGTACATAAAAGATTATAAATGTCGGTACAGAGATCTCTTTGTAAACATGGAAACAAAATATTTGAATAATGTAAAGAATGAGTTTAGACGCGATCGTACTCAACGAAAAATAAAAAAAATATTTTTTAAAAACTTTCATATGTATATTGTGTTATACATTATGTATCTCACATTTTTATTTTCACGGATTTTGTGTTGACTTTGACTATATTTGTTTACTTTATCAGATATATTTTGTTTATAAAACTTATTTTTAAAATAAATTTTTTAAGTTTAGGTTTAAAAGTCACGCAATAGATTGGTTAATTTAGTAGCGTAAATCTATTATGAAAAAGTGTTGCTAACAAGGTTTAATGTTATTTGTTTATATGTATTCTTCTTCTTCTTTTTCTTTTATATAAGTATTTGCCTGTTTTTCTTCACACATGTTATTGTGGACTTTCTACTGATGTTGATATCCAGCTCTCCATCCATCTCTTTTGTGGTCTTCCGGTATATCTTTTTCCTATCTGTCTCAGGTCTTTAATTATTTTGATGAGACTATTGTCGTTTGCTCTTTTTTTAATTGTTTTTTATTATTATATTTATTTATTATCTTCATTTGTTTTGGTTCATATGAATTAACTTCTTGCGTAAGAAGACTTTTTTAAATGTTTGATTTTACGTAGTTTTAATTAATAAAATCATGTTCAAACTAATTATAATTTTTTTTATTTCTATAAAATTGGTGATAGCAGAATTCAATAATTATGAAAATTTATTTAACATTCTGTGCTTGTAATGATATTTTAAAATTTAAATGTATGGTCTTTTTATAAAAATTAAATAAAACATGTTGTAATTTAAATAATGGCGCTTTGTGATTGTCTGAAGTGGATAAGTGAAGGTGGGAAAACCTCTGTTACATATATACTGTTGTTTTTGAAACGGAAAGCTATTAGAGAACGTTCGTGTAATTGGTACAATGGTGTATCTCAAGCCATTTTGTGAGAGGAAATTGTTTATTAAATTGCTGATTAAATTGTTAGTTTGAAATTGGAGTATGTATACTTTCTCCTTAAATTAATTATTCTGGCCTTAAACAATTTTTTGGGCTTAAATTCGGGGGGTGCGCGCGTTGTGAAGCACACATTTTCAGAGTACCTTAGGGATAAATCTGCATGAAAAACCAGTATAACAATTGCATTGCATTGATTCTCTTTGTTTTCTTATCTTGGGCCTTTGTTTTCGTATACTGGTGTTATCAAAATAATTTTTTAGGGTATAAACTATAAATATTAATACGAAAAAGTAATGATTTCTTCATGCAATTATGTATGTATGTATTAATCATTGTTTTATTGTTTCAAATTCACCATCGAGCGCCTAATTTATATTTTGCTTGCGCGTTTATTTGTATTTTTGTAATTCAGTTTAATTTATATTTCATTCTGTTTTTTTATGATTTGATTTTCAAATTTTATTCTTTTCTGTNATAAGATTTAACCTAGACGTGGTAGCAGGACTTAATTATTCTAAAATAATTTACAATAAAAACAATAGACTCTTACCAGTTTGTAATACTAAATATTTATCATATTCTTATAAATAATTTCATTACATATTCATTTTATGTTTTTATATTAAGCAAATGTATAAATAATGAACTGAAAATTAATATCAAATTATATGATTTTCAACAGCTTATCGTAAAAATAAAATTATATGATAAATTATTTGTAATGATTGAATTTTTCATTATTCATCAATTACACATGAAATTATTTGTGCATTTATATTAATTAGTTAATCATGTTAATTTACATACATACATTAAAATTTCAGTTCTATATGTAAATATATTTTATATTATATTCACGCTAAATTATACACTAGATTATATAAAAATAATAACAATCATTTATAGAGACATAGATTTAAATTTGTATGGTAAGTATGCTTCAAACATTTTCATAAATAATTATATTTCTGTAATTTTTTTCGTTATTATATTTATTTTTAAACAAAAAATGTATTTTGTCCTATTACTTTAATTATATAAACATAAACCATAGTAAACTGTATCAATTTAGTTAAATTATATACAATGTTTTGCAATAGTATGACAGCCAAAGGTTGGTTCTCATATAATTAACAGAAATATTGACATTTATCTCTATGTGTGCAATTCGAGATTTAAATATTGGAACAATTTTCTGAATTATTTTAATATTTTAGCTCAGAGGTCGGTAAGCGTCTTAGGACAGCAGGTCACATAAAAAAAACTGTTTAAGCGGAGCCGACAACCTAGAAAAATGTTAAAGAGAACCACACGATAAAAAATAATTAATTGTAATTTTATTAAAATTTTATAATAAGTCTCTTATAATATAATAATAAAACAAACAAAAATAACTCATTTCATTGTAAAGAAATTAATTTTGTCCTGTTTCTTAAGAAATCAATTCCTTATCCTGTCCAAAATGACTCTCTAAAAGGGTTTATTGATATTCGAAAACATTTCAAAGATACAAGAAGAATATGTTAACTAAAATACCGAAAATTTGAAATCACATTTTTCAAACTGAGTGCCACATTTTCTCGGGAACCATTCGATGAAAACACTTTAATCTTTATCGGTAATGTGTATTTTTTTTTTCTATCATGAAAAATAGAAGTTTTTTGATATGTTAAATTTTTGATTTTTTATAGACAAACCTAAAGTATGTTTTTCTCATGAAACGAAATTTTTTTTAAAGTGTTGCCATTTTTAAATATCTTTAAAAAAAACTTAGCTTCACGTTAGAAAATCTAATATAATAATTTAAAGAAATCTAAACGATTTTGTTCTATTTTCTTTAAGGACTGATTGCGACTGGTTCCCTTGAAAGTGTCTTTTTTTGGAGGTATCTGACACCGAAGTCTACCAGGGCTCCAAATATAAATATTTTTACTTCAAAGAAGTTTGTAGTAATAATTTAAAAACTCCTAATGATTCAATTATTATTTAATACTTTCAAAAATTCCTGAATATCGCTATTTTTTTCAGAATTTTCAGGATAGGGTCCCCCTTTAAGTGTTTTTTCTGCAAATAAATTAATCCTTCATTAAATTTTTCATATTATTTTATTTTAAATTAATTCATTAATGCTTGACGAGCCGCACAAAAACATATAGCAGGCCGCTTGCTGCCAAAATTTTCGATTTATAAAAGTTATTGCTAAGAATTTTTTCGGTAATATATTTATTAAAAATATTTCACCATATATTCACTTCTCTTATGGTATTTTTGAGTTAATTTGGTTTGTATTTAATTTTTTTTTATATTAAGATAACATATTTATTAAGAATATTGTTTCTAATATTCTTTAAACCATCCTGGAAAACTAAAATATAATTTATTAAAATTTTAATAAATAGACAAATAAAGTCATTGTATTTGATAATTATTAATCAAGTTTGCTGTGAAATTTTATGTATTTTTGATTACATACAACAAATAATAAATTAATAATTACGCTTCAACAACCATTTGTATTGTTGTCAGGTTAAACAAATGATAATGAATTAAATAAGCGTTAGTTTTTAATTAATAACTTTTATTTAAATTGTTTTAATTAAATAATATTTGTAATTAATTTAAATTCTGATTATATTCATTTTATTATTAATCAATTATTTTTAATATAAACGTTAACAAAGATTCATTTATTTTAAAATTAAAAAACGTTTTTATTAATATTTGATTTTTTTTTTAGATAATTAAAAATATTTTAATGTTTTTAATGTCATTGCAAACTTGAATTTAAAAAACACTTCAAAAGATTTCATTCTATCCAACTGTTATAAACAAGTTCTGCAATACATTCACAAAACAAACTAACAATAAATGCATGAAAATCAAACGAAATGAATAATAATAAAACACTGTGTCTGACACAAAACGCGTTAATTATATTTTTTACTTTTCTTTCTGTAAAATTAAAACAAAGAAGTGCTAATGCATGAAATATTCAGTGTAGTTAATTCAATTTTAAATAAAGGTTACAAAAAAGTTTCATTTTAATTATTGCATATAACAATTTTTTTATGAAACGTGAATTATTTGATTTCCTAATATTATACTTACTTCCAACATGGTTTGCATATATTATAAAAAGAAACGTTTCGCTATCAGATCTAAAAATCTATTTACATTTCATTTTTATGAAATTATAAACACGTAAACAGGTACAAACTTGCATAAATATTTATAATATTTCAAGTGAGACCATTAACGAAATTAAAATCAGACATTTTAATCTTAGTAAACGTAGTCATTATCAACTTCTTTCCGTTTTATGAAAATTTAGAGTACTTTTGATTTCCACCACTAATTTCCGTCTTAATTCGTCGTTTTACAAATTGGATTTTAAATTATAATGTGGTTTGGCCCAATTTTTCCCTCGTTGCTGTTGTAAATTTAAAATTAATTGCTGTGAAATTTCAAATTTAAACAAATTTATTTTAAATATGTATCTGATTCCTTTAAACTTTTAGGAATATTTTGTTCAATTTAATTATTAATTACAATCAATGTTATATTATTAAATGAGAATAACTTAATTGTAATACAATAATTATTATCAAGATAAAAATAAAATTTTGAAATATTTTTTCTATACACAATTTACACTTTACCACTATTCTGATAGAAATAGTAAAATGTGACTGGTTTAAAATTCAATTTTAAATTGAAAATCGTGCAGTCAATATTATGCTGCAAAATTGCAAAATTGTACCCATTGTCAATTGAACAACTATAAACAATTTCTATCGACAAAGCTAAACGCACTTCACAAGGTACATGTTTTTTATAAAGGAAATAATTTTAATTTTTTTTATTTTCGCCTTCACTTGTAAAACACGATTTAATATCTTTATGTAAAAACAACTTTTCACTTTTACTTGCAAAATAGTCTCAAAAATACCAATAAAATAATTAAATATTACATTGGAAATTGAAATTAAATTTTATTAATTTGTTCTTATTACATACATCTATTTTTAAATGTGGTTATCATAGTACTTATTCCTTTCTAAGCTTATATCTAGTTTCTTTCTTTATTATTTTTTACATTTAACTTAATTGTCTGTTGTTGAGGTATTTTTAATGGTTTTATTTTTTTAATGATTTTAAATGAAGGAAAACAATAATATTTTTTTCAAATCTTACTATTATTATTTATTACGTATCTTATACTTTCTGATGATGGAAATATTACTTAATAAAAATAATTAGTTAAGGATAAAGTTTTTTGTAGTTAAAACTAGTCAAAATCGATTAAAATTTTAAATAAATTCTAATATAATGGATATTATAAAACAATATTACTGCCAAAACAAGATATAAATATAAAATTACATAGATTTTAGACAATCCTTTACAAAAAAATTTAAATTATACAGCATTGATTAAAAATTAGTTATAAGTAAGTAAAAATATTTTTTTAAACAGTTATTAATTATTTTTAGCAAAATGCCAAGCTTTTCTCCAAATAATTATATTTCAATAATTATTATTGTTTTTTTTTTT
>CM008233.1:23237196-23252821 GCA_002278615.1 Pogonus chalceus | reverse complement strand
AAATGTAAATTTGTCTGACGCGAAAGATATTGAAAATTGTAACTAGTATAAATTACAGAAATACAGATAATATTTTTACGCTAGGAAATTGTTCATTTATTAAATGGTTTTCTTATGATGACTGCATACAGCAGCCAATATGTCTTCGTTTTAAATGAGGGATAAATATTAAAATATTAATTATTAAATTGGAATATTACTTGCTCTATTTATTTACTTCATAATTTTATATTTAAATAGAAATTATTTCATTTCTTCATTTTCAATTTCGTTTGTAATAATGACTGCACGCACCATGTTTTCAGTTGTAATCATCTACTGAAAATTTAAATATCCAATTTATAATCTGAAATAACTATTATTTTTATTATAATGACACTAAAGTCATAAGTCCCGAGTTATCATTATTTCTACAGTTTTGAAATTTACAATATAAAGTTGAGTTAAAAAACTTTTTATATCCTTCTTCAGTTCATTAAAACTCTATTCTCATATCACCACATTTATAAATTTGATTTGAAGGATCTTGAGATAGACAGTGGTAGTCACAACCTGCTTCAAATACATAACTCAATCATACTACCAGTCATTTCAAAGTAATAAAACAAAAAACAATTTTAAAGTTTTAATCTTTTATTTAACTCAAAATATGAATAGTTAAAACTAAGTCTTAATTATTTAAAGTTTACAGTAGTAAGTTTATTTATGAATGTTCCATTTCTAATCAAGATTTAAGTTATATACCTTTAACTGAATATTCAAAAATGTAAATAATATTTTATGCTAAGTAGTTCTTTTCTGTTGCTAAAATAAACATGTTTACAAGAAAATGTTTCGTAATATCATAATACTATACTCTAAGATATTAATATGAAAACAAGAAAGATGGAAAACAAAAGAGAATCCAATATTATCATAACAAAAGAACGGCGTTATTAATCGATTTCACGTGGGAGTCGTAATAATAAAACTGAGCTTTAAAATCATCCTTTTTTTTTATGCTTGATTTTAATAACGTCTATAAAATAATGGAGATATATCATAAAATTCTTAATTTTATGATTTTATATATTGTAGTTTTTATAAAATATATTTATAAGAAATATTGTTGCAAATACTAACTAACTTTGTATTAAAAACTAAATTACAATTAATTACTTTTTCAGTCTTCTATTGTTGTACAATTAAACCCTTTTAAGAAATATTTTAAACTCCAATTATCCTAAAATATAAATGCGTTAATACTTTGAAAAAATGAAAATAAACAATAAAATAATTGTAGATAGAACAATTATTATTTTAAATGTAAAGCATATTAAAGATGTGATTGAAAGGAAAGTATTTTATAAAATTAAAAAACATTGCTGTTATATAATGTGTAGGCGAATATAATTTTAAAATATAAATAGAATCTGGTAAATATTGCTGTATTATTTCCTAATATTAAAACCTAATTAAAACCCAACCCAACATAACGGTTGTCACAAGCAAGTAAATTTTTCCAACCACGCAAACTTTTTAGTAGATAACGTCAACGTTTTGTCTCAAAAATGACTCGAAAACAGAAAACCTCCCTCGCAGTTCACAAAATTACAAGCTCATAAACACACCAACACACTCTTCATATTCGAGTATATATAAATGCAGTGTTCAACATCTACATTTGCAGAGAAACAATGAGACTACAAAACAATAATCAGCGACCTGATGAAAAGAGAATGAAGAGTTGAGAGGATTTTGACTATGTACGAACAGATTTTCATTAACTCTGATTTTTTCATCGAAATCTTTCCATATATTTTGGAGTTTGTCAATATTTTTTTTATTATTAAAGCCTCATTTCAACTCTAAACATAAGCTATAATTTAAGCTCTTTAAAAAATGATGATAATTAACCTAAAATTCATTATTTCGTTTGAAGTCTTTATTATTTTTACGCTTTACAATTAAATGAAAAATTAAAAATTCTATTTTATAAATTATAATTACTTTTTCTCCACACCAAAAATTATTTCTAAATATATAAATATATACAAAGCTAACCTATTTAACAAAATTACTTGTAAGACTTTTAAAGTTGGTCCATATTGAAACAATTCCAACAGATTCAATAACTATTGTTCACTTAAAAATAGTAAGTAACATCAGTTATTTGGTTCTATTTTCCAATATTCTACTTGCAGAAACTCTACTCAAAGCATAATTTACTGATATTTCAAATGAAATGACTTCAAAGCAATTAACCTTTGTAGTAAACTTTATTATTGGAAACTTACTTTTACTTATTGAACGTCATTTACACACTTGTGTTTCTAAATGTGTTTTGCTTAAAATTAATAAAAGTCAACTTTAAATGCTAAAATTATCTCCGAACGATTGTTAATTGTAATTGAAAATGATATATTTTTGAAGTGAGAACTTTAGGTTAAGTTTTATTTATTGTTCAGCACTTCGGGTGACCTTATTTCCCGTAATTTATATACGTATCTTAATTCTAAATAGTTTAAGAACCTTAAAGGGGCGGCATTGTGAAACCGCTGAGCATTGGGTTCTGTAGTGGTCCTACACGACCGACCAGCCATATTCAAAGCGACGAAGATGATTTGCATGCATGAGGACACTGATACTTCAACGGGCTTGAGTACTTACGTAACGTATGTATGAACTACTACCATCTATACAACGATATCATATGTGAAATTGGTGTATTTTTATCTATACTCATATTACAACAGTATCATATTTTTATTTTTATTATTAAAATATTTCTAAGCTTATAAATACTAGCAATTATTTGTATTTGAATATTATTTATAAATAATCATATTTCTGCATCGAATAAAAATAAAATTTTACTATTCTGTATAAACATATATAATAATATACGACAAATTTTCACAAATAAATTTATTAATCTTTATTTTTTATGTACAAATATGATTACTTCTTTATCATATTTCGTAATATTATAATTTTTAAAATAATAATTATATTTTTTAATCTAACACACTTTATCTTTTATAAGTTAAACTGCAAAAATTGCATAATTTTAAAGAAAGTTCTGTATAATTTAAAAGTACTTTTATAACCACACCTGAATCGACAATTTTTATGATTGTAACTAATGGATATATGGAAAGAGCTATTATGACCATTCTTTTATAATAGAGATTGTTTATAAAAACATTATTTATAACGACAAACCGGTCGTTATGATCGAATTTATTTTATTTGTTTAGTCTTCATAAAAATTGTTATAATTGTCTAGAGATATCGTTTATAGCATGCAGGTAAGAAGAATTAAGACGGGAGTGTATTCCAATACTAACTAAGTCAGAGAAACCCTACTACAATGCGACAATAATTGTCAGTTGACTTTTGGTGATGACGAATTTAACCTCATTTTAATCTATTCCGTATTGACTTTGTTGTTAAATAATGCAAAAAATATTTGTAATGGGAATAATAAAATAACGATGCTTAAAGATCACTAAAAAATGCTTAAACAAAGTTTTTTTTTTTTCATTATTTTTCTTTTATCCATTGAAATTTTAACTTATAACTATTTTTTCATAATATAACTAAATCATTTCTATTAAAAATGTTACTAAAATTTATAAATGGAGTTTGAAAACTAGCATATATTCAAATTCTGGCGGAAATATCCCCTGCTAAATGCGACAAAAACCAACCTGCGTCCTTTCCTATTTTGCTTCATTCCCCTCGCCCATAATACGGCCATATACTCCATTCATGAATTCCTTCCTACTACCATGGTTTTTTTAGCAACGATTTTATTATTATTGCTATAGAATTCAATTTTTCATTGCTGCCTGTTGTTCATTAATATGATGAGAAATTATAACAAGTTATCATCTTACATTTCTTAATCAAAGTCCAAAACTTTTATGATTAATTATATTGTATTTCTTATTAGTTTCGTGTCGAAAACACCATAATACTACTGCTGAATGTTATTAATCCGATTTTGTTACAGAAGCCATTTTCTGCTTTGAAAGCAGAACATGTCTTACTAAACTATTACTTTTATAATGAAAATATTAGAAGTAACGTTATGAATTCAAAATAATAAGAAATCGCACAGAACATTTAAAAAAAATCAAAAACACAATCGACTTTACTTTTACTTGTAATATTATTTTACATAATATTAAACATAATTTATTGATATAACAATAATCGGTTATTACGACCGGTTTTGTTGTTATATTTAGATGATAATATTTGAAAACAATATTATTATCATTTATGGAATTTTTATATATTAAATCAAAGATCTAAAATTTTATATAAAAACAATAATTAAATGTATGCTAGTTCTTCTTTAATTACAATTTAATTTTATCGCAAATCCAAATAAAATTCATTCCAATATAAAAATCAATAAACTCCAAACTGTACTTCCAGTACTTTCCAACAAAACAATTGAATACACCATATAAACTGTCTAAATGTCAAACCGGATTAAACAACCCAAATTACAATAAAAGTATCTCAAATTACAAATCTAAAATTTCATTAATCACTTCTAATCACAGATTTATGTGATTTGTAAAATGAATCCGTTTCGAATCTAACAAAATAACAAATAAAATAAAAACTAATTGAATGTTGAAGAGAAAACTTTTTATATGTCAAGCTGTGTAGAAGTATCTCATACTTTTAAATAAAAATAATTGTACTCAAAAGTTCTTAACTAAAATTACTTTAATGACGTTAACAATTATGAAAGTGCTTAAATATTAAATGCATTCGTTATATAAGAGCTCGTAATGTTAAAATAAAAATGAATGATAAAACTAAATGAATTTTTTTCTTATTTTCTTTCATATTTATAATACTTTACATTTATGTACACTAGGGAATAAGATATTTAAATTTCTAAGAACAACTTTATTTGAAATAAGCATTTTAAAATTTAACTTTATTTCATAATATATTATTTCTGTGTCGTAAAATTTTATTATGACAAAGCAATGATGAATTCAAAAATTTCAATTATAAATTAAACCTTTTAGAATGTATTAGAATAATTAACAAATTTTAAAATATGATTAATATAATACAGCAGAAAATAGAAAAATAAATTTAATCATTATAATATCTAAACGGCGTTTATAATGCTGACATTAACATTTTGCTGAAATTCATAAATGCTGAATTGTCTTCTGCTTCCCCACATTGTGGTGTCTATTCGCTAAAATCAAACTCGACAAATCCATTGTTATAAAGAAACTACGTCACAAGTTTGACGTGACAATTTATTATTTCAGGAAAATATAAGTCTTGTACGTATATGTCGAATAAAAATAGGTTATGTTTTTGGAAACACCGTTTTATATAAAAATAAACACTATGGAAATAATTCGATATGAAATGTAATAAAACATGTTCCATGGAACAAAATATATTTCATATATCATATATAACATCATTTTTGAAATTTAGAATGTTATAAATATTTTAATTTCGTTTTAAAATAATCTAATTGAAAAAAATATTACTTATTAAAACATATTAAAAGTTTTATTATAAAAACTGATGTAAGCATCATTTTATCAAAACTTAGATAATGAATCTTTATAATTATCTTTTGTTTTTGTTATAACACAGTTTAATAAGTTCGTGAAGTATGGTTTAAAAATAAGATAAAAGCATATTTTATATCCAAAACATCCTTTAATACAAAATATTCACGAGTTCCTTTACTGCATTATCAAAGAATAAAATAAAAACATATTCAGAAAGACAACCAAACTATTCTTATATTATCCAATTCAAGATTAACTAATTTATAATAACCTTAAAATCCGTATAAAAATAAAAATATACGAAATATGAAATACGCAGTTTTGTCAAAACCAATGTTAAATGAAAAATAATCAAAATATGATAAAGGCAAAGACGAAATCAAGACTTCAAATAAGCCATAAACTTCTAAACGTACAATTACATATTGAATATAACCGAATCAGAAGTAACTGAAGTCTGCAACACAAAACTACAGTTCACCGCATCATAACTGATGATCAATATATACATATCATGCGAAGAAAATACCAAATAACGTATCAATGAAAGAATTCTAAGCCATATCTTATACAATACAAAAAAATGGATTAAACAGAATAATAGAAAACACAATATTTATTAATCTATTAATTTAATATAAATATTGTAGCGAACAAGTCGCAACTGGTGCCTGGTGCGTGGGTTTGGCTTGCGCGTATTGCGTCTTCATTTGTTGTGGCTCTTTAGCCGATACTAATCAACAACAACACGCGATTGACGAAAACATTCCATTGTGTTTGAGTATAGACTAAAATATACTGGACCTTAACTATTGCCTATATCATAATTATAGAAAAAACAATAACGGAACATTTTTTTTTCTGCAGTTCTTCCATTCATTAAACTCTTTCCAAAACATCATTTTCTTAAATTTTTATTAGTTGAGTTTAAAGCTAGGTGTACAAGTTTTACACATTATGTAACTAAATTTTGATATCAAATGAGTGACAGAATGCTTCAAATACTGAGCTCAATCGTACTACCAGCCGTTTAGTGATCATTCAAAACAATTCTAGAATTTCGTACCCGGGTTGAAATCGCTAAAACTTTTTATTGTATTAGTCTCTAGAATATTAATTTAAAAGATGTTGATTTCAGAATATGAATATGATTTCCAATATCAAGTTCGTTTAATATCAATGTTATATCACAGTATATAATAAAAATAACTACATCATTTTCTAAAATTTTGATTTGAAAGACTTTATCAGCTAAATTCAGAATTTAAAACGAGCTGGGCTAGTCACATTTACTTTGCTTTAAATGAGTGACAAATTTTGAACCTATTCGTACTACCAGCTGTTTATAAAATCACAATTCTAGAGTTTTGTACACGTCCTCTGAAGTCAGTCTTATATGTATGTACCTATAAGGACTCGGTGGTCAGTCTTACATATATAATGACTTGTCAATCGTCATGTTTGGTATAAATAACACTTGTGCCCAATAATAAAAGAAATTTGAATATCCTTCAAATCAGATTTGTAATGAGAAATTAACTATATTCTATAATGGAATTACTTTTGCCTAAATCATTTTGCAGTCACCCAAACTTTACTATTTATATTAGTGACCAAAACTTTGATTTGAATTAGATACCAATATATTCTCGAAGTTGATTTTATTATTTTAAACAAGTTTCTAAAGTTATAAAGCAGTCTTATTCAGTTTCATTAACGATGATTCAATTTTTAGCTTATTAACTTTCAAATAAAGGTTTAAAACTCAAATGCATCTAATTAAATCATTAAAATATCAAATATATATTTAATAACAGTCAAAATTTAAGAATTTATTATATATAGTTAATAACATACGGCATAGTGAAAACTTCTTTTCAATCACAATATTAAGATATATAAAACCAGATATTTTTAGGCTGACTAGTAAACATCCACAAATAATAAAGAATAACATAAAGATATTCTTTGTAAACTTTAAATTTAAAGAAAATAACATAAACACTTTTTATCGTTTCTGTTAGACGAGAATTTAGAAGTTCACAAAGCATGGATTTTAAAATCAAACGACTTGTATTCAATATAGTTCACAGTTAAACAAGCAAGTACCTAATATTGATACACAATAAATTTTAAATATCTACAAAGAACTAACAATAAGAAGGAATACGTTAAGACTTATTTAAGAAATAAAATACCATTTTTATAAAATAAATTTCAGTAATAGGAACTAGACTCTATAGAAACGGTAATCTGAAATATAAATATGAAGAGAATGTTAAATTAATAATAGATAGATAACATTGTTTAACGAGGTTATAGATATCATGGTACATTGTATTAAATTTCATTGTATTGTATTTCGTTTGAAATGAATTTATAATTGATTTTTATTATTGCTTTGTGTGAAATTCTAAAATTAATTATTATTTCATTAGCAAGTTCATAGATTAGATAAATTCAAATCAATCATTAATAAATAAATTTATTTTTGTTGTTAATATTATATATAAAGAAACACGGAAAAGTAATTAAGTTCTAAGACAACAATCATATTTAAAATAACCTATTTATTATTAGAAATTAATTAAATATATTCTTAACAACAAACAAGAGAAAGTAATTAAGATACAATTTTGTATAGCATAATAAGGAAAAAAAACAAGATAAAAATTACAAAAAAAATGTCTTATATTTAGCATTATACTTACATAGTCGCAATATTTTAAAATTAAAATAAATTTAATGTTTTTATTTATACATATTAATAAAAATACAAAAATATTTTCAATAATATTGGTATCTTTGAAAGAATATATGAATTGTAAATATAAATTTTATTATTAGGTTTAATGAA
Source organism: Pogonus chalceus (assembly GCA_002278615.1). Lineage (NCBI taxonomy): Eukaryota > Metazoa > Arthropoda > Insecta > Coleoptera > Carabidae > Pogonus > Pogonus chalceus. The sequence goes on along the minus strand of CM008233.1, from coordinate 23,244,412 downwards.
CATTGTCAATCCTGTAAATTAGAAAAAAAACCTATTTTAAGGTAACGAATACTTTTGAGTATTATGAATATTTTAGAAGCAGTTGGTATAAAGAAACACATAAAAAGGAGATTAAAATTTAATGAATGAACAAATAGATTTTCTTTACTCACCGGTTTTAGAATTTACTTAATCCTTTAATATAATTTGTTTCATGATTTATAATTTTTCGCCACTTCTGAAGATGCTCTAATAGACCGAAATATGTACATATAAAGTTAAATACATATTTGATACAAGCAAATATTTTTTGAACTAGCTTATTTGTTTAACATTTTTCAACAATTAGTTTATTTTAGTCTTAACAGTTTCATATTATTCGTAATATTAGCTAAATAAATAGCAATAAGTTTTTGAAGATTAAGTTAGCAACTATTATTATGGTTAATAATTAGTCGATACAAAATTATTTTCAAATAATAAATATTATAAAACAGTTAGATTTGAAATAGAATAAATAGTTTACATTTTAATTAGATATAATTACTATAGCAAAACATTTAAAATAATTACAGTAGTAATATTGGTAACTTAATTTAAATCCATTGTAAATTAAATTGTACTGATACCAGAGGTATGAAATTCTACTATTGATTTGGAGGACCTTGAGCATATAGGTTATGTTACTACCAGCAGTAATGGTGGTACAATTTTTAGTAGAATTCAGAATTTAAAGCAGGCTGTCACTCGTTGCACGCTCCAAAATAGGAGCTAAACTAGACTTTGTACTACCTTTGCTTCTTCTTCAAAACATAATATTAGAAAATGGTGTTGTAAATAGAGTTTTAGTAAGTAAAAGAAAGATAGAAAAAAGAATTTCGCTTCTAATTTCTAATGTGCTAATTCTCTATAATAGCTAGATAGATAATTTAGTTGGAATATTGTTCAACATTTGAAATATTCATCGTCATTTTTGATGTGTTTAGACTTATAAAGATGACTAATTTTTTTATTTATTTTTAAAATAATATAAAGCTATTAAATATTTTATATTCTAAACTTTTAGTTTCTTTATATTACAAATATTATTGTAGAAAGTGTGCCAATTAAATAAAAAAGTTGTTTTAATATAACCTTTTAAAATTTAAAACAAAACACTGCGTATTTTTTTTAAAACTAACGAATTTATGAAATTTACTTACCGTTTCTAATAAAGCAAACGTTTGAAATGTTTCAAATAATAAATATTCAAAAATTGACAAAAAAAAAACTACCAAAATTCCATGTAAAAAAAATTGAAATACGCTCGATGTTATTTTGTTATTAAATTATATACAAATTTGTTTCATTGTTCAAAACACAAACAACGTAAAAAAATGTATGCCTTTCTAAATTTTCAAATTTCATTCGGAAATTATTAAATTATTTCGGGATAATTTCATTTAAATATAAAAAATACAATTGTATTTGTAGTTCAACAAATAAATAAATATTTTTTAATAATCATTTTCACTTTAAAATTTTGTAGTTAGCAACAATGATATTGATAATAAACTCATAGTTGAATTATAACAACAAGTGAAAATACTACAATTTAAAATAACAATACAAATAAATTAAAAAGTAAGGTTAAAAATCTATCAAACGAAAATTTGAAAAAACGTTTTATTTTCAAAACACATAGTTAAAATGAAACAAGTTTTTTTTTTTTTGAGGTTTTTTATTTTTACACATACGGCAACATATAAACCTCGGTAACTCATAAATCGCTTTATCAGTATGACATCCGCTCAACATTGAAGCGAAATATGAAAAGTCATTTCCGCTATGATTATTTTTCCAGTTTTCCGGTGTAAACGAAATTTTCGTTGCATATTTTCTGCTTTTAATGAATAATATTTTTATTTCACGTACATATTTGTTTTATCTTTGAAATAATATTTCTAAAATAAAACAAAGCAGATTTTACTTCACATATAATTAATGATTTGTTAAAGTTGCAATTAACACCTACAGCTTTTGTTGTTCATATCCACAGTTTTTATATTATTTATAGAAAATAAATTTTGAAAAATTACTTACGATAAAATTTTAACATAAGTGTACAGAATAATTTTAATTTAGTACATTTTCTAAATACTTTTTGTTTGTTTAATTGTTTAAGGAGGGACCCCCCCTGAAGGTTTCAAAGTATCGATAAATCTATTTCTTATACTGTCCCTCTAAAAGAGTTTATTGATAAATCATTGCAAAGATACAAGAAGAATTGTGGAGGCCGTACAATATGTACGTTAACTAAAGTACCAAAAACTTTAAACACTTTAATCTTTATCGGTAATGTGTAAAACTGTTTTTTCTATCGTGATTTTTGATATTTAATAAACATATTTATAGCTTTTTTTCCTCACGAAAAAAACAATTTTTTATTAAACTACCGCCATTATTGCAATTTTTTGAGTTTCAAAAAATCCTATGTTTCACGATAACCAATCCAATATAGTTTAAGGAAATCTAAACGATTTTGTTCTACCTTGTTTATTTGTAGACTGATCGCGCCTGGCACCCATGGAGGTGCCTTTTTTGGAGGTGTCTGACTCTAAAGACTTTTACGGGTCGAAATATTAATATTTTTACTTAAAAAAAAATTGTAATAATAATTAAAATACATGCAACAATATAGTAAAAAATTTCAAATGATTCGATTGTTATTTAACACTTTAAAAAAATCCTGAATATCACTGTTTTTAGAGCTGTTAAGGTGTGGTCCCCCTTAAAATATTTGTTTGCTTTTATCATAATGAATAGCGAAAAATATAGTTTTTGAAAAGCATTAAAATATATTTGAGAAAATAAAAAATATTTAATTATAGTTATCAACTAAAAATAATAAAAACAATAAACTTTGATATTATCTACGTGAAATAAGTAACACAACTGTGAAAAATTCCAATGACGCTCTAAGATATAAAACCTGTTTCGACATGTCAAGCTATCATGAACTGTTCGAAATATGAAATCATTTGCAACAAAACTTCCCAACATGATTTGTGTTACTGTATGTCTTCTGTTAATATTTAAATTAAGTGCTAGTGAACAGTGTGTAATAAATCAAGTGCATGTTGTAGATAAACAAATTCCTTATGTATATTTTGAAATATTTAAATTATTAAACGTTGAAGAGTTAAACCTTATAAATATAACAAAAAGTCAAATATTAAGTATTGATAAACATAGTTTTGACGACATGTATAAACTGGAGTATTTATATATAACATACAATAAAATAATAGAATTAGATGATGAAACGTTTCTTAGCAACAGAAACTTAAAAAAAATTCATTTGAACAATAATAAATTAAAAAGAATTAGCAATCTATTGTTTGCAAATCTCCATTCGTTAGAAGAGTTAATTTTAAAGTGGAATTATATTGAAGTAGTTGAAAGATTAGCATTTGATGATTTAATTAAATTAAAGGTATTAGATTTAGGAGAAAATCGAATACAAGCTTTAAGTGCTGATAGTTTTGTAAATAACAGAAAGTTAACTACACTGATGCTAGATAGAAACAAATTAACACAACTTGACGAAGGTATTTTTAGGAATTTATTCTCGCTACTTGTTTTACAATTAAACGGAAATCGATTGTCAGTTTTAAACAGAGGTTTACTATTGAACATGCATCTTTTAGAGACTTTAGGACTTGCAGATAACAAATTACATACAATCGAATTCGGAATATTTAACAATAACGATCATTTAATTAAAATCGAATTATATGGAAACTATTTAAGATTTCTTCAGGATAGTTTGTTTTTTAATTTACTTAATCTTGAAGAATTATATCTCCAACATAATAATATCAGGAAAATTGGAATAAATGTTTTTCCTGTATCAAGTAAATTCCGATTATTAAATATGAATTTTAATGAGCTGGAAACATTAGATGGAAATATTTTTAAACATTTACCTGCTTTAAAGTCTTTGATGCTTGATTATAATCCGTGGTATTGTGATTGTAATATTATTCAATTGCAACAATATTATGTTTCCCTTAAACAAAATATTGATTCACCGACATGTTTAGAACCGAAGAAAGTTGCAGACAAGGAGTGGATCAAAATGGAAACTAATGAATTTATTTGTGATCCAAAGGTAAGTTAATTGTTACTTTCATATTTTATAATAAAATTTATACTTTCCTTTTATACTTAATATCTTTAATCAAAAAACTAATATATTTAAATTAAAAAAATAATCATAGATTAAATAAAGTATAGACACTGTAATTTGCATAATTTTATTAGCATCAATTTTTTGTTCGGTGATATAAAATTAAAACAAAGAAAAAATTGCTTTAATCATTGTTTAATAGAACAACAAAACTATAATATATGCATTTAAGAAACATGAATAATACATAAAAGTTTAATTTTATAATTTCAATGTCATATTTTGTGGAAATAAATTTTGAATATTATTTAATATAACGAAAACAATATATTTAATACTTGTGTATCCGGTTGACTGTTTTTTTCATTGTTATTATTTTGTAAAAAAAAAATATAAAAAACGTAAAATAATAAATAATTACATGTATGAACAAAAACGTGTCCATATGCAGAAAAAAAATATATATTTTCGACTTATCACGGACACTAGATCTTATTGAATGACTTTAACAGTACTGACAATTACATTTTTATTTTGTTATATTGTTGATCGTATTAATAGATTTTAGTCACACAGAAGAAAATAGTGAACCATGAATAATTCAGGATACTGCGGTTAGCCAACATATCCGTGAATAAATAAAGATAAATAAAAATACGAATTTTTGTTAATTATTCAATTTCTAACTCATTTTACATTCTGCAATTTTTTAATCAACTTTTAAAAACAAACAAAATAAAGCGAATAAATAATTTATATGAAAAACCCAAATAAACAAAAGATAACGTTTTTTTTTTTTTTAATTTTAGTTGGAAACAAAAAACATGTTAATTAAAATGTTTAAATAGTTTTTTATCTTTATATATTATAAATATTTATATAAATGATTAAAAAAAAGTTGTAATAAATCAAAAACATACTCGTATATATTAAAAATTGTCCAAATATTGATAACTTTTTCATTTTTTATATTATTTCACTTCAGTTTAATTTTATTAAGATATGATTTAATGTTTGTTTATAGGCGCTTTGCGATGTTAATTAAATTTATGAAAATTACATTGTAGATGTTACTCAAAAAAGTTTTTTATCGGACGGTGTCTTAAAAGGGTGATATTAGGTTTTCAAAAACGCTAGCTTTAACAAGTTGACTTCTACTTTTATAATCTTAAATCTAAATATGAATTTATTTATTTTTTATTACAGGATCCCCATCGTCAACTTCACAGAACACGATTTTCATCAATAGATATAAAAGATCCATCACAAGTATCAAAAAATCACACTGATTGTAGGTAGTTACACAAAATATTTATTAAAAAAATGAAAATTAACAATAATATTTGTTTTGTTTTCAGTAATAACTAACAAACATAAGTTACAACATCAAAATATTCGTTATAATACTTAATAGTGAAATGAAAATCATATAAATAATAACTTATAATGATCTCATTTATATTAATTGTATTACAGATTTATCGCAATATATAAATCATGAATTATTTAAATATTTTTGTTTTAAACATAAGAATATAATATTATTTTGCTAATTTATTCAAAATGCAAAATATTTACCCTAACCTAAAATTAATTAGCAATTTAAACCTCGCTAATAATTATTCTCATTAAATTATTAATATAAGCAATAAATTATCATGACCCTTTAATTATTATTATAATGATTTCGTAATATATTAATAGATATTTGCACAATCAATTAAATTTGGTTCAATAAAGTATTTTAACACGCAATAAGCACATCCATACATACATACACATCACACATATTTTCGCATAGAAATGTTATCAATATTTATACAACTACCTGAAATGTATTTTACTTTGGAGGACAAATATTACGTTATGAATTATGGCCAAATGGTTTATTCTACGGGATACAAGCCCTTTATACTTTGGGTCCCTTTCATATTTTACAAACGAAATTATGTCAAAACAAACTGAGGATAATAATATTTCTATATTTCGTGTTGATTTTACCTAATTGACAAATGTAAAGGATGGAAGAGATTTTATATCATAACACAAAGATCAACTTATGTTAAATATTATTAAGTTTCTTCCAATTATTTATTATTATTACGCTGCACCTTTCTCGATTTAATTATTATATTAAAAATAGATAATTAGCTTTCTCAAAATTATTCTTTCACTAACTTTGCAATAGTGTAATCTGTAATAAGTTTGGAATGAGACGGGATCGCCGTTCCAAACATGTTGCAAACTATACTTTTTATAATACAAAACATAAAAAAAAAACTGATGTATTTTAATAATTAAAAAATTTCTATTAGTTTTCGCCACTTTGGGGTTAAAGAAAACGAATTAAGCAACTCTTATTTCTTCTAATTTTAACTGATTCAAAGTATTATATAAATAATAATAAAAACCATCATACTGTGATCTTAATCAAGAAACATTCTTGTGTCTAATAAACTATCTTGAAATTCGCAAATGTAGCTAACAATTTTGAGTACTATGGTAATTACATTCAGATTTACTAAATAAGTTGTGTTCACCACATTTGGAGTTGGTTTAATAAATTTAAATACGTATTTCTTCAAAATTAAATAAAAATATTTTTGGAATTATCATTTTATTTAGTAAATATTATTATATATGTTTCAACAAATGCGAACAGCGTATTCAATTAATTAAACTTAAATTAATACTTATTAACAGTTACATAAAGTGTATAAAACTCTAAAATAGTATCGGATGACCTTTAAATAACTGGTAGTATAATTAGGTTCATAATTTAAACTGTCAAAAACCTAATAGTTTAATGTTAGAATTTATTAACTCTGAAATATTTGCAATTATTTAAATTCCTGTCAAAATTTTACCAATCTTACCCAAAATCTGTTGTATTAAATTTTGGAAAAAAAAAGATAGTCTATTCGTTTTTGAGATAAACTTTTATTGCTGAGGTAAGTGCAAGATGGATGAAACGGAAGAGCGATATGAGAGAATATATATATATATATATATATATATATATATATATATATATATATATATATATATATATATATATAATCTTTG
>CM008233.1:23199726-23220765 GCA_002278615.1 Pogonus chalceus | reverse complement strand
AGTTTTTTTAACTTTCTTAATTGAATATAATTCCAAATTTTATATAGAGAATATTATTCTCTACAAATTTTAAACTAATTATTTTTGCAAAAACATAAACTCAGCGTTTAAGAAATATTATTGAAAAACCGTTTTGTTGCATCTTATATTTATTTTATTTAAAAAAAAATTGCAAACGGCGGATCAATGAAGGGTTTTAATATTTTATTAAAAATTATATTTTAAATGTTGAATTTCTGTTTTGACTAAACAATATACTGTAATATATTGTAAAAGCAATAATGTTGAATCAATATTTACGATAAAATATATTTTTTAAATTTAACTTTAAATTTGAAATATTTACATGTTTTTTTTTTTAAATCTTTAAATGGACAATGCAAAACATTAATGTTTAAAACATATACTTAAAATAGAATATATCTGATTAAAAGGTAAAAAGGTAATGTGTATAGTAAATCAATAAATTGAAATGAAAGTATTTTAAAATGTTTCAATTTTCAGGAAACCCAAGTTAGAAAAGTAAGATGCTAGTAAGATTTCCAACACATCGTAAAACGTGTACCCGAATCTTTGATACGATCTGTTGCAAGCAAGTGTATATAACTCACACTCGGCGGTATCCAGCCACCTCGAACTTTCATAAAGATATTGGAGCATATTTCAAATGGCGCTTATCTCAGAAATAAACATTAGATTTAGTGAGTGCTTGCGCGAAAGGCGAAGCAAAACGGTTACTTAGGGGTATCGTTAAATTTTACACGCATATGAGGGACTCGCAGCGCGAACAAAGTTTAATATGCTGAAAATTACAAGCTCGATTAAAATTGCTACATGTTACAATGAAAATTTATGTTATGATATTTTGGCCGAGGCAGAAATTGTTTCACACTAAAATATTTATTATTATGCTTATCAAATTTATATCTCTGTTATTGTGTTTTATCAAATTATCTTTTGTTTATATTTATCGTCGCATTCTCTTCCAGTGTGAAAACTTTCCTAAAAACATTTCTTTTTATGTCTTAAAATTTTCTTCAATGATCGTAACTTTTTATTTATTAATCTAAACAAATATTTACTATATACCAAACATACTAAATTTAAATGTTTGAGAATGTATCATAAAAACGTATTTTAAATTTTCAGAATCATTTGAAATCAACAGTAAAAACCGCTTATAACAACGTAACACGCGAACAGCAAAAGCGTAAGATGTACAATAACGTAAAAGACTGGGATCTTTCAACAATTAAAAAAAAATAATAATGTTGTTATAATCGATTTATTGCCATCGTGAATGCAGAAAATAATTTATAACTAACAATTTTATTTTATTTGTAAATATAATAATAAAGCATATTAATGACTATGATATTTTTTAAATACACATGTATTAAACCACAATGTTTGTTAATTACCCAAAAGTAAACATAAATACAAACTTTATTATCAGGAAGAACGTGCAAATATCCATAATAAATAAAAGGACCCTTAACTCCCGAATTTAGTTAAATTATCTGTAACTAATGACCTTTATATCCCATATTCTGGAAAGTAAACTCTACAGAATATTGTATCTCAGGTGTAAGAGGAATTTATTTCCATGAGAATAAAACGAGGTCATGAAAAGGCCTAAAACAAGCGAATGTGAAAATAATTAATAACCATTTGTTAAAAGTCCTCTTCGGTAGTTGGATAACGTGTAGTCATTTCATAGAAGGAAATGCAAACGTTTCGGATATATTGAGTTGTTCTTAGATCATTTATTTTTCATCAAATTGCTACCATTTGTTTTAAGGATTGTATTATACATATTTTATTTTTGATTAATTTTAAAATTTCCTTTATTTCAAATATGTACTTTTAAAATAATTTAAATTTAAAAAGAGAAATTTGGCATTAATTAACATACAAATTATTGAAATGACTATTTTCTAAGATTTAACCCTATTGCGCTAGAAATTGACAATTTCGATAACACTTTGACTTCTATAAATGTAATTAAAATAAAGTACTAAGATTTTATCCATTTTTAAAAAACTTTTTTTTTGATTATTTAATCAAAATTTTTAAATCTAAATTTAGTATATTTTCTAAATTTTGGTGCAGATACGAAGACGATATTTTTATGATAGTAGACAATAATTTCAATCTGGATAACTTCACTAATACCTCAAATGCATTATACCATTCTATAAATATAAAAATTGCAGCTTTGCAGAGCTTTAATAATAAATTTTTTACAGTTTTTTTAACCAAAAAACAAAATTAAAAATATAAGATTACATCATACATTTAGGTAAAATTATAAATAATATTATTTGTAACAGAAAATTTTTATATTTTATTAAAGAAACACAAGTTTACAAATTGAATATACATACATCAAAAAGTTTTCTTATAATAGAAAAATAATTTATTTAAGAAATTTAATTTAAAATTAGCCTACAGTATGAAATTTAGAAATACGAATCTTTTAAATAATAAATTAAAAACAGCAGATATATTTGAATCTTCAAGAGTTCATTCCATTAGTTACAATAATTGCAATCTTAATATATTAGACAAACAAAAAGTAAAATTATAACTTGATTCAAAAGGCATATATATCATTCAAAAAACAAGAATATTTTTCAATCACCCGTAGCCATAGTCTTCTAAAAAATTATACATGACATAATTTTAAATTAAAAAATGTTAATTATGAAATTGCCACTTCTGATTATAATTTAAACATATCCAAAGCTATTATTATAAATATTTTTAATCAGATTCAATAATTCTAAAAGTTGTGTAAGCAACAGTTATAAATAATAATTTTTTTGTTAATTTGAGTTTAGTAAGACTAAATTTACATTTCATTTTAAATAAATTTATTAAAACAAGATTTATTTAATTGAGATTAAAATATATCTAGTTTTTGGAATTAAAAACCTTTTCTCTCTTATAACTTTATTTTATTTGTATAGGCTTGAAAACAGCTTAAGTAATATAAATTTTATTAAAGAAATGCATAATTATAAAAATTAAATGTTGAGTCAGTTTTATACTCTAAGAGAGATCCTTCAAAGCTGGAATGCACTGAATTCTCTTCAAATGTGTTTAACAAATAACCATAATTTGTTCAGCAACGAACAACGTAAATGCGAATGTCTCGAATTGAACAAAGAGCTATTTTATTGCAAGTTCAAGCCAAGTCGATATATAAACCTTTGTTTCTTGCCTACAGCCATGATTATAATTGTAGATGTGCAAGGCTTTCCTTTAATCATGGTCTAAGGTATTACTTTATTTACCTTCTGAATTATCTTCACACCAGAACTTTAAGAGTATTTATTAAAATCTTTTAATATGAGGTAGAAAACACTTAGATATTAAGATTATAGGTTTATATTTGGTTTAAAATAAATTCATTACGGATCTAGGTTAAACTTAGCGAAACGAAACCAATATTTAAAGTCGGAAATCATTAGTACTCAAGTACTTCAAAACTTTTACAATTTCATTGAAATTAATTTATTCCAATCAAATTATATATTAACTAGAGAAGTCTTTAAAAATACTAGTATCAATACTGCATTTAATTAGACACTCAAGTTAAATTTAGTTCATAGATTGCCTTAACTGACGTACAAAATATATAAAAATATATAAAAAAAAAAACTAATTAATAATTGGTTATATTTTTATAGTACCTTAATGCTATAATATAATTTTATTAAATAAACTTTAAGCGGGCGCGCAATCATATAAAACGGCAGTAATCGCACGTAATCTTTAAAGACCTATTAGATATTTTAGGAAATTACAAAGCGAATCAATAAATAAATATTTATTTCTTATTCCTAGACTCATTATCTTTAAATTACAAAACAATTTGGTGACGAAAATAGTACTAAAATCTAAAATAAAATCAAAAGAAGATGGTATGACTATGTGTTAACGTGTTAACATATATTATTCAAGGTACTTTACTTTTTATTTTATATTAATGTTGTACTTTATTGATCGCATTATTGATTAATAATTATTGTTACAAATAGATACCTGAGGATGTCGGAATAAAACCGACGAAACGTTGTATAATAAATAAATTGTTTAACATAAAGAGTTTGACAATAACAAGTACTAAGAAATATGACAGTTTTATCATCAGTCTGTGTATATCTCTTCATTTTTGGTTAATTATAAATAGATTTTAAAAAATGGTGACACAAATTTCACTAATACATAAAATAAAATAATTTGATGAACTCAAAAGTCATAAGTTTTTTCGGTTTGAAGTGTGCGTAGTTTATTTGATGCCTACGTTGCGACTGCAACTAAAGCTATCTATGCGCCATCGGACGCTCTTAGAAGGGTGAAATATAGTTATTTATATGCATATTAAACATATGATAAAATACAGAGATGGCAAAAACATATGATGAGAATGAACGATTTTATAACCAAAAAACACGACTGTTTGAAAGGGAAAAAATATTAGTTTTGCTGCTTATATAAAAGAATTTTAAAAGTAAAATGAAATATTTTATATGTTACGTTAGTTAATGAAAATAAAAAGTTCGGATCGTTTTATTTTAATCTTGATCTTAGCTATTTTGAATAATAATTTAACAATTGAGATCAAAGCATTATTAATCAAAAGATGTGAAATTATTATATGCTATCTTTCAAACTAATAAACCTCAAGTTCAGAGATAAAACAAATAATTAATGATGATTTTCATCAAGGTTTTGTTATTCCGTAAAGTAAAGCAAATTGTATTCATCAAACAGTAAACTATTATTTGCTGAATACAAGTTCATCAACTTTACAGCTTAAAATAATTTATGATATTCTATGTAATTGTCGTGAAACTGAACTCTATCTAAATTAACAAATTAGTTTCTATTAAGCATGTACAAAGTTGCATGTAATATTCAAATTTGTGTTATTATATTTTGAATACATATTCATACATTTTCATAATGAAAATAATTACATGATTAGAAAATTTTTAAATGAAAATCAAATTTTATATTTGATTTCCATAACGTTGTTTTTTCGATGAACGCACGTTCAAATTCTGAGTGTAGAAAAAGCGAAAAAGAGCAAATTCAAACACTCGCGTGATTTTTCCCTTTGTATCAATAACTGAACTATTTTATATGTGCGTGACTTGATTTCATGAAAGGAATATCAGGTTTTTTCGTTTTCTCGTTTCAATGATACTTTTGAGCACATTCTTGGTTTATCGAATGTTATTTGTAATGTATTGAAATTTCACTATATTAATCAAGAAAGTAATCTTCATTCTTTTCATTGATTTATACTATTTTTCTGTTTATTTTTTTATCTTATACTGCGTGTATTTGAAATTAACATTTAGAAAAATTGAACAAAAAACAATTCACTTACATGGTTATTATGATAAGAATAAATTTTTAGAGTATGAAATAAAATGATTAACTACGCTCGTGATTATGGGTAACTCTTAATTTCAATAAAAAATCTTAATTATAAAAAATAAACTTATAGGCAATTCAATCTTTTTCTAAAATTTTATTCCACCTTAAATTAAAGAATAATATCTCTTCTCTTTTAGTAAGAGTACTTTAAATGTTATTGGCATTTTAATTTTGGTAAATGGCATATATAGGCTTGTAAAACTATGTTGTATACTCACTGTCAAGTTTACTAATAAGAATTTAAAGAATTATTGCGTTTCCTTTTAACTCTTTATTTACTTTTTAAACATATTATCAAAAAGATTATTGTTTAAAGTAATATTTTGTGGGAATTCAATTTTTTTCTTTATATTTATCAATAATTCTTTGTTACTTTAATTTCACTGTCATGATTTTTTACGATGTTTTGGCGACATATATTATTTAATTATTATTCTTGTATATATCTATATTAACATTATTTTGTATATTTATTTTATTATTATTTTCATGTTATTATTAGATTTAATCATTTTAAATATATTTATTCTTTGTAAGCTTTGAATAAATCTGCAAGCGGCAGAATATTTTATTATTTAGTATTTAACTTATTAATTAAGTACGTGCTTTTTATTGCTCATTTATAATAGCGTACATCCTGATCAGGGGAACCTCAATCTAAGCCTATTTCTAAGAATTAACCCCTTGGTAATTTTCCAAGCCTACCATTGGATCTCTACTTTATTGTAAGTGGTTTTTGAATACTATCAAAACTTACATTTTTGATAGTCATTTATAAAATACTTGTGCGGAAGTTCCATAAACATTACTATAACTATAATGTAAAAAAGACTTTAAATGATTTTTCCCAAAAATGAGACACCAATAGATCAATTTCTTGACGCACAATACCCATAATCCATGATTTTCATCAAAATCGTTAGAGCCGGTTTTTGAGAAACCAAGTTCATATAAATTTCTTATTTCAAAATATTTTTGTAATATTTTGTTTTCCTATAAATAAATTCAAAATAATTGCTGGTAATCATTATGTTTTGTAAATTTGTAAACGATAGTTGAGAATTTTATCATAATTTTAAACGCAAAAAGCAAAATTAACAAGAAAATTTAAAAAGGGGAATGACAATATTTCTATGATCAGATGATGCTGACAAGATAATTATAATGTTTCAAGTTCAAACTAATCTTACAAACAATATTGATGGAGATGAAAGCAAAAATGACAACGTGGTTCAATAATTCTATCCAAGTTGGCCAATTCATTTAATATAACGGATCATTAAAATGGTTGTAGAAAAATGACTATTAAATCATGAAGATAAAATAAATAAAACATTTCAGGAAAGATTAAATAAGCAAATCATTTTCTATGCAAATTTTTTGAAGAATATTGCTAAATGAAAATATATAAATAGATAAATAATTTTGAACATTCAATAAATACAAATAGTGTACTTTGTATTCAATGTAAATTGTTTTCTAAAAATCAAATTCAGTTGAACTCAGTGATGAATGATGCTTGAAAATCTACTTTGGTAACGGTTGAATTCTTTAATTTAATTCAAGAAATATATACATGCTGTACGGGATCGCAATACCAATGAAATTTACTAAGAAAATAATATAACTAGTTTAACTTAAAAGCTCTGAAACAAAAGTTTAATCAAATCGTAAAAATGTTAATTGATTGATAATAACAAGGACCGTAAAACAAAACAACTACATACGCTTCATCATAGTTTTGTACGATAGTTTATTCCATAACAATAAAGTCAGCAATTCTTTGCAAGGTTCTATTTTGAAAAATAGTGACAAATAGAAACAATGTTAGAGCTGATTGTGTAAAGAATAAAAAACTAATACTTTACCAGTAACTGTAACTATTATTATATTTTATAGATATAAAGTATTTACAAAGGTTCCAGACTCTAAAAATTATTATAAATGACTAGGGTTATCAACTCTCCAATTTTAGTCCGGAGACTCCAGAAAAATTGAGTTTTCTCCGGACTCCAGTTTGCATACTATAATCTCCGGATTTTTCAAATTTTGTGAAAATTTTTTTTTTTATGCTACATACAATGTAATTACTATAATATTTCTCTACCTAGACTAGAGAGTGAAATAATTAGTAGGCGCAATGATTTTAAAAAATCTCCATTATTTTATATTTATCTAAAACCATCTTATTTTATATTATCTAATCATTCAAAACGAAAAAGCTTTTTTTTTTCGTATTTCTATGTGTATTGAATGGATCTCCAGACTTATTCGAATAATCTCTGGACTCTCTGAATTTTTGAGTTGGTAACACTATAAATGATCTCTAAACTGCTGGTAATACCATCAAAGCAGATTGTCGCTCATTTTAAATTATAATGAATATAACTTTGACAGCTCGTTTCTAATTTTTATCTCTACATATTCAAGGTCGTTAAAAAATTTAAAAAGTGTTGTGAGCAAAGTTTAAGGGAGTGGAAGAAGTATACTTAAAAAGTTTCATTACTGTTTTTTCTTTACTTTAATAATAATCTGTACTTGCTAATAAATATAATAAATGTATATAAAATAAAGCTACTGCAACTTTTCCATCACATTAAGCAATTTAATTTTAACATAAAATACGCTTTGACAAAAGTTGCTCTTTCAGCAGCATTTTCGTCTTAACCACATACTAAAAAGAAACAACAGTTTCTATTATAAACTCTATACAAGACATGCTAAAATCAGTAATATTTATTAACAAAACTTAAGCTGCAAACAATACAGGTTATAATTATTTCACAATATGTAATTTTTAGAGTACTTTAATAAGAAATAAAATACATTAAATTTTATTGTATACAGTTAAAGAAAATCATTTCCAATTAAATTATATGAAAATTTCCAGTGAAATAAATTAAAAGCTTAATATTTGTTTGTAAAAGTTATAATTTTATTAGCTGATAACAAATCTCAGAAAACTTGAAAAATAAATTATATTAGCAATCTTTTAACAAACCAAGCATAACAAACCACGAAAAAAAAATCCAAGAAAGAGAATACAAAACAAACAAAATCTAGGAGCGGTGTACAACCCAGTTCCATATACGAAAACGAGAAAAACTTTAATTTGATTTGAAAGTTCCTGGAATAGTTTGGAAACTCGTTTATAATCGATTTCATTCAATCAGTGTTCTTACAAAGGAGGACGTCGAACGAACATTGCTTAATAAATTCCTGTGACAACAAAATTGTCATTTTGCTGCGCGGACTAATATCAAATAAATTTATAGTGTAAAAATATTTTTGTTTCCTCATCACGTTTTATACAAATGTCAACCGCAATCACTTGACGATAAAATTGAAATATATTATTTTGTAGTAAATGGTCAAAGCGTAGTCGCCATATATATTTTTCCATGCGATTATTTACGTTTTGTTTCTATATAAAATTCATCGTAATTTTTGTTTTTGTTTATTTTAAACACGTTTATAATTTACTGATACATGATACAAGCCAAATGTGTCTATGAATATTTTATTTTATTACCGAAAATGTTCGTTTTGATATTTGATATGTTTAGAATAAATACATATGTGAAATTTATGATTATTTTTGTAATGAAAGGTAATAACATCATACAATTCAATTATGTCCTTTGTAATTATAAACATAAAAAGAAATTTTTGAATTTATCAATAATTGAAATCAGAACAACTGATTGTTTTGACATTAAAACTAACACTGCAAACGTCATAAATAACAAAAATATTATTTTTATGGTTTAATTTATTTAGCAACATTACCTTAATTTAATAAAAACTCTGCTTTATTATTTTCATATCTCTAAGGACTTTTTTGTATTTTGTTGTTATAGAAAGACAAATGTATTACCCAAGTTGATGCAAATTTTCTATAATATAAATAGAAAAAAGATATTGCGCTTAAAGTATATAAATTGCTTAATGTTACATCTATTTTTGTTTATAACTTTATTATTATTATTGTTACAACAAAAAGTTATAATTAAAATTGTAGATAATAATATTATGTACAAAAAAGCTTCTTACAAAATTTTTGTAACACTTATAGTTTCCAAGATAATCTAAAAAAATGATTTCACCCTTATCTAATAGGAATCTCCCCCGACCTCGAAAATTTAAACTTAAGCTTTTGAAAAATTCTTTTATATGATAAAAAAATAAAATTGCTGTCTTCCCAAAATGCACGGTTGACCCCTTTTTTTGGCCTATTTTACTGGACTATATATAAAAGTATAATTATAAAATTTAGTAAATAATATTATAGATGCCTATATTATTGTAATTCTTTTCAAAATTGTAGTTTATTTATTAATTTTAATTTCCAAATATTTACAAAATCAAAATGGTAATTTAAAGTTAGTTCCAAAATCTGAATTTTACTTGAAACATCTTCTACCTTAATTAAATGTCTTCCCAAGTAAGATTCACAAAACAAAACTAATTAAAACGATTTGGTTAACATAGTAAACATTCATTCAGGTTCATATATAAACTGATGCGAATATCGAACAACTTATGATGAAGGCTAAAGCATCATTTGCATTGCATACATTGTTGCTGAAGTTCTCCTCGAACCCAGATGTTTGAAAGTACTACCTTCCATAGAAGCACGTAGGTACTTTCAGAAATACGAATTGGAATTTGTTACATATAGGAACAAGCAACGTTTCCCAATTTTATGGAATTTTATTTCAAAAGATTTTACATATATTCGAATAAAGGGTTTAATTAAATTTTACGAGAATTTATTATAAAATATATAAGCTATTTTCATGTTTGATTTTGTCATTTCATGGCTTTCTACCTTCAATATATTTTAAATTATTCAAATTTATTATGTTATGAAAGATGGAATTTTCATACATACGAATCCATGTAATCATTTTATTTTTTATCTTTTTCCATTTTATATTTAAATGATATACAAGATTCTATTAACATGTAATTATTTAAAAAGTTAAAAAATAATTCTAAATTAATAATTAATAATTTAACGATAATTATAAATTTTATTGAATAAGAGCTATACTGGAGAAAATAAAATCTGGAAAAGTATATTTATATTGTAAAATTGTCATATTTACATGGTAAACAAAAGACAGAGATAAAACTCTTTTTTGTATTCCTATTCCACTCACCAAAACTGCACTCACAGCATTTATTTATTTTTTTCTATTTAAAATATTTTGAATCAGTTGAGTTCAGAATTTAAAATAAGCTGTTCAAGTCAATTTCATTAGGTAAATATAAAAATTGATTTAAAATTAATGACAGTTTTTACAAATTTTGTGCTTAGTCGTACTACTAGCTGTTTTGATGTTAATTGTAGAGTTTTGTACTTCTAGTTTAATTTTATATCTTCTTAAATTGACTACTAATGCTGCTCTTTTTAATTATATCACATAATCAGTAGTAAAACTTTTACTTCTATCATTTTTCAACTTGATAAAACTCTATTCACAACTTCACTTTTTAAAATTGTTTTGAACGACAAAAGAACTGATATAGTCGTCGCCACGAAACAGTGTAATTCATAATTTATTATAAATTTACATGGTACCGTCCTGCGATTTAAATCGTTTTATGTATTCCGAAAAAGTCGTTGTTGCTATATACACGAATGCTTTGTAAAGAAGTATCCAATGTAACAAAAACTGCGTACACTATATAAATTATTTTTCAAATAAAATTACGACATACTTTACATAATTGAGAAATATGTCAACTAAGCGTTAAGAAGATGAAAAAGATAATAACGTATGTCGAAGTAAAATATATGCTTATTATTATGTAATTACATTGACTCGTGGCGTCGACTATAGCAACAACAGCTGTTTCAGAATACATAAAAAGTATCAGATCGTGGGGTGGTAACATGTAAACGTACAATGATTATGCAACTACATTTTTTCGTGGTGTCGACTATTCAAAGATTAGTTGCATAAATAATTTTTTGTACTCATGCATTGAAAAGTGTTGATTTGCGTTACCTTAACAATATCCGAAACTTCTATTTTCCACATTGCAATTAGATTAGCGTGCAGAAAAATAAGTAAAAAGTACTCCTATTTCTAAGGTATCTATTAAAAAATTGTATTTATAATAAAAAAGTATAGTTTTTCAAACTATTTATAAAAAGTGGTAAATTATTGAATAAAATTTAATTCGTTCTATAGCGGCACGAGCTTGCGAAAAAAAAAAAAAAAATAATAATAAAATAAAATAAATAAATATAAAAATTTACTATATCTTGTTAAATTTATAGATGAATTAAATATTATTTTAAAAATACATCAATTGTTTAAATCTTAAATAATCAAAGAATCAGTTTTTGATTTTTAACTCATATTTGAAACTTGTACGACAGAATACAATAAAACAAAAAGACAAAAGACTATAATATTGATTTTGTTCATATAATGATCACCTTCAATATTTATTTATTATTATATAACAGATTATACGGATAATCCTTTCTTTATATTTTCCTAAACCAAAATCGATAATCTCTATTTCTCCGTTATAAAAACTTTTTTCCACTAAATTTAAATCCTCAACCCAAGAGTGGCGCTTATGATACGCACAATGAGGTGCGAACAGGGGCCATATCGAATTTTAGCATAATATTATGAGGTGTTATAAAGTTTTGATCCTCCAGTGACCTTTTGTGCCTAAGGAGGAAGATAAAATTCAGATTGTCAATAAACCTGCAGCAAAAACGATGACCAACTTTCACGGTACTAGAAGCAACTTTCAACTTGGTCAGTTTAAACGGACGTAGATCAAATAGCTTGCGATATTACATAAAATTATTATTATTATTTAAGAAACTTTAAACACTTTATTTAATGTTTAATTGTGTTTTGTTAATTTAAAAACAACTTATTTAACCTAAAATAAGTATGCTTATTTTTGTAGGTTTAAATTTCGAAAAATTGTTTATTTATATGTAAAATCAAAACATTGAAAATTAAAATTAAAATCATTTGAACGAATTAAAAGTTCGTTGTTCTAACATGTCTTTGTTTTCGCATTTTGATACTTTTTGTTTGATAATCTAAGAATAAGTAGGAAAGGAAGGTAAAATTTTCTCTTCCGCAAGGATGGGCATCAAGTTTCCTGTGCAGACTGTTTCCTGTTGAATTTGTGTGAAGTTAAAGAAGAGAACTTCGTTAACACGAAAGTTTTGACGGGAAATCAATCGTGAAATTTTTTGGATTAAGTGAATTTGCTCGGATAATTATCTGCCATTAGCAGGTATCTCCTCGCGGATGCGACAAAAATTACTTTGAATTATATATTTAAGAAAATTGAAATGATTACAAATTTTCACTAAATTACATTTTCATTTATATTTATGAGGTTCAAAAATCTTTGCTTATACAGTGTACATTTTAAAGACTTACTTTAGTTTAAATCATTTTTATTTATCTCCTACAAGTCTTAAATCTACACTTAACAACTTCATAATCTTTTATTTATCTCAAAAATACATATATTACATATTTCTTTCAGTAAAAGTTATTTCGTGTTTTTTGGTTAAATCAAATAATGCAAAATTTACTTTGGATTTGTTTAAGACAATTAACAATAATTAAAATAAATCTCCTAAAATCTTCAGACATTTAACCTTCAAACAGTAATAAAATAAGCTTGAATTTTATTATCAAATTATCTACAGAGCTATTAAAAATGATAATTATTCCTCGCTTCAAATAATAGTTCCGTTAAAGCTGGACAGTGTGAATACCTCATTAATTCTCAAAATGCACTGAATTCTCACAACTTTGTGTAAGATGGTGAAAGCTTTCCAGTAACAGTTCGCTGCATCTAATTGCATAGTTGCAAATAATTAAAGTTGCAACTGTAAATCGGGTAATTACATTAATTGGTCAGTATTTTGCCATTATATGATGATACGAGCACATTTTTAAATTAGATTTTTTTTTTACTTTTTACTTTTATTTATTTTTTATTCGGTAAAATTATTTTCTTTCTCTGTTTGTAATTTTAATTTTGAGTTAAATTGAAATGTACTCGGTTTAATGATTTCGACGAAAATCACGGATAAGGAGTATTTTGGGTTAAAAATTTGATTATTAGACTTTAAAACATTAATTAGGATTTATTTTACAGTTTTCTGAATGTTTTTTTGACAGCGCGACAGTGACATTAACGGACAAAAACTGCCAAATATAATAGATAAATAGATAAAATTAATTGTTACCAGATATTCTAAACAATAAAACATTTCAAAACTAAATGAAGAGTTGAAAGATAGAGCAATATTTGAGCAACATAATAAAGTTGTTGAATAAACTAGCAATGATATTATTGATATACTTCACGGTTAGAATAAAACATACTTTGATCCGCCTGTATAAGCCATTTGCCAAAATTAAAAAGCCAGTATCATTTAAATTACTCTTACCACAGGATTATTCATATTATTTTCGTATTTTAATGTTGATGATTGAATAGCTTATAAGGTTATTTTTCATAATTAAGATACTGATATTTCCTTATTAAGTGAAATTAGCAATATCAGATGAGTAAGATATATTTATCCTGAACTTTAGCTAAACACCCTTAACCTTTAAACTATTAAACCTTTTTTCTTCTAAAATTAAAGCGATGTTTGAGAACGCTTTCATGGGTCAATTATTAAATATTCAATTTCCAATTCAACGATTAATCTAAAGAAAAGCTGAATTAAAGCCTTATAAAGGTAAAATCCATGTTAAACCTTTAGTGAAATTATTTTTTTTATATAATAAATATCCAAATAACAATTAAAAATGCATTTACATAAAATTTTATTCACTGTTTATTTTAATAATTTATGTTCGTTTATTATTTATTTTTACTTGATAAAGGACATCGCAACTTTTTATTTTTTAAATAACAGTATAGAAAATTCAATTTAAATAAATCCTAATATGATATTTAATCAAAGTAAGAATTGCATTGAATTAAAATTAATGCAAAATAAGCATTCCTTTGATTTTCGAGAATATTTTAAAGCATATTACACAAAAAGAATAGTTAAATATCTTTAATAAATGATATATTTAAAATGTATATGAAGCAAAATAGAATATAAAACAGGAATAAATGTACATATACATATATACACTTTCAGATTCAAACATAATTAGCAACGCCTTCAATTTGTAGTTTCTTTGTAGAAGCAATGCAACTGAGTCTATGAAAATTACATAGTTGCAGACATTTACATTTTATATCGCAGGTGGTGCACTTGCTTATTTAAATATTTATAACTACAAAATTCTCAGCTTTCATATTCTATGACCGCACCGAGTAATTTCAACATAACCTCACTCTATATTTCTTTTTTGTTTGCTAAGCTTTCAAGAAAATGAACATCTCATTTGCTGTTAACCGTAAGAACAATGAATGCTGAAAATCACGGGAAAATATGTTAGATTTAAACGTCTTTTTGAGGTTAAATACTCCCTTCTTTACTTTTTTCTTTCTTTAGACATATTTTTAATTTACATAGTGCTTTGTTCAAAAGAGCAGGCATTAAACTTTGTAAAACGTATCACAGAATGGCTAACAGCTTTAAAGAGAACTATTCTTTGCTATATCATCATTTTAATTGAAATTTTATCACCCATTTATAACTTCTTTGATTTTTAAAAGGAATCTAAAGGATTTATTAAATTACAAACTTATTTTATATTCTTTTAAGCTTTTTAAACGAAGCAAGTAAAATTTTGTTCATATTTTTAATAAGAATTAACAATTTATTTAACTATAAAATTACTTGAATTTTGTATCAAACACGATTTATATATAAATCACTGTTTTTAAATTACGATAACCTTTAATATCGTGTGTATACCAATACGTTACACCAATATGTGATACAAAATAGTTCCTCTATACCGTAAATCACGTTATGTTTTCTGTAACATTAACTTGGACTGAAACATACGTATACTACGTGCTGAGTGCAGAGAACTGCTATATATTTTTGCTTTCCTCATTTCTCAAGATGTTGTCTTTCGACCAGTAGCATTAAAACGTTTTTTGTTCACAAACTTATTTCAATTTTACTAATTAAGATGATTTCTGCGTTATTTGCGGGGTAAATGGTATGAAAATAACACTAGATTTAATATAATTAGGATTTAATGTTTGACAAAATGTATAAGTTTACATTTATTTACAATTAATTACTTGTAACTAATTTGTATTGTAATTATTTTATTTTCAAGTACTTACAATACAAAAGATTTATACAGGAAAAAATAGAAGCAACAAAAATGCATGTAAAATTTTCAGAATCAAATTGACAAATAATGAAGTAAACTTATTTATTTATTATTTATAATATTTATTCAAATCAAAGGTATGGAACTCTAAAATTATTTTGAGGAACCTCAAGCATCAGTGGTGGTACAGATTTTAGTTGAGCTCAGAAGCAGATTATCATTTATTTGGTATCAATGAATATGACAACAGTTTATTTCAAATTCTGGGCTCAACTAGAATTCGTAGTACCATTGCTGTTCAAGACCGACCCAAGTTTTAGCGATTGAAAAAAGGAAAGTTAAGAGAATTTCATTAATGGCATTTACTGTGCTTTAAATTTTTCGATGAAAATATTAATTATAACAATGAAACATTTTTTTAACTTAATAGACCTAACAATAAGTCATATCTTATCACCAATCACCAATATCTCAAAAATGAATTTACTATTTCTATATATGAACAAAATTAAAAACTAAAAATAGTCTGAAGTTTCATATCGCAATAAATTTACACGATTGGGAGCTCCCTAACCTACAAATACTTTTTCTTAAACTTAAGAGGAGAAATGCTTTTAAAACTCTGAATTTCAGTAGAATTTTATAATTTATTTCTGGATGAACTATTTAACTAATATGTCTGTATTTTTAAATACTGTTTAATTGATTGATTTTTTTATACAAAATGATTAAAGATGTCGAAGCTCTAACGATGTATTTCTGGAAGAACGGGTCGCAAGTTGTTAATTAAGTTGAGCTCTCGCCCTCAAAATTTTTACATAAAACAAATAATTTTTCCACTATTACTAAAAGTCATAATTTGTCTGAAAATCAAAAACATTGAGACGAAAAAAGCCATAAGCTCAAAATTGAGACGCTCAAAGTTATGCTTCCAATTTTGATATATTTTATCAGTAATTTTTGCTTTAAGAATATAAATTTTAATAATTTTTTTGATTTAAAAACAAATAATAATAATTTTTTAAATATATAAAAAAATTCAGCGGTATCAATCAAAAAGATTTTGAGTAATAACTAATTAAAATATATAGTTTTAAGAAAAATGTGTATAAAGTTTAGGTAGCGCTCAAACTCCAAAGCGTAATAGTGTCAGGTTCATAGTTTATAACACCAGAAGTTTTAAAATTTTTATTCATATTGGAAATTTATTTTGTTATTAAATTACAGTTGTCTGAAGCGCTAGCTCTTTAGTCACTTCTAAGAAAACTTCAAGTAGAAGTCAAAATACGAGCTAACTACAGGAATATACTATGAAATATTTTGTAATAGATACAATAATATAAATTAAATGAGAACATAATATACGTTAACAGTTTAGTTCATTTAACATTAATATTAAAACATATGTTTTCTGCAGATGACGATATACGTTTTAATGAAATTATTGAGCATATAAATTATAATTGTTTTCTATTCTACTGACTAAATAATTACAAAATTAATATAATTGAAAGTATATTGAATAAAACAAGATACATCGGAAAACTAATTTATAAACTTTTCAAATATTATTATAGTTATAATATTGTGCAAAACATTTTGTCAGAAAATTATAATCAAAACGAAATACTTTCACGAACATGAAACAAAAAGTGAAGTTTGTCTGAGAGTCGGAACATCAAGTTTATTACACATTAGAGATTAAATCCTTAGTTTAAGGACCATAAACTAACAGAAGGAGAAGTAGGTAGCCAAACGTGAGATATGTATGTATATACATTAAACGCCTAAGATAATATTTACTTCGAAAACCAGCTTTTAGAAGAGACGTGAAAGGGACTATAATTCCATACCTTAATTTAACAATTTTCAGATGTCGGTGTTTTCTTAACCAATTTTGTATAAACATTATAAGTTCTACCATTTTGTTTACAGTATAAAATTGAATTTTTTTTTATGATTGTCATATCAATTTTATGTTTTTCGTTTTATATTGCATATTTCATTTACAAATTCCATAAAATATCGTTTATATCAAATAAATATACTGTCAATATGACAATATTGCCAAATATACAATAAAAGTTATAATAATGTTCAATATATCAACAAAAGTAAAATAACAGTATAAAACAATTGTTATTTTAAACAACAAAAAATGTGTTATAAATAAATGAACTAATTCTTTATTATTTCTGCACAACAATGATGCTAACAATACAATATACATATGTAATTAAACTAAAATCTTGATCTTATTATATTAAATAAGTAATTCTGGTCCTTGGTTTCTCAAAAACGACTTTAACGATTTTGATTTAAATCAAGGACTAAAGCAATGGAAAATTATTTACAAATATAATGAATGTCTATAAGATATAATTTCAAACAATAATCTTTATGATAACCCGAATCGAAATTTAAAGCCGATATTGCTCCCTCTAGTTCAGAATAGAGCCTGTTTAGAGCCCAGTAGACGGGAATAGAGCCCATTTAGAGCTCAGTAGTCCAACTAGCATCTACATTAGACCCTGACATTTGAGAAGTTATTTTATATTATTTCATACTTAATTAGTTTTTTTTTTTTTAATTAGTATATGATAAATTGAAATTTCCAATATATATCGCTTTACTATAACCGCTTNTATTATTATTATTATTATTACATTGTTACTCTTATTTTCAAGAATTGCTAATTATAACTAATAGTAATTATCAGCTTTATAATTATTAATATTATTATTATTATTGATAGTAGATTCTAGGGACCAAAGAAGGTGCTAATTTTTATTCCATTCGGGTCCAACTTTAAACCCCAAAGTGATAAAAACGGAAATTTGTACCATTTTGGGGCTTAAAGTCGGACCTAATTTAACATGGGAATAGAACCGACTTTGAGCCCAGAGGACCGACAAAAATCCTACCTTAGGAGGCTCAATTTAGGCGTTAAATTTCGACTCGGGAAAAGATTTGAAAACTAAATAACTGATTGAAAAAAGAGTAATACTTGTAAGCTTAATAAATATGTCGAAATAATTAACATTGATATTATTGGTAAACTTCACGGTTAGTACAAAATATACTTTGATTAGCCTGTATGTGTTATTTTCAAAAATTAAGAAACCAGAAACATTTAAAATACTCTTACCACAGAAGATTCCATGTCATTCTCGTAATGTAGTGTGGAAAGAAATTTAACGTAAAGATTGAATATAAATTTATTTTGCCTAATTATGGTTATGTATTGAACATAAAAGTTAACCAGAATGAAAATTCGTGTCTATAACCAATTAATAGTCCATATTCAGTAATAATAATTTATAACTGTGTCGTTTATAATAACAAACCGGTTATTACGACCCAATTTGCTTTATATATTTGGTCTTTACAGAAAATTGTACAAAAGTATTATAAGATACGATTAGATGAGCTTTAACATTTTTTTTTAGTTATTTTGTCGGAAAATATAATTTAAAGGGAAGGTATTTTTTTATTATTGGAACTAAATTCAACTTTTTATTACTTCTTCTTGTATATTATTGTGATGAAAAATTCTAACTCATTATTATTTACTTTTTTTTAAATATAGCCCCAGCCTTTTATGATTTATATTAATTTCTTATTATATAAAAAAGACAAAAACACTGCTGATAAATTTATATTGATATACTTACGTAACGGAAGCTATTGCTAAAAACAAAATGTTTTACAAAACTCTAATAGAAAAATTAAATTTTAAAATTCACAAACATATTTTTTTAATAAAGTTTTAATACTAAAATAGTGTACCTACAAATTCAGATATTGTTTAAATTATACAAGAAAAGGATAAATAAAGTTTTAATTTGTTTGAATATTAAATTATAAATAATTTTATTTATTTTATTTGTTTTTCATTAGAAATTAAAACATTATACAATATTAACCAAATAAATAAATTAATAATTATTACGACCGCATTTGAAATTCCCATGCTCCATTGTTAAATGCGGTTTCTACCTTATTAATAAAATATTAATAATTTTTATTATTGAAAACAAACGTTTTGTCAGTTGTAGCTCATGTACAATATCATTATAAATAATTAATTTTTTTGAACTGAATTTCATATAATTATAAAAAAAAAAAAAAAAATGTATTACATTGAATTAATTAAATTTTTCAATAAAACAGTTCAAAGTTTCAATTTATGAAAGAAAATTTAAAATGAATTACGTTAACATTCATTATTGATTAGTTATTAATTCCAATTCAGAAGTATCTAGTAGTTTAAAGATTATTGCTCCAAAACAAGATCATAAAATGTATCAATTTGTAATACAGTTATATAATAGTAAAATAAGATTTTATACTATTAAAATGTATTGTATTCATTTTTAATGATCCATTAAGGGCAATAAATTAATTTAATAGGTAATAAATGATAATAAACAATTGTAATATTACTGTACATAGTAAAGCTTTTTGAAATAAAAGAAAAGCTTTAAGGAAGTACAAAATGAAGAGCTACCTTGCGGTCTCAGATGAAAATGAAAATACATTGTTACAGGAAGACTATTTTAGCTTTATACTCCATTACCAGTAGCACTGGGCAATGGTACATCAGTCCGCTTAAGCGATTTACTGCTAGTTGGATGCTACTTTCATTAAATACTTAAGACTCTTTTTTTCTACCATTATATTTCTTACAATGATTACAAAAATAATATAGAATTATTGAAGATTTTAAAAAGGATTAAAATTTTATTCAATTTCGACAATATATGAGTGAAAACTGTTGAAATGTATATTTAGAAAAATATTTCTCTTCTAAATTTAAAATGTTTCATTAGTTGACGCTGACATATTACAACAAAAATTCCCTATAGAAAATAATTAACCGTTTATTAAAAGTTACTGACATGAGTTTGAAGTTTTTGTCATTCATTCAAATAATTTTGAACAATGTCTTAATTTTTATTTACATTTAAAACATTTTATATTATAAAATCTACAATAACATATAATATAAAAAGCTGATTAAATACAAACATTGTGATTTGTAAATCAAACTACGTTACAAATGTGAGATAACTTAATATGACTAGATAAATTAACATTATCAGGATGACCAAGCTTCGCTCGGGATTATGTAAAATTTTTATTTTCAATATAAAATATGAATTATATAAAATAAACTTAAAGGCAATTTTATATTAATCTAGGAGAATAACATAGATTCATAATGAAAAAAGTCGCAAAACCGGGTATTTTAAATTAAATTTTTAAATATTATGAATACTCCAAAGTTATTGTTCAAAAATATATAAGAGTTTGA
>CM008233.1:23185945-23199648 GCA_002278615.1 Pogonus chalceus | reverse complement strand
ATATTAAAATATTTATGATTTATTAAAATATGTTTTTATTTTTTACTATGATTTATTTGTTTTTTTTTATTTGATAAATACATATACAATAACAAAAATAATTAATTTTTTGTTTAAATTCAATTTATTTTGATTTAAACCTCCCAACCCTGGTATTAAGAGTATTTCAAATGTTTATAGATTTTTAATTTTAAAAAATAACACATATAGGCTTGTCAAAGTATATGTATTTTATATTCACTGTAAAGTTTACCAAAGATATCAATGTTAATTTTTTTCGACATCTTTATTAAGTTGCATAAGTATAGATTTTTTAAAAATTTTTATTTGGTTTTTAAATACATTGTTTGAAGTTATATCTTGTGGAAATTCAATTTCTTTCCTTATATTTATAAATACTTCTCGGTAACGTAGCTATAATTTCACGAAATATATTTAAATCGTAAAAAAAATTACACGAATTACTTAAAATCTTAAATAAATAAAATTAAATCATTTTGAGGGTAATAGCAACTATTTAGAAAGCAGCTTTCAGTAAACAAAATAACTACTTGTCAGGGTAATTTATATATAAAATCGCAAATTTTAGCTGAAGTAAGCGAATATATAATATTAATAAGGGTTAAAATAGTCAGACAATGTGTGAATGATAGCAAAAGGGTATGAAGAACGACAAGCAGTGATCCGCCTTGAAGCTGTAATAGACTAGTGAAAGTGAAGGGTTTCAGATGAAAGGGTTATATACTCTGAAACAATTTCAAAGTTTTTCTTTGGAAGAAAAACTTTGCAACGTTTTCATTAACTTCAGTATGGATCTAAACGTGCTTTTTATTGTACTTCTTACACACTTTTAAATGTTACACCTAAAACTAGGTGAGTTACTAGCTTATGCTTGTAAAACATAAGACATTTTAGACAACATTTCTCTTAAATTTATAAATAAATTTGTCACTAATATAGTCGTTACGAAATATTCATATTTATACATATATTAAAATTTTTATCTAAATTTCACTTTCTCAAACCATCTTTTAAATGACCTTCTATTAGGTAGGAAATTGCATCGTTTAAAAGTGTAAACAGAATTTATAGATGAAATTTACAGTGTAGTAAATATTATTTTGATACTTATTTTAAAATATATACATATAATATAACTATGATAAAGAAGAATGACATCTTAATAGAGTCCAGTAAAATAAGAAAAAAAGGGGTCAATCGTGCATCTTCGGTAGGTTTGAGTTTTCTGGGTGATGGGCTATGCCTATTTAGCGCAATATTGAAAATAAGGGAAAAATCTTTTTTTTTAAATATCTTGAAAACTATAAGGGTAACAAAGATTTTGTAAGAAGCTTTTTTGTAGATAATTATATTATCTACAATTTTTGTAGATAATTTTTCTTTGTCACAATTATAGTAAAAAAGTTTTAAACAAAAATAAATGTAAAATTAAGTATTGAATGCACTTTAAGCATATCTGTTTTTCTATTTATATTATAGAAAATTTGCATCTGAGCTTTTTTATAGAGCCTTTTTTAATAAACAATATGGTATACTAATATATGTATATATATATATATATATATATATATATATAAATTATTTTTTGATGCATTTTTGTACCTAAAAGCGGAACAACGAACTGATAAAATATCCATTAAGTACGACTTTGAATCGTAAATTTTGAGTAGGCAGTAATTTTATTTTTTATCATATAAATGACTTACTTCTGAGCTTAAGTTTGAATTTTCGGGGTAGGAGGCGATGCCTATTTGGCGCTATATTGAAAATAAGGGTGAAATCAGTTTTTTTAGATTATTTTGAAAACTATAAGTGTTAAAAAAAATTTATGAGAAGCTTTTTTGTAGATAATAATTTGACTATGTTTAAAATCTTTCACAAATATTTTAAGTGACAGGTCATTGTTAATTTTAATTTTAAATATTCAACTTCAAGCTATATCTCCTCTTAACGAGTCAAGTTAATTCAAAATGGATTGAGAAATGCACATTCATTCTTTTTCATTTCAAAATAATTAGTGATGTTTTTAAGGAAATTTGTAATTTTTTTTATAAATATAATTTCCGTTAAATAAACTTACAGTTTTTAATTATTTAAATCATTGAAATTTTAAAGAAAACTTCTTAAACAAACTTCACTTATTCCACGATTTACACAGAACTTTTTTTTGCACGATTTCGCTTTTACACGATTTATAAAGTAATTGATTTAAAAAAAAAAACTGATAAATGAACCAATGCACTTTATAAACTACTTAATGATAGATGTTTTATTGTTCCTGTATTTTGTGACAGGACTGTTTTATATTATTAAAATTGGAAGTACATTTTAATTCTGAACAACTTTAGTATTTAAATACTTACCCTATCATTTATAGGGAAAATTTACTGAAATGAAACAAATTGAAATAAGCTATTATAATTTAATAGTAAAATAATAATAATAATTTAAATAAGCAATAGAAGACGACGTGAAACTCGGCATGAAATTAATAAAAATCTATATTTCTTCCGGACTAAGCACAAAATTGAAATTATACTTTGAAATAAATCAAATGAAAGTTTAAAATTTCATCAGATGAATGAATATCTGCATTACAAGAAAATGCAAATAAAGATATGAATTTCAGAAATGACAAAGTGGAATTAATATCGTCGTAGGTAGTTATATGTTTGAGGAATTAAAGTAAATTGCTAAATATTTGACAAAGGCTTTGTTGAGTTTGATATCTCAATAACGTTTTGAAGCATTTAATTTGTTCGTTCTTTTTGATCGATCGTTTAACATCGTTATATTTTCCGTAACATCCCTCACCTCGCTTTGCCCCGTTTGCTCTTGTTATCTCGTTATGTTGTTTTATGATTCTTCGAAATTTTCTCTGTGTGATATTTATCTTTTCCCATTTACTATTCCCTTGTGCAAAACTCTGCGCCTTTGCCTCACTTCCGTTTTTACTTTTTTTGGGTGTCGCTTTTTATATTTACTATATTTCTATTTTATTTTTTGTGTTTTCCTGCAAGCTATTATTTATTTGAAACAATGAAGTTTTATTAAAAATGAAAAATGATTGTTATTAAAAATTTAATAGGTAATGTGTAATTAGTTTCTAGTATCATAATTAAAAGTTAAAATGTTCTCTCTATGTTGAACATATTTTTTTTTTTATAATAACGAATGTTAGCTAATAGAATTTTTTTAATAGTATACCCGTTTATTCCTTTCAATTAAAAGTCATTTTAATTTTTGTTATCGAAAATTCATTCGAAAAGAAACAATGCAATTTCTAAAAATTAAAAGAGAAAACAATAAGATTTTACAATAACATTGTTCAAATCTTTTTTTATATCTTATATTTGAAATATGAGAAGATATTTTTTTTAATAATTTATTTAAAAAAATACCAAATAATTTCATAGATTATGACTTTTCAATTAGAAATATTTAGTAATTAAGCAAATCATTTCGGTTCTTTTAAATTATTGTATGAGCATTTCAGCTTGTGCATTATCTTTAGAAATACAAGGTAAAAAAGTACCTACACCTATTTATATAAACCTTTTAGATGAATAATTCTTTATTTTTTATTTCTATAATCTTTTCTGGTATTACTTCTAGAAAGTTCATCTTTTACTTACGTACGATATTAGAGGTTAAAATTACTTATATATTAAATATTTAACCACATTGAATATATATTTTTTATTTTTCCAGCTAATTTCCATTTTTTTTAAATATTTAATTAATTAAAAAACATAACATATATGTTTTTAAAAATACTCAAGAATCGGGGTCTCTATATAAGGCGAGACCCCACTCTGAAGGTTTCAAAAAATCGATTTTTTTTGCATAAAATTATTCCTTATACTATCTTAAATGACCCTATAAAAGAGTTTATTGATTTTCGGAGTCATTGCAAAGATACAAGAAGAATTGTGGAGGCCGTACAATACGTTAACTATAGTACCGAAAACTTTGAACGCGTTTTTCTCGAAACCACATTTTAAACTGGGTACCACTTTTTGTCGGGAACCATTTGATAAAAAATCTATCGAAAATATATAAAACTGTTTTTTCTATCGTGAAGCATAATTTTTTTTGATATTTAAATTTATCGATTATAAAAAAACAAACTTATAGCATTTTTTTCTCATGAAAATAGTTTTTTTTTCAAACTGCCGCCTTTTTGCAATTTTTTGAACATTCAAAAATCTCATGCTTCAAGATAACCAATCTAATATTGTTTAAGAAAATCTAAACGATTTTGTTCTACCTTGTTTAAGGAATGATTGAGCTTAAAACCCATGGAGCTGGTTTTTTGGAAGTGTCCGATACCAAAGGCTACCACAGCTCCTAATATTAATATTTTTACTTGTTCTACCTTGTTTAAGGAATGATTGAGCCTGGAACCTATGAAGCTGGCTTTTTTTGGAAGTGTCCGATACCAAAGGCTACCACGGCTCCAAATATTAATATTTTTACTTGAAAGAATTTTGTAATAATAATCAAAATACGTGCAACAATATACTTAAAAAACCTCAAATGATTTAATTGTTATTTAACCTTTAAAAAAAATCCTTAATATTGCTTTTTTTTTAGTGCTGTCAAGGTGGAGTCCCCCCTTAATCAAGAACGCAATTTAAAGTTAATTATTTAATGAAATTTTTACCACCAAATATAAAACCAACTTAATTTAGTTGGATTTTATAAATTATCGCATTATTCTCTAGAGAAATTGTAGTCTATTTCCTTTGTGAAATAGAATTTAATTGTATCACATTGAATGTGCCAATTGGAAATTGAATAAAGACTTGAAATTTAATTGAAATTTAGTTTATATTTTTTAGTTATTAATAATAATATTTTAAAAATATAAATTATATTTAAAGCAATTAGAACATTCAATGTGATATACTCAAATTCTATTTATTATAATATGTATAAACAAATTGTCTCCATAGCAACACAACAATAACCTAGATCTAATAGTTTTTATTAAAATTATATGAAATAAAATTTCAAAATATTTAAATAAATTATACATAATGGTCTTGAGAAAAGTTTTGTATATGTCTAGAGAGTAACCCGAGTCGAAATTTAACGCGTAAATAGAGCCTCCAAAGGTAGGTTTTCTATCGGACCACTGGGCTCAAAGTCGGTTCTATTCCCATGTTAAATTACGTCCGACTTTAAGCCCCAAAATGGTACAAATTTCCGTTTTCATCACTTTGGGGTATAAAGTCGGACCTGAATGGAATAAAAATTAGAGCGTACTTTGGACCCCTAGAATCTACTATAATAATAATAGTATATTATTATTATTATTGTTATTAATAACTAATAATAACTAATAGTAATAATCAGCTTTATAATTATTAATATAATTATAATTGATAGTATACTATATCAATAATTTTTTTAACTTGAATTGATAAGAAAATATTAATTTTTAATATCGCCGGACTTAGCGGTCCTAAATCGGATCTCTCGATGAACAGCAGGACCTCAGAGTCGAATGTAGGTACTAGTAAGACTACTGGGCTCTAAATGGGCTCTATTCCCGCCTACTGGGCTCTAAACAGGCTCTATTCTGAATTAGAGGGAGCAATATCGGCTTTAAATTTCGACTCGGGAAAGTAAATTAGTCTCTCAATTGAAATTACTTGCATTCTTAGGATTAAACCATCACTTTACTTTATAGATGCATAAATAACTATTGTACACTTAATGGCCACTGATAAATAGCAAGATAAATTTGCCGATGATTATGGACAATATTTATTGAGTTACTTATTAATAAATTGAGGAAATAATATAATAATTTAAACTTACAACCTAAAAATTATTCAATTTGTTATGTAATATTATATGTTCGTATTTCATTTTTATATTTAAAGATTTAAAAATGTGTATAAAGCACAAAGAGTAAATCCTATAAATAATATATGTTTACGTAAGTATTCACTTTAGCATTTGAGTCATTACTAAAATGAATAAAACTTATATCCAATCAACTCCTTTCAACTAATTTTTCTTTAGAAACTTCACTTGCATCTTTGAGAAAATTATATAAAGAGAAAATTTCATGTGTAAACATCGTTTTACTTTGCAAGTATTTCTGTGAAATGAGAACTAAGATGCTTGCTTTTTCAAATGTAATTTCGTTTTCTTTTTATTTTATCAAAAATGCTACGTCGTAGTTTCCAGAAATTACTTGTTTTTATCCGGATATATAAAATTTGATTTTAACCTGTCAAAATAGATTTACTGCAAACTTGAAATAAAAAAAATCATATATTTGTTTATATTGCAAAATTGCATTTCAAAATGTAAAACAAAATTAAATTTCTGATAAATTAGGAAATCAAGTAATTATTAAATAACCACAAAAGATCTCTAAAAGAGAAAAAGATTTTTTTTACATATTCCTATACAATAATGAAATTTAAAATATTCTATAAATAAATGAGAAAAATTAAATTTCAGTAATTAAAACGGTTTGTTAAGAAGATTTGAATTTTATTCAAAGAAATAAAAAATGCTATTGTTTTATTAATCCATAGAATTTTAATGAATTTTTGCATTGTGCTTCGCAAAAGTTATTACAGGTGAAAGTTGAAATAATAGATTTGATAATTGTTTTTGAGATTTAATTACAGTGGAAATATTTAATTAGAATTTATTCGTTTAATAAATAAAATAATATCTTATATTTTAATAAAACAATATAAATATATTTATAATATCATTAAATAATAAATATAATTTTAGATAACTTACAGTTAAAAAAATTTAAACCATTAATTTAAAAAAATTAAAAATAAACGATCATTTAACACTAAAAAATAGATAACAAAAGAAAAACCATTAATAATAT
Source organism: Pogonus chalceus (assembly GCA_002278615.1). Taxonomy (NCBI): domain Eukaryota; kingdom Metazoa; phylum Arthropoda; class Insecta; order Coleoptera; family Carabidae; genus Pogonus; species Pogonus chalceus. Next base: position 23,192,753 of record CM008233.1, on the reverse strand, counting down.
TCACAATAAGTGAATATAGATAAAACAAAAGTTTATAAATTGTACGAGTAATTTATTTCCTTTTCATTTAAAATACAGTTGAAACAAAAACTCAAATATAAATATACTGGTCGCCGAAAAAGTGCCACAAAAAATTATCATTCAACATTTAAATGCAAAACCTTCAAAAAATTCAGTCCAAAAAGTACTGAAAGAAAAATAACTCATTCCTCTCGTAGCAAAAATAATCCCACTTAAAATACTAATTCTTAAACAGGACCAACGTCAGTGGCGTCGACAACATATTTATATTTTTTTATGATGCTATCAAACAAAAAAAGAAAAAACCTTATTTAATTCATTCTTAAATCATAAACATTTGCTTAACTATGTTTTTTTTTTTATATAAGTCACATATTTCTATTAGTTTCTGTAAATTAATTAAAAAAAATATATATATTTTAATTTATCTTAAAATTTATAATGTCATTTAGTTTTTGCTAGATTATTTTTAATACTGAAACAATGGGTAAAAAATATTTATGATATATAAATATAAAGTTTAATTTAAAAAATAAAGGCTAGAATACTTTTTGAATTCAAAAAAATTAGTACAATATTGAAAATTGATTTTTTCAAAACCAAAATAATATAATCACCTGTCGAAAAACATATTCTAAGTATGATAATAAATTTTTGCAATATTTCTATAATTCTAAATTAATTTCTTTTTTTCTCAAATTAACCTCAAAACTCAAAAAGATTAAATTAAATAAGAAAAATTAAGAATTGCAAAAATATTACTTAACAATTTAAAACTGAATTCATTAAAAAATTAACTGTAGTTAAAATATATATTTTTTTTTTTTTTATTTAATCCTTAAAACTGATTTTCGGTCTCTTTCTGATGGTTTATTTAATTTTTTATCTCAAAATAAAAGGTAACAAAAAAATAAAAATAACAGATTCATATAAAGATAAAAATTGAATACTATAAAACACTTTGAACTCAAAAAAGTTATCAAAAATTTTAAATTTTAATTTATTAAATAGCAACCTCTTTTAAAAATATATTCTGGACACGACAATGATTTTTGAGAATTTTAAATATGTCGCAACGGGCTCTAAATCCTTGTGAAAACAACAGCAATAAAAGTACAAAGAGAATAACAAAATACCATGAAAAAAGATAAAGAAAAAAATTAAAGTTCGTACATGGATTTTCACCTTGTTGTATAAAAATCCATCTTGACATTCGTTCCTGAAAAAAATTTACCTTTTTCTTTAATTATTTAGGTAATGCATATTTAACTGTGTTGAAATTAATTTTATAATTATATTTATTATCCATAATTATATTTTATTCTTATTTATTCATGTTGATTCAAAATTTTTATGAATTTTATTTGAAAACGTTCAAATATATCAAATCTTTCCTCTTAATAGTAAGATCTTTTATTAACTTCATTGATATATTTTTTTAAATAGTAAAAGTTTATATTTTGAAAAAAAATATTAAAAAAATCAAAGGCATTATTAATTCCTAACCTAATTTCCATGAAATGTTTTATATTAATGCAAACTATATAATATAAAATTGTTCGTTGTTAAGCAATATTATAATTTATTTACCCCTAGAATAAAAAGTAAGGGATATTGTAATAAATGTGGCATATAAACATGTCATAACCAGATAAATAAAATATTTTCCATCATTTGTACAGCACTAAATAAAAGAAAGAAAAAAAATCAAACAAAGGAAAATCACAATTCGTTAAAACCAATCACTTAATCTTACTTTTTTTCCATGAGAAGAAAATTCAACAAAAAGATCAACAATCCACTTGAGTTCCTCACTATTCTGACATTTGAACAATTTCTTTCGCTTCCATCTCATTTGAAACATCCATTTATCTCAATAGGAAAAATCTAAACGAACGACACTCATTTAAATTAATTCTACGCAACTATTTCTATCAGTCAATGTCAAAACGAACCCAAGTTAAATGTAATTTTAACGTGAAAGCAAAACCGTTCGAAAAGACGCACCAGCACAAATGGCGTATTGAAAAATGTGCGTTGGGTATATGGACCGTTGGATGTGGAAATGTTTGGATTACTTTACGTTTTTTTGATTTACGTTTCAATCTTGCTATACGGATCAGTTTACATGAACGTTTACCTTTGTTGAAATTTGGGTTGGATATTTAAAAGGGAACATTTTAAGTATCTTTCATTTCATTTGATAATATGCTTTCGATGGCTCTTCACTTCTTTCTAATTTCAATTTATTTTAAATTATAGATATTTATTTCCTTTCCATTTTTTAGTTCCTATCTTTTAAAATTAAGTATGTATACGAGTTTTATTAAAATAATAAAAATAAAATAAGCATTGGGCTATAGCTTTTAAAAATTTATTAAAATTTTGATAAATATTTCAGCTGTTACGCCATCATCTAGAATATTGGTACATATTTTAAAAAATATTGAATTATGTATCATAATTATACATAAAATTAGCGGAAATGTAAATTCTGATTTTTTGGACTTATTTTGATACTAATTTTTAATTATTTATTATTGGACTTATTAATAAACCATTTCAATGTAAGATTTTAATTATAAAATAAATTAACTTAAATAATTAGCTCACTATAATGGTTCTGATCCTTACAGAATAAATAAATTATTAACGAAAAAGCACAAGAAAAGTAATCTGAAATTGTTGAATTCTGCAAAAGATACAAAAATTTTAAGAAATACTTTTCTTTAATACTATTACTGAATTCATTCTATTCTTGTTTAGTTTTTAACTATAGTATAGCTATTTTCTGCACAAATGTGCAATATTATGATACACTTGTGTTTAATGAGTATTACTTTTTAACGCATTACCCCAAGGTAGCGACATATATATATATATATATAAGAATGACTGTTGAACCAAAATTATAACTCTTCCGTGATTAAAAACGATAAAATAAACGCTTAACTTTTGAAATTGCTTTAACTAAGGATCTGATCTTTTTTGTTTTTTTTTAAATTAAACATTTGCATTTTGTAATTTCCTAAATAACTTTTATTAAAATCGAAAATTATAGTTAAATTATATTTTCGCTTCTAAAAAATTAAACTATATTCAAAAAAATATATTACAAAAAAAAAATTATATTTCTATATATATAAAAATTAAATTAAATAAACAGCAAAAACAAAAAGTGATTTCTAATTAAAATTCCAATAACAATCCACCAACGCAAATGAGAAATTCGTTTATAAACTTGTTAATTATTTTATTCATAAACAAAAACTTTAATCATTTCATTATTACACGGATATTTACGATGTGAAATGTAATTTGTAGTAGAATTTGTAATTAGTTTTTTGAGAAACAAAAAATATATCAGTGGTTATTTAAACTGTGATACATTTAAAAGTAAAAGTTACTGAAAAAAATGGATTTAAATTAGTTAATCAGTCAACTATTGAAAAACTGAACTTTTATCTATATGTATTTATAAAATAAATAAATTGAATTAAGTAAGTAAATGGTTATTAACCATAACGTAAGCATTAGATTATCTCTCTAAATAGTTTAGCTATTAATAAGGGTTGGCAACTTTTCAGATAAAAATTAGCCATGCTGAACCTAGAGGCTGTTTGTTTTATATACATAGTTGAGATCATATTGAGCCCGGGTTAATGAAGTGAAAGGTAACATCCTCAAAGTTTTCAATAAACTTAACATCATAACAATTTTAGAAGCTAATAAAATACGAAATTATAATAACATTATATTAAATTAGTATTAAATATTTATTATCACTAAAACTAGTATGAGAAGAATATTTCTGGAAATGTCATATAGTAATATATTTTGAATCCCTATTGGTGTAAGAAAAGTCTGCTGCTTGTCAGAATCTTTTCCAAGCTTTCGCATCTCATAGCCACCTACCTGTAGTTCATGCATGTTTTTTTGTCATTTTGTGCACATACTTCTAAAAATTCTCGTACTGAATATATTTTACGAATTTATTTTCATGAGAATGTTCTATTTTCATTATTTTTTAAATTGTAAAAGATATTTTACATTTATATCATTTCTTGTAGTTTTAAGAATAATTTATTTGTACTTTTAAAGATCTAATTTGGTGGAGGTGCAATTTAGAAAAATATAATTGGACAGAACATAATAGTTTAACTTTAAGCGGATATAACACACATTTTTGATTATGAAATTTTTTATTATCATCACATGATAATATTTCACCCTTCCCAGTTCATCCTGTTGCGCACAGATAGCTTTTGTTTTAGAAGCAACGTAGGCTTGAAACAAACTACGCGCGCTTGTCAATGAAAAAAAAAACGTATTTCATGATCACACCAATTTTTTTTAAAATTATTTTATGTATAAGTAAACTTTGTGCCACGAAATTTTTTTCTTATCCAAAAATAATGTCTCTGTATACAACTAAAGCTAAAAAGAAAAGATAAATACAGGCAGATGAATCTTATAATTTGATCTTGCCAAACATTGTCTTTATAATTTTACAATTTGTCTCAGTGAATTGTGTCTTTTTCTAAAGATAACGTGTCTAGGCATGAAAAACAAATATTTTTTTTATAAATTAGTTCTTTAAATCTCTAAAATAGGTAAAAGGTCTTAAAGGCAACGCGCGATCGGTGCAAATTCAAATGACTACGCATCCGGTTGTAGATATTATCTTTTTTATATCTTTTTCCAAAATCATTGATCACTATATCACTCTATAAAACTTTGATATGAAAGACCCTAAATCAGTTAAGTTCAGAATTTGAAGGGAGCAGTTAATTTTGGTTCGGAATGAGTAAAAATCTTCAGCAAATTCTAAACTCAATTAAACTACCAGCCATTTAGAGCTATTTTAAAACAGTTTTAGAGTTTCGTACCTATGAAATAATAATAAAATATTACATTTAAAATGATATAGAATGAAATATATTTATGTAAAAAAATAAAAGTTAATAAACCATTTTGTAATTTAATAGCAATCTTTTTATTTATGATCCTGCAATGTTGTGTTTAAAGACATAATTTCGACAATTACTTAATTTTAGAAAATTAAACAATAAAAAAAATTTATAACTTAATTCAGCATTTGTATTACAACTAAGGAACTATAAAAATAAAAATAAAATACTTGCAAATTTTTATATTCTTTGAAATATAAGCGTTGTAAGTAAAAAACCTTAAAATTATTTAAACTACAGCTTTGATAAATATTCAAATATTACAATTTGTGTTCTGTAATACTTATCTAGGTTATTTTAATTAATAGTTAAAACAAGAATGGAAAACTTGTCGAAACATGTATATTTTTATTGTGAATATTGAATTTAATGACAGACATTGCGTTTCTTAGTTTATTTTCATTATTTCCACCACAGCACAGCACAACACAGCACAAGAAAGTTTAATTTAGTAAATTAAGAAAAACATTTATGTATTTCGAACTATTTTTGTAAATAAAACATCCTAAAATTGATTAAATTGTTATTTTTATTATGTTAAATAGCATATTTAGTTTTTTCTTCTAATTTTTACTAGTTATCAACTGTAAAATACATATACATATGTATACATTATGTAGTTGCACAACAAAATAAAAATAATTGAATATTTGATATCAAAATAGATCTGTATTATATTTATAAATAAGAAAATCATGAATTATTAATATAGTATTATACAATCGACTGTACTATCTTTCAGTATCTAATACAAATTTTTCATAGATTGTGAACAGAATACGAAATAACTTATAATTTTTTTTGCAAGGTAAGCAATTTGTATCCGTCAAAAGAAAGTAATGATTTGAAACATTCTCGTCAAGCAACACTTGTTTTAATTTAAAATATCGAAGACAAAGGAACATCGAAATCAACGTAAAGAACATCAGACAATTAAATTTATGCATTTTAATCGTATTATGACGTTGAAACGGAAAAGCGTTGACAGAATTTTAATTAATACAAAATAACAATAAAAAATTATATCGTTAACAAAAATGTTTGCAGTATTATTTTTTAGTTTTGCATTTAAAACTTTATAATCCTATTAGAAACTACATTGTCAGGCTGATACTTGTGTATGAGTTTATTTTTATATCATTTTTATTTCTATTTTAATTAATTAACTTTTATATTATGCACTGAATAATCGTATTAAGTTAAATGTTTGTTTACTTAAGAATTATATTTTAAAATACAAGTTAAATCTCAAAAGCTTTTTTAATTTAATTTTTTTATTAAAGACTATATTAATATAATTTTCAGCTTCTTTGCTAATTTATACATCCTTTATGTTTGAAGTATGCACGTACTTAAAAGAAAAATATTTTATAGTAAATAAATAATAAATTAAAAATGAAAGTTAAAAATCCATAAAAGTTAAAAAAGTATCTTTCGAAATAATAGCACGTTTTGAATAAGACATAAAGTATTATTTTTTGTTCGTACGTTTTTGTATAAGTTTTCTCAGAAGCTCAAGTCTTTAGAAGCAATTTTTTGGATCTGAATATTTATTAAGATATCGGAGTTTGTCCATATGTGACACGCCACAGAAAATCCATATGGCGGTTGGATCGGAATTAATTTGTATGCGAAAGAAGTTTTGAATTTGTACAACTTTTTTCTGAGATTTATCTTTTAAAACTTATATTTTAACTATTAAATAAGAAAAATTAGTTTCGATACACTCTTTACTTTGTAAAAATTTATATTTACAAATAATTTACTTTATGTTTCACAGGAAATTGATAGTTAAAAACTAGGTAAATTTGTTTTTT
>CM008233.1:23148801-23170060 GCA_002278615.1 Pogonus chalceus | reverse complement strand
TGCTAGGTGCAGTTTTCATTGAACAATTATTTACAAGTTTCCTTTTATTTTAAAGTGATATCAAAATACATTTAAAAAAGAAAATAAACTTCCAAAACTCAAATCTAAAATGTAGACTTTCAAAACATTATTATATCATATAGGTGGTGCGAGCGCACCAGATCTTAATTAAAAGTACAAATTTAAAACAGTAAAAATGAAAAATTACTTACAAGTTTGAACATGATGCTGGTAATAAACAAAAGATTCGTCTGCTGCGAATTTGTTTACTGATACGTTGATGATGAACTAATATGATCTAATATACAACTTCCCAATCTATTTATACACAAATCAAAACAATAGAAATTCTCTTGCAGTACACGAATTGCAAATGGCCTTGGTCATCAAGTTGTGTGCCCAATGTTAATTAAATTTGAATGCCAATGTCAATCTGCATATGTATATTTATATATTAGTGGCATGCATAGACTTGTATAAATTAGATACACACCCTTAATATGGAAATTACATGAAATATAATATATTGAAAAAATTGAAATTTATTTTATAATTTTTGATAGAAACTAAATAATTTAGATATAAATATGAAAACGATATTAAATTCAAATATTTTTAACAACTATTTAAATTTAAAAAATGTTTATTATAGCTAACAAAAAATAAAATTGAAATAAGGTCCCTAAAAATGTTGTTAATAAATTAACATTTTATATTAATCAAAAATGCAATAAAAATAAAACATAAACACATCACATAACATCAAATAACTGGTAATAATAATACAAGCTTGTTTCATGATTAGAATGCAAAATTTAAAGCATACGACGATTCTACCATTCATACAAAATGATATCATTTACTCCCTATCTTTTTAATTATGCATTATGTGTAATATGAATTCACTTTTATTTTTCACGCTGAATATAACGGATATATTCTATGCATAATAAGGAATTAAAATACATGAATACATTTTTACTTTGTCTAAATACCGATGTTGTAAATTATTTATAATTAATCTTTTTATTTTGTTTTAAACTTTAATAGAATATGTAACAAAATGTAAATAAGTAAATTTAATATATAAAAAATAAATATGTATCCCGTTTAGCATGTTTGCATAGAAAACCATGTGATTATTTCTTTTATAAGTATGTACATTTGTATGCATTGCAGCGCGCATTCTCAAATACAACACACGTTGGTTTCATTGTTAACCTCAATTGTTGTCATAACAAATTAATTAATTGTCTAAAACTTATGTTAAATATAAACCATAAACACGTATCAAAATGTTTACAACAAGAGCATTTCTTAAAAAGAATAAAATGGGAAATTTCCTAAAGGTAGTATTGAAATTAAAGGTTATAATGTTTCTATTAATCGTAATCTATGTTTAACAGAATGTTCGTGAACATTATTTACGTGATGATATTTATTGTGGATCGCAATTATGCGAAGAATGTTTCAGTAGTCATATTCTCCCAGCAAATCCTAATAATAAGAATGCATTATGTCCAACTAATCATTACATTATTCTTGATACAAATATTATATTAGATCAGGTAAAATTAGAAAATATATTTAGTAAATTAAGCTAATGTAGGTTTTATATAGATTGATATATTGGATGAAGATGACATCAAACATGTTATTATTTTACAAACCGTTTACCAAGAAGTTGCACATCGTAGTTTACCGGTATATAAACGATTAAAAAGTATTACTGAAAATTCTACAAGGAACTTTTATATATTCGCGAATGAACATCATAAGTAAGTTTATTTTTATTATTTTAATGTAATTTGATTTGTATTTTAATATTTTTAAAGGGGTACTTACATTGTGCGTGATGATGCAGATACAGTAAATGATTACAATGATAAATTAATAAGGCGTGCATGCCAATGGTATCAAAAACATTTACCAAATATTAAAATTGTTTTACTAACAGACGATGTTGCTAATCGCAAGTTAGCTCAAGAGGAAAATATATTTGCTGTTTCCAGTATGTTTATAAACATTTCAGACTAAATTTTTGTAGTATAATATAAATTTATTTAAATTTTTAGTGCGAGATTATATTGTTAATATAAAATCAAATATAAATTTAGAAGATAAGTTAGCTAGAAAAGATTTCCACACGCAAGAAGATAATAAAGATTTATTCCCGAGACATTTACCAATTGTTAAAATGCATGAGGCGATTAAAACAGGAAAAATTTTACAAGGAACATTTCATGCTTCCCGTGAAAATTTCCTGGAGGGTTATGTTAATGTTGAAGGACGAGAGGATTCCATTTTATTACAAGGACGTGCTGCATTAAATCGCGCTGTAGATGGAGATATAGTTGCAGTAGAACTGTTCTCTGAAGATAAATGGTCTTGTCCAAGTGAAGTTGTTCTGGAAGATGAAGATGCACCAGCAGATGAAGGTGTTGATAATGTTGAAGATAAAGAAAAGGTATTCAAAATAGCTGGGAAAAAAGTTGATAAAAAACCAACTGGACAAATTGTTGGTATTATCACCAGAAAATGGAGACAATATTGTGGAATAATTCAGCAAGGTAGTGATGATTCAAATATAACTCAAATTTTCATCCCTGCAGAGAAAAAAATCCCAAAAATTCGGATAGAAACAAGACAAACTGAATTTTTGAAAACGCAAAAAATTATTGTTGCTATTGATTCATGGCCACGTCATTCTAGATATCCTCACGTATGTATAAAACTATTACAATAACTTTTATCTATTATTATTTTAATATATATTATAGGGTCACTTTGTAAGAGCATTAGGTAAAATCGGTGAAAGAGAAACAGAAAATGAGGTTCTACTTTTAGAACATGATGTACCTCACAGTCACTTCTCTGAAGAAGTATTAAGTTTCTTACCGAAATTACCATGGATTATAACAGATGAAGTAAGTTTTAATTACATATAACTGGTTACATTTAATAATTTATCATTTTATAGGATGTGAAAGTACGAAAAGATTTTCGTCATTTGGATATTTGTTCAGTCGATCCTCCAGGCTGTACAGATATAGATGATGCACTTCATTGTCGTACATTACCGAATGGAAATCTTGAAGTTGGTGTACATATTGCTGATGTTACCCATTTTATCCGTCCCGGAACTGCGTTAGATAATGAAGCTGCATCTCGAGCTACAACTGTATATCTAGTTGATATGCGTATTGACATGGTTCCAGAACTTTTAAGTTCCAATCTTTGTTCTTTAAGAGGCGGGGAAGAACGTTTTGCGTTTTCTTGTGTATGGGAAATGGATCATAATGCAAATATAATAAATACTTATTTTACTAAAAGTATTATTAAATCAAAAAGAGCTATGACTTATGAAGAAGCTCAAATGAAAATTGATGATAAAAGTCAAAATGATTCTCTTACAACATCTTTAAGAAATTTGAATATGTTAGCAAAGAAAATGAAAAAACGAAGAATGGACAATGGGTAGACAAATCAAATTTATTTAATTATATGTCGTAATATATTTGATGCATTATTTCAGCGCATTAGTATTAGCTTCACCAGAAATCCGCTTCCAAGTAGATGATGAAACACATGATCCGATTGATGTTAAAGCCAAACAAATATTTGAAACAAATTCCATGGTTGAAGAATTCATGTTGCAAGCAAATATTAGTGTAGCAGAAAAAATTCTAGCTGAATTCCCAGAATGTGCAACGTTAAGACGACATCATGTGCCTCCTCTTTCAAACTTTGAACCGCTTATAAAAGCTGGTCGCCATTTAGTAAATACTATACTTGTATATCTTTGAATTTATCTAATTTTTATGTATTATAGGGGTTTGATATTGATGTTAGTTCGGGTAAAAAATTAGCCGAATCTCTTGACAACGCTTTAAAAGAAGACAATCCATACTGTAACACAATGCTTCGTATTTTAGCAACACGTTGTATGCTTCAAGCTGTTTATTTTTCAAGTGGAATGATACAAAGAGAAGAATTTACGCATTATGGATTAGCAGTACCATTATATACACATTTCACGTCTCCGATCCGCCGATATGCTGATGTTTTGGTACATCGTTTACTTGCAGCCGCAATTGGAGCGGATTACATACATCCCGATTTGTTAGACAAACGAAAGATGCATAGCATATGTCACAACTTGAATTATCGTAATAGAATGGCGCAATATGCTGGAAGAGCTTCGGTTGCGTTAAACACTCATGTAAGTAATTACTTCGTTAAATAACATACAAATATAGCTTCTAAAATATATATTTCCAGATGTTTTTCCGTGGTAAAGTTCAAGATGAAGAAGGTTATATTTTATATGTCCGTAAAAATGCTCTTCAAATTTTAATTCCAAAATTTGGATTAGAATGCACGTTATATTTACCAAAAGATGATTCTAATTTACAATTTGAATTTCGAGAAGAGGTAACAAATTATATATTTTTAAATAAATTTCTTATTAATACTTATTTTTTATTTTTTAGGATCATACTCAACGTTGTGGTTCAATAGTGTTCCATGCATTTGATCCTGTGACTATACGTGTTAGTTTAAATTCAAGCAATATTCAACACGAAAAAATTAACGTACAATTAGTTAAACCTTATATTGAAGGATTTAGTGCCTCATATAAAACATCAGACAATAAACGTAGAAAACTAAAATAAGTTTTGTACCTTAATGTAAAAATAAATATTTTTATAAAATTAAAAGTGTTATTAAAAATGAAAAGTATGAATTTATTTTGTCTATAACATGATACTTTTGATAAAAATACACAAAAATATTTTATAATTCTTCAAATTTACCATGAAAAATAACAATTAATTTTAAAATAAAAAAATAACACAATGAATGAAAATTGACAGTTACACATTTGTCTTATCCAATAATGCAAGAGATTGTTTACTCAATTCAATCATTTTTGTTAAGATGCCGTCATTACATGCTTTAGTTAAATTATGACTTAAATCAAATGGATCTTGAATACATAACGTGGTTATTTTAAAAACTTCATTTGTTGTCGATTCATTAATTCTATCAACATATGCTTTCATCTCAATAGGTAAACGACGTCCTCTGTCCTCGGAAAAATCTGCTTTCATAACGGAATATCCTAATAATGGACAAATAACTTCCTTTTGGAAGTTAAACTTAGTATAAAACTCAAAATAATCTCGAAGTATATTTTTCAAATTTTGAGAACAAGCTGGATATAAAATATTTAATTCAGATAATGATTTTTGAAAACAAAATGTCTCCCAACCTAGAACATAAATTAATATTATAAATTCATTTTATAAAACAATTTTATTATAATTTTACCTGCAATTATACTAGATTCTGTAGGATCGATTTCTCTAATTTGCTTAAGTGATGGTAAAAATCGTTGTTTCTGCATAAAAAATATTGACATCATTGAAATTGCATACGTTGAAATTTTTTCTTTTAAATTATTCAAACTAATCCATTTTTTCAAGAATAATATTAATAATTTTAATTTTGGTTGAACATCAATGCAAAGCCTAAAACATAAAATACATAAAATAAATTCATTTATTTGTCGACACTAGTTAAAACGTTAAATAATATATTCATTAGATAAATACATATTGCCAAAACACGTGAAAGTATTACATATAGTCTAATTTATATAACTATTTACCTCAAAAATTCAGTATTTTCAACACTAAGTCCATGCCGAAACGATATATCACAATCTAAACCGGTAACTTTATGAACAGCTTGTACAATAGGTGTTCGTGCCATTGGAATAGGACAAACGTCTGCGAAATCTTTATGTTTTTTTAAAGCACGCGCAGATTCCATTACCAAATTTGCTTGTGTCTCTGAATCTTGTCCATCTAATCCAAAATACATATCACCTACATCCACAAATACATCTAAATCGCTCACCTAAAATAAATTATTTATATAATTGCGATTACATTTAATTAATAATTTTTTTTTACCAAATTTCCTAAGCCAGATATACGCGATCCAAATGGATAAGCTGTAACTTTTCCAATAAATATTGGTTGTAAAGCAGTTTCAATTCCTTTACAACTTCTTATATTCAAATTTTGAGAATTTAAAACATCAGCTGACTCTTTTGCTAATTTAAATATTAATGTGTTAAAATCTTTTTCATTTTTTAAGTATCGTTCTATTTCAGCATTTAGTTTTATTGCTAAAATTGTAATTCATTTTTAAAGATAAATAAAACAGTATTTTAAATAAAATACCTTTAGCTTTTTTGCGTTTCTTTGGAATACCAAAGTTACCATTAATATGCTTAGACCAGGAAGTTTTATTTCCATACATTACAAGAACACAATCTACACATTCATACTCCTTATATAAGCCTCCTTTCGGAATAGTTTTATGTATTACATCAGTTCTAAAATACATATTAATTTATCAATTTTTATCGAAAGTTTGAACTATTTTTTAAATGTAAATTAAAAAATGATTTAAGCCACGTTATATAAAAAAAAAGTTTAGTTTTTCTTTACAACTTTATTAAAACTTTAAATCATTTTAGTTTTATTTAAAAACTGAAAACGATTATTGCATTCAATTTTTAATTCTGCTTACTAAATTTGCGAAAAATTTTTATTAGAAAAATAATACAAATTTAAAAAATGTTTCATTTAAGTAAATTTAATTTGAGAAACATGATTTTTAATTATTTCCTTCAAGTATTTATTCTATTAAATGTAATAATTATAATAAATTAAATATTAGTCAAACTGAGACACATATTAAATTATTTAAGATTTAAAAAATATAGGTATCATGTAAAAAATAAGAATATTTTCAAGTCTTCTCAAGCGTAACATAATTATGGAACCGGAAATAAATTTAATATAGATAATTTAAAATTATTTAGATGGCTGAATTATTTTTCTAAACTATTTTATTAACCAAATTTTCCCGTTTTTTTAGATACTTGGCAAATGAAATGTATATTTAGTGTTTTGATAAAATTGCAATAAATGAATAAAACTTTTACCTTTGTCTATGCTCAGCACAAATTAAATGATCACTCCATTTCTTATCTGTTGCAAAATACTTAAAACAAAGATCACAATAAAATGAATACTTCTGATTCCCAAATATTGGAGCTGCATTTATTTTATGTTTTTCAGAAACAAAATGTTTCTTTAATTCATGATTATTTTTCAAAAAACTTATTTGACATATAGTACAAATACAATTATCGCCATCAGTATGTATATATTCAAAATATTTTCTAAAACGATTTTCAATTAAATCAAATACATCACCAACACTTTCTTTGAAAGATGGTATAATAGTATGTTTAATTTTTGCTAAATTATCAGTTCGTTTTGGAGAGCCATTTAAAGAGAGTTTTTTCAAAGCCATATCTTTTATTTTTGTAGGACTTATCCTAGAAGGTACACTTAATTCGTGTGGTACATTTTCATCAAATATTATACTTTGTGATTTTGATGAAGTTTCAGATAAAACTTCATCACTTTCTGAAACGGATTCATTTTCATTATTTTCAATTGTTGTGTTGCTATATTGAGTTTCTTGAGATATTAAAGTATTATTTATTGTTGCTTCAGTTAAAATATGTTCCATTTCTGAATAGAAAATATACTTCGAATATTTTTTTCTCAAAAATTTCTTTTTATGTTTAGCACTTTCATAAATATGGTTAGCAATGTCGTTTCCCTCAATTGATTGAGAACAAACTATACAGAAAACCATTGTTTCTGATACATTTAATGATGCTGTATGAAAAACTACTTGGAATATTTGTAAATTTGATGGTAATTTTGAAAATGCGTTATGATATTCAATAACTCTACTGATTTTTTCTGACTTTGCTATATTAGCATTATGCCGAAAACTAGTTGCATGGGCTTCTACACAATTTCTACTAGGTAAATCTTTTTTGCACAGTAAACAATAAAACCGAGGTGGATTCTTAGCAACAGCTTGAATAGTATAAAACTCATAATTATTTTCTAATTTACACACTCTTTTAACAACATTAAACGGATATATCAATTGTTTTACTATAGGGTCATAGGGATGTGACGGTAAATTATTTTTTAATACATTATTTTCTGTTTCTGAAAAATAAGTACTTTTTTACTCAATAATTAAAAATGCAGTTTTATTTCGTCATTTATTTTAATCAAAGCAATTGTGATAAATAAAAATAGTGTTATCACTCCGTAATTTTTATTGCAATTCATTATGAATTTTTTATGTTTAACTAAATTAAATTTGTTTCTTTTCTAAAAAATAATAAAATATAATTATTTTTACCAAAGTTTTTTTTTTTATATTTAACAAAGATAAGAAACAAAAATAATTAAGATAAACCCAAAACCAAGCAATATAAAGAAACTTAATAATTTAAAAGGCAATATTTTATTCTACAAAAATAATTTAATTTAACGAACAAAATAATACTTAATAAAATCAAGCCCCAAATAATTAAAATAATAATAAATACCGTTATCTGCTTCATTTTTCGATGAATTTCCTTGTATGTTCGTTTTATTTTGATGAATTGTTAAGTTACAACTGTTTTCGTAAATATTTTCTTTATTTTCCAAAGAAATATTGGTACAATCAGTTTGAATTTTCATCAAATCCAGTAAAATTTCATCATAAAAATAAAACTTTTGTCCACCAAACAGTGTCGATTTTATATATAAGAAACTTTTTTTCCTATGTTCTTCATTTCTTATATGGTCTTTGATTTGTAAATCGTTCAAATTAATTAAACATATTTTACACATTATTAAATGATCATTTAATGCACTTGGTTGAAATAATACTTGATGGATCTGATATTCAGGTTCAAGAATTGAAAAACTGTAATGATAATACAAGCAATCTCCGAAATGATGTATTAGTTTTTCCATATGATTTTCTCCTTTTACGTGTGAAATAAGATTTTTTTCGTTGGAAAATTTACATTTACATAATAAACATATGCATTGAAAATGATTTGATAAAATTTGAATTGAGAAAAATGTGAAATTTTCTTCTAATGAACAAAATAATTGCATTTTTTCCGAAGGATACAATAATTTTAATACTTTCTCACTATATGGATATTGCCTCATTATTTTATATTCTTGTTTTATTTCCAAATTTTCAGGAATTTCTGTTTTAATATCCAAAGAATTAAAATTTTCTTCATTTTCTTGCTTAATTTCGGGTGGGACTGTATCATTTTTTATGTCATTAGAAATTACAGTATTATCTAATACTGACAATAAAATTTTTTCATAAAAATAAAAATTCATTACATTTTTATTATTATAAACATAATCAAGATATATTTTTTTATGAGATATTGAATTAATATGATTTAAAACTTCAATTTCTTCGTGACTCGTATTACAAATCTTACAATGAAACAAACCATTAGAATTAATTATAAAAAGAATCTGATACATTTGTAACTCAGGGGATAAATTCACGAAAAAATTATGATATTTAGGAAGTTCTTTCTTTATCAGTGATAATTTTTCCTGGTGCGTAGAAGTTTCAACATGTAAAAATATATATTGATGAGACCTTTCTTGTCCGCATACCAAACACAAATATTTTTGATTATTTAAAAGTGTTTGAATTGTAAAATAATCGAAATATTTTTCAATTTTATTAATTTCTTGGATTATTTCGATCGGATATAACTTTTTTATTATTTCCTCAGAATATTGTGGTAGTGTAAAAATATTTTCGCACTTAATTCGAGACAAAGCATATTTTATTTCATCATAAAATATATATTTATTTTGACGATATTCAGGTAATTTTAAATGAATAATTAATTTTTCCATATGCATTTCATTATTTATATGTTTTTTCAATTGAAATTTGTCTAATGTTATTTTACAAATTTTACATTTTATTAATGAGTTGCTTATTTCCAATGGTTCAAAAAATATTTGTTGTATTTGAAAATCATAAGGTAAACTAGAGAAAGCGTTATGATAATTTATAATTCCTTCATTATTTTTCTCAAGTTTTTCTAAATGGCGTTTAGTTTGTACATGATTAACTACATCACATTTTTTAACTAACATATTATTACACAATAAACAAAAATATGCAGCATCCTTTGCAAGTACTTGAATTGTGTAAAATTTATTATTTTTTTCAAATGCAGAAATAGCTGATATTAATTTTTTGGGATATATTTTTTCTTGTACATTATCATTGTATTTTATATCAATATTATATTCAGGAATTTCTTCATTTTTGGATTGTTCCAAAAGATGAAACGAATGCAAAATTTCTTCATGAAAATTATATTTATGGCTACGACATCTTTTATAATTAATGTAAATTAAAAAGTTCTCTTTATGTTTCTTATTTATAATATGATTATATACCATATCATGTTCTACTTGAGTTTGACAAACTTTACAAGTAACGCTATCGTCTTCTCGTTTACATGGTTTAAAAAGAACCTGATGATATTGTAATTCTAGTGATAGTTTTGTAAAAACGTTATGATAATTTATAACATTTTTATCATAACGAGTTATTTTATAACTATGTTTTTTAGCTTGAACATGAGTAATTACACATGATCTTGATTTTAAATTTTTTCTACATATCAGACATAAATATTCAAAGTTTTTTGCAACTACTTGAATACTATAAAATGTATTATTAGATTCAAGAATACAAACTTGAGACATTAAGTCATCTGGGTATAAAACATTTATAATAACAGGTTCATACTGGTTCATATTTTCTATTTTAATAATTATAGAATTATTTTCAGGTTCCTCATTAGCCTCTTCAACTTTTGGACGACGTTTATAAAAATTCGTTATGTCTTCATGAAAATAATAATTTTCAAACATTTTTTTAGATATGAAGAATTGTTTTCTATGTTTTTTACGTTTTAAATGATTTATAATTTCATTTTGAAAGTTTGAAAGAAAAGTATTACTACAAAAACGGCAATAAATACCGTGTGATTTTTTAGCTATAGTAAAATACATTTGATGTTTTTGATATTCCAATGGAAGTTGTGAAAATACAGTATGATAATTAACAATTGCACTTTTTTTACTATTTAGTAACTTTAGATGCTTGCTTTCTTTGATATGGTAAAATAAATTTGTTTCTGATAAAATAATCCCACCACATATTATACATAAATATTGATAAGAATTTAACTTTAGTATAGTGTAAAAATCAAAATTATTTTCGACTGTAGCAATAAATCCCATAATTTTTCCTTCATATAATGTATTTTTTATTATTGTATCGTATGCAAAAATAGTTGATTGATTTGATAATAATTTAGCGAAATTTCTGTTCAATATTTTTTCATTTATTTCATCAGATTTTTCTCTTATTGTTGGTGATACATTAGATTTTAATGCATGAGATATGTCCGAAAAAAAATAATATTCTTGAAAATTTCTATAGAAGATAAATAATTTATGTGTTTTTGTAAAAATGTGATGAACAATATCTGAAATTTCCACAGATATTGCACAAACTGTGCAATAAACATTATTTGTGTTTAAATTTATATCAGGTATGAAATTTATCTGATGAATTTGCAAATCTTCAGATAAAGATGAAAAAGCAGTATGATAATTAATTATATTCTGTCGTTGTTTAATTAATTTATTCGTATGTTTTTTTGCTTTAATATGTATGGAGAGATTATATTTACTTATTATAGAATCTCTACATATTAAACACACATATAAATTACTGGCAACTGCTTGTATAGAATAAAATTGATAATTATTTTCATGTGAAGATACTTCCGATATTAAAGAATAAGGGTACAATTTATCTTTTATTTTTTTATTGTAATTGCAATATTGTAAAAATGTATTTGTATTTTTCGGGATATGTTCCAATATTTCCGTAGTATTATTTTTATTAGTCGAACAAACTGATACAAAAACATGAAAAAAAAAAAAAAAACACAATAAAAAAATTTAGTAATATGTTTTCATATTTTCATAAAAAAGTAATAAACTATTTCCGACATGTTTTAATATATAAATAATATAATGTTAAATTATGAAATAAATATTAAAGCGAATAAATTTTCTAAACAAAAAATGGGTAAAAAAAAATATAAGCAAAGCATTAATTTAATATGTGCATAAAACGAAGAAAATTCACGGAGCGATAACGAATATCATAAAAAAATATTTTTCAAGTACTTACCATACTCATTGTTATCAATATCTTCGTTCTCTTCAGATTGTGTAGTTTCTTCATCAATTTCGGATTCACTGTCATATTTTGAAACGTCAACCGCAGAAATCGGGCTGCATAAATTACCCATTGTTAAAATTTCAGCTACATGATTATGTTTTTCTAATTCATCAAAATCAATGCGATTATTTAAAGCAAATAATGATTGACAACAACCACATGTTACTTTAAATTTGCAACGACCCAATGGATCTATGCGTATTTTTCTTCTATATTCACTTGAAAGGTTCTGGCATGTTGAATTTATAAGATGTAATTTTTTTTCAATGCGAAATATTTGTGCCATGCAATTATTTAATTCTTTCCTTGGCAAATGAAGATAATTTGGTGTAAATGTTTGATTAATCCATAAATTCATAGCATCTAAATTTTTTTCAAGAATGTTTAGTTTATCTTCTAAAATATGACCATTATCCTGATATTTTTCTTCAATAAATAAATTTATAGGATTTTTATTTGATTCAAATGAATCTATGATTGAGGTTATGTCAGGACTTCGGCTTATTAACAACTCGTTTAATTTCATTTTATTTGGATTATTGCTATTTGAAGGTTTGTGAGATATATTCATGGTTTTAAATTTAGCACTCATTATTATTTCTTATAAAAATAACACATATTAACACAAAACATAACAAAACCTTGCACCATATTTCCCTCAATAACGTAATGTTAAAATTTTTTGTACGCATGCATGTGCGCATATTGAAGAAAATAAAATAAAAATAACGATAAAATGAATTTTATTCAATATTAAAATACATTACATAATAAAACAAATATATTTAAATAATCTGTCCCTTAAAATTAACACCAGGTTTTCAATAAAATATAAAAGTAACAAATTATAAAATATTAGTTTATTTCTTGACCTAGAAGAGATAATTGCTTTAAAAATTGTTTAGCATTATTTAATGTTGATGAACCATATATAATTCTTTTTGTATAACCGGCTGTTGTTTTTTGCTGAAATTATAAATTATTTAATAAATTTATTTATTATATTTTTAAATTATAAATACCTTTGCGTAATCAACTAAATTTTGATATTCAATGTAATTTCCACCACCAACAACAAAAACAATAGCATCTTGGAATGGTGCTCTATTTCTCGGCATTTCTGTCACTTTTAATAATTTCGGATCTAAATAAAGATAATCTTCTGTTTCTTGTGTATTTTTTATTTCCATTAATAGATCAACTATTTTAGTAACCGGTAAATTCTAAAAAAACATCAGTTTTAGCAAAACAAGTATAGTTTATTTTTTAGTTTACTTACATGTTTTTTTACAACAAGATTTTTAACACCTTCCATTACAAAAGATGATCCTTGTGAGACAAGTTTTGAAAACATACTAACGGTTTTAGTTCCTGCTCCTTCATATTGATTTGAAGAGGTTGGGATTTTGGAATAACCCCTAAAAAATCATACATAAATCTTATTTTTTTTTTTTTTTTCAATAAAAATTTAAAATTCTTACTTCCAACGTTTAATAAACGTCATTGTATTCATATCACAACCAGCTTCTTGTAAAGCAGATTCAAATTTACGATAATCCATTTCATTTATATGCGTTGAACATATATAATAAATTATAAACAATCTCATTTTATCTTCAGGTGATCCTAATTCGGGATCAGAAATTATATCTAATATATTTTTATCTTGTGCAGTTTTACTCATAATTTTTTCTTCCATTTCGAAGAATGTATCTAATTTTCTTGTTTTTATATAATTTAAAATGCCTGTAGCTATAGTAGTATGCATATCTATCAATCTTTTCTTTTCTAACAATTGTGGTAAAGAATTAACAGCTGTAGTTAATCTGGCTGTATTATCAGAAACCATTGATAACGCAACATCATTTTCACCATCAATTCCCATTGAACTTTTTAATTTTTTAACTTCTTCTTCTGAAGACCTGTAATGTTCCAGTTCTTCCTGTATTGCTTCAGCAACTGTAGGAAAAGGAGAACCTTTATGTGACATCCAAAATTTGTCTTTTGTATCTAATTCACAAATACGATTTTTTGGTTTTGCTCCTCCTGAAATATATATTAAACTGAATATATGTATTAAATACTTTTACAAAGCCAACGCTTACCAGTTGGTTTCTCATCTACAACAACGCGATTTAAAGAAAGTTCTAAAGTATCATGAGCCAAAGCTTGATAGGTCCACGTATGATGTAACGGAGTAGCCATATCGATATTACGATCTAATACTATTAAAATAGGTCGTTGGAAATTAAAACCACCAGCTTGTGATGTGTCCATTTGAAATAAATTATTCCGAGCATCAAAAAGATTATCTCGTAATTTTTTATCCAGTTTTTTTGCTACCATTTCAGCAGCATTTCCTCTTGGACATTTAATAATAGGCACGTTTCCTAGTGTAACAAAAACTGAAAATAAACTATCAACAATACTGTCCATAATTGCATCCATTTCTGTATCTTTAATTTCGCCCCGATTTATGGCATAATAAGAGATATTATCACTATTTTGATTTCTTAATATAAACATGTCATCTTCAAGTGAAATAAAATTTAAATATTGGTCATATACCTGTAAAAATTACCATTATAGTTATAAAACAAAACAGGAAAATAAAACAGAAACTACTTTATGTATATTAGCAACACAATTTGCTTGTAAAGCTGCAGATGCAATATCTTCTAATTTTTGTCTAGAAACTGGAGATATAAAATTCAAATGATAAGCATCATAAACGCCTTTTTGAAAATCTTGACTAATACGTCCTAAATTTTCTTCGCTTGGTGCACAAAAATAAATAGCAGGCACTTCAGGTATAGGATCACGATCGGAATGTAAAAGGCTAAAATTTTTGATGAATGTAAATCATAAGAGTGACGTGTTGTTAGACATACGTACACATGCAAAGTAACACCTAATTCGCGAAGCTCTTTTACTGATAAAATAGGAGAAATAATGTCTTGCCCTACGCGATCATAAATGAGTATTTTCCAAACAGGTTCAGCAGCAACTGCTTTAGTTTGCGGCTGATTAAGGTTAAGCATCTGCTTAATAGCATCTATAAAAAAATAATAAATAAACATTTCAGTAATAACATATGAAAACTAAATTTACTTATTTGTTTTTCACGTAATGTAACCATTTTTATATAATGTATAAAATATTTATTGCGTTAAACAAGATTTTAGAATCAAAACACTAAGCTTTTTGACATCTCAACTGACAACTCTACAATCATTGATGCCAATGTTATATCATAGTCACGTATTAGACAATCCAGACATTGATACCAATATACCTTAAATTTTAAAATTTATTTTATTATTAATTAAAATAATACGTATTAATAAATAAATAACTTTTAATAAAATGAAAATATATTTAATTTTACATTAGAAATAATAATAGAGAATGATTAGATTTAATAATTGATTTTGTTTTACGAAAAAATGATTAAAATGAAATAAACAAATTTTGTTTTTATTGAGATTTGCAATTAAGATTAAAACTAATTATTATCTATATTTCCAAATAATTTCTAACTTTTATAGAATAAATAACATTATTTTTGATATAACAGGTAAATATATGTAACTATAAATAATTTTTAATAAATATTTATTTTAATTTGAAATTATAATATTTATTTATGTAGAAAATGACGAAAATGGTAAAAGATTTGCCTTTTGATAAATATTTATATTTATCAGATACAGAAATTTATGAAGATTGGCTAAAGCACATTAAAATTT
Source organism: Pogonus chalceus (assembly GCA_002278615.1). Lineage (NCBI taxonomy): Eukaryota > Metazoa > Arthropoda > Insecta > Coleoptera > Carabidae > Pogonus > Pogonus chalceus. Next base: position 23,154,041 of record CM008233.1, on the reverse strand, counting down.
CAAAAAGAAATAATTTAAGACCTCAGTTAGACGAAGAAGTAGTAAAATTGGTCCGTCATTGTTGTCAAGAACTGAAATTAGACAGCGAAATATTTTTTATGTCTATAGAAATTTTAAATAAATATTTAATTGCTATAAATAATAACATAAACACAAAATATCCGTTGATAATAATTTTAACAATTATATTTGTAAGTAATAATTTAGTTGGGCAACGGACAGGTTTTTCAAAAACAAAAGTTTTATCATTTCTGAATGAATTGGGCCTTAAAATAAATATACCTAGTATAAATATAGTAGAAGCACATATTTATCGAAGATTAAATTTCAATTTTCCTTCTTCAACAATATTTAATGAAGTAAATTTGTTAATACGACAATTTGTCCGTGAGTTTATAATAATAGATATTTTACAAAATCATTGTGAGAATATTTTGTGTATTTATTATTTAAAAGGTAAATTTATTACTAGTTTGTTAAATGAAGTGTACAAAGAGAAAGAAGAAAGGGCAAAATTAACATCATATTACGAAAATAATTTATATATTCCTTCTGGTATTTTATTAAGTGCAACTAAATACAATGGAAAAAATCAATTTTATAACTATACAGAACTTTGTTTAACATTATCTGATTTTATACAAATACCAGTGAGTGATTTAGATAATCTAGCGTCCATTATATGTGGAACTTTTCAATATGTAACAGAAAATAATAATTAACTATATTATAAACATAATATTAAGATATAAGTTGATTATTAATTAACAATTTAAATATAAATTTAAAGAAAATTTACATGGCTTATTTTTTTTATTATTTAAAATAACTTTTTGAATATTTTTCGGATAAAATTATCTTGATTTGAATTTTCTCCAGATGATTCATTACTATTTGGGCCTCCAGGTGGCTTTCCTGGATTCAAAGATTCATTAGAATTTTCTCCAGATGATCCACGGTTTGATTCATTGCTATTTGGGCCTCCAGGTGGTTTTCCAGGCTTTGAAGATTCATTGGAACTTCCTCCTGATGATTCACAGCTAGATTCATTGCTATTTGAACCTCCAGGTGGTTTTCCAGGTTTTGAAGATTCATTAGAATCTTCTCCAGATGATTCACAGTTTGATTCATAACTATTTGGCTCTCCAGGTGGTTTTCCTGGTTTTGAAGATTCTCCAGATGATCCACAGTTTGATTCATTGCTATTTGGGCCTACAGGTGGCTTTCCTGGTTTTGAAGATTCATTAGAATTTTCTCCAGAAGATCCGCAGTTTGATTCATTGTTAATTAGAACTCCAGGTGGCTTTCCTGGTTTCGAAGATTCTTCAGATGATCCACAGTTTGATTCATTGCTATTTGGGTCTCCAGGTGGTTTTCCTGGCTTTGAAGACTCATTAGAACTTTCTCCAGATGATTCACAGCTTGATTCATTGTTACTTGGGGCTCCAGGTGATTTTCCAGGCTTTGAAGATTCATTAGAACATTCTTCAGATGATTCACAGCTTGATTCATTGCTATTTGGGCTTCCAGGTGGTTTTCCAGGCTTTGAAGATTCATTAGAATTTTCTCCAGATGATTCACAGCTTGATTCATTGTTATTTGGGGCTCCAGGTGGTTTACCAGGCTTTGAGGATTCATTAGTATCTTTTCTAAGAGCTTGATATTGTGAGCCATTATTGTTCAAACTTTCAGGTAGCTTCCCTGGTTTTGAAAATTCATTAGAATTTTCTCCAGAAGATCCGCAGTTTAATTCATTGCTATTTGGAACTCCAGGTGGCTTTCCTGGTTTCGAAGATTCTTCAGATGATCCACAGTTTGATTCATTGCAATTTGGGACTCCAGGTGGTTTTCTAGGCTTTGATGAATCAACAGAATTTTCTTCAGATGATCCACAATTTGAGCTATTATTGTTCGATCCTCCAGGTGGTCTCACAGGTTTTGATAAATCATTATGATATTCTTCTGATGAATCAAAATTTAATTCGTTATTGATTTTTTCTATCGGAGATCTTCTTTCTTCGATATAATTATTTAATATTTTTTGTTGAATATTTTCATTTTCTTTAAGAGAACGATCGTTTAATGGATGTGCTTTAATACTACAAATAACTGTTAGTATTATAAATATTTTTTTCATTCTGAATAATTAGTTTATGTAGCGAGTAAACTACTTTAATTGTTTAAACACAGTGAAATAATAAATATCTGTATAATATATAATCAAGTTTTCAGTATATATACCTTTATTTTTTTATCGTAAACATATGCATTTTACGAAATAAAAAATAAAATATTTTTCCATTGTTATTTATTATTAAATACATATATTAATCAGATATTAAAAGTGCAGTAAACAATTGATTGCATTGATAAACAATAAAATGTCTATCATTATTGCATTAAATCATTTTATATTACTTTGAAATTGTGAAATATATCATAATATTTTTGATGAAATTATTTTATATATAAATAAAAATAAAACATTACAAAATTGGAGCAAAATAATATTTTTATTTCTTGTGTAAATATAGCATAAAGTGTAATAGGAACTTAATAGATGGATCTAGATAGCACGTCTTAAATAAATATAATAGCATAATTTTTTATTAAATTTATGAAAGATTTGTATCAAAATAATATGTACATACTTTGTTTTAAATTATATTATTAGAAATCTCATGCTACTAGTCTTCAGACGGATTTTAAAGGAGCACGAAATATAGTATGTGAGAATATGATATAATTTGGTGGGCAATTGTTTCTCTTTAATTTGATTTCCAATTTTTGTGCAACTTAAAATTTACCTAATACAGAGATAAATGAAATTTTACTAAAGCTCTAAGGTTGATTGAGCTATAGTTATTTTAAAATAGTAAAAATATTTCATTGTTTGTAATAATGACTGTTAATTGTGTGTTTCAAAGGTATTATCAATATTCTTATTTATAACAAACTACCTTATTTGAAATTAAACTTTAAAATTCAGTCGGAATTATAAGCCAAAGATATCTTATTTAATTAAAATTATTTTTTAAACGAATATCTTTTAAACTAAATCCTGATATTTTAATGTAAGAAGTAATATAAGATATAATTGTGAAGTATATAAATGTAAAAATATTGAAATATCGGGTGTAGAGAAATATATAAGCCCCTCCATTCAATGGAACTTTAAAAACTAAACACCCCTCAAAGCTCTGGAGGTAAATAAACCGGTAAAAAAGCATCACTGCATATTAAAACGGACAAATCATCTTAAAGCTTGACGTTTGTGTGTTCGGCTGCGCATATTCAAATGTAACGTCTTGCGCGTTTTCCTCCAATAGCCGTTATGTACACACGCCCTTTTCGCATATCGATTTGTTCAACTACCAGCTCCTCAAAGCCCCTCAACCCGGTAGGTTCGCGCCCTCCATAGCAACGTATATCTCTCATAGAAATAGAGTTACGAGCGAAGTAACCAGGAATATTTAAACGAAAGATTCCTGCAACAGGGATCGCAAAAATTGCGCGCTTCCTGTCTTCTTTCTCTTAACCTTTGTCGCCATCTTATATACTTCAATTGAAATTATCTTCACTTGAATTAAAATAAAATACTATTATTTATAACACTTTTTAGAAATAAGCAAATAATTTACACTGTTCTTAGCAAACCTGGCAAATTTCTTTGTAAAATACATAATTTTTAAACTTCTGATTCTGCTTGTATATAACCTTACTTTTCAGTAACTTTGTTTATTCATAACATACAACAATTAAAAGTAACAATTAAGTTAACAACAGTTGATCCTAGCATATATATTTTTACTAAGTTTTTTTTATAAGAATTATAATATTTTTTTTTAATTTACAGATTTGTTAAATTCATTAAATCCTAAAATAAGTAAGTTTTTATAATTTATAGGTTAGAGTTATATGAAGATATTAAATTTATATAAATTTTATTGTTTGTTTCTTATTTGTATAATTATAATAATTTCTTTATGGTTAATAAATATTAATTGTTTTTGTGTAATTTTTCCGATTAAATTTAAAGATTGCTATAAATAAGTTTTTGATTTTTATCTTTAATAATGTTTTCAAACTTTGCAATTATTTAAAAACAATACATAAAAACATATTTAGAAATTCATTTTTTATGTTAAATTATCATATATTTGTTAAAAAAAACTTTTAAGATTCTAAAAATAAAAGAAAAAAATATTATGTGCTCAATTAATACAGAAATTTCGAAAGTGGAGATCAATTCAAGTTCAGTTCTTTTAGAACATTGGTATGAATTTCTCAATTTGAATCAAAATTATGTAAAACAATAAATTTCGAACTGATATTTACAATGTTTATCTTTTGTGTGCATATTGAATTATGAAATTAATAATTTTGTCTATTTTATATCATCTCAAAATGATTATAAATGATTTTATTTGTAAATGATTTAATAAACCAGTTTATATTTATAATTCATCTTGAGTTATTAATGAAATTAAGTTTAGAAATAACAAAATATTTGTCAACCCTGTTGAAAATGAATGCAAAGAACAAGACGCACAAAATTTGATTCCGCTCCTTTGAATTGCTTAGCGTACGCAATATATCGCTGGATTTTGTGACTTAGGACATCGATATTTCGGTATGTTTTTATGGTTGTTGTGGTATTGATGTGTTTGGAATATTTTTATGTTTTGTTTTCATCTCAATTCTATGGACTTTTGCATTTTATGATATTTTAAAAGTATGTTATAATTTTACAGATTTCTTGAGGATCGGAAGATTATTTTGAAATTATATACTTAACTATAAAATTCAACATGTGACTTACCCTTTGACAGTATTTAAATGCATATTACACAAACAAAGATAGATTTTTATTTTATTGCTTTGGTATTATTTTTGGCATTGATCGGTTAGTTTATTATTTTTAGTATTTCCAGCCGCGAAATTGTAATATTTCATTTATCGAATTCTACTTTTAGGTAAATTCATAAATACTTAATAATTATTAAAGTTTGGAAACTGCGAAAAATGTTCCAGTTATATTTCTTATATTATAAAGAAAATTTTTTTTGTACTCATGCATTGAAAAGTGTTGATTTGCGTTATCTTAGCAACATCCGAAACTTCTTTTTTCCGCATTGTAACCAGATTAGCGTGCGGAAAAATAAGCAAAAAGCATTCCTATTTCTAAGGTATCCATTAAAAAACTATATTTATAATAAAAAAGTATAGTTTTTCAAACT
>CM008233.1:23068568-23087397 GCA_002278615.1 Pogonus chalceus | reverse complement strand
GAGCACTAAATAAAGTAAAACGTGTTTTATACAAAAACCATATTTCTAAGAGTAACCGTTTGATGTCGCCAGTGATGTAGAAAATAGTCACTTTAAAATTGTCACGCAATTTACGACGCCAATTTTAGCAATTTCTTCTAGTCATTTTTGTATAGTTAGTTTTATTTTCACATTTTCGGTTTATTTACTTTTTAAATAACTTCAAAATCCATCAAATATATAAAAGTTTCTCTTATAAATATATAATCGTAATTATGCAGAATTGAAAATTTTTATACAAATTGCAATTATGTATATTTAACATATATACATACATGAATAAATACATCTTATAAGTATGCACATTAAATCAGATAATACCTAGATATGTTTGAACATATGCATGATTACATAACTACATATTTACTTGGAAAGCATTCTTAAATTACATACATACATTATTAAGCAATATGCGTTCTTAATAGCTGTTTTTATTTTTTATTTTATCTATTTACAAGTAAACATAAAAATTCAACTCATTTCAATATTAATAAAATCATTACAAAACATTATTCAAGAAATGCAAAATAAAATAATTTTTATAATATATTTAGAAATAATAAACTTTTGTATGGGAACTGTAATTTATACAGTTCTTCGACAAATAATAAAACATGAATTTCAACATCAAATTTAAAATAAATATATTTGATACCTTGCCTTGTTTACTAAATATATCTCTTTATAAACTATTTTTTGTACTCATACATTGAAAAGTGTTGATTTGCGTTACCTTAGCANTCCGTGAACCAGTCGTTCCCGCACTTGGTATGTAAATAACTATTATTTTAACTAATTTATAGAGATTACTTGTTTCTAATTTTCAAAATTCTAATTATAACAATTATAAAAAAAAATATTTTATAAAATAATTTTTTTTTTTAATAACTTGTAGGAACTTTTTGTACGTATATAACTTTCATTTTTATATCATTAGAAGAAATTGGATAAATCTTAACCTCAAAATGTTTAATAATTAATGTAGAAGTTGTTTTTTTTTAAGTAGTAGTTAGTGTAGCTTCATTTATATTTTACGAATGTTATTTTGTATATAAGAAAGTGTTAACTAGCATAAAAGAAAAACAAATAAAATAGTCGAGTTTTCTTCTTGAAGTCCTGGAGTTTTAACGTTGTTTCCGGGCAAATAATCAAGCTGATTGCTGAAAATCAATATGGCTACAACACAAGTCTTTGAACAACAACTTTTAGATTATTTTATACTTGAATTTCTTTGAATATGACAAACAAAGACGTTTATCTATTTAATCATCAATTTAATATTTTTATTTTATGTATTTCAGAAGCATTTTTTTAAATATTTCATATTTAATTGTTGTTATAATTAAAAATTGTGTTTTGAATCTTTGTAATATTCGAAAATGATACGAAAAACTATGTATATAGTAATTTCCTGATCTAAACACATGAATTGTGAAAGCAATCAAAATTATGTTAATATAAGTAAGAAATAATAATGAATCATATATGTATACGTCACTGAAACTAATTGTAATTATTGTAATTCATACAAAAAGTATTAAATTACTACAAATTACCTATGCACGAATAGGTTAAATAAAAACTTAACACATGTAACAACGATCTAATTAAAAACAAATCAAAAATTATTTTAGCGTTCTTAATCTATTCAAAAAATTAGCCAAGTAATACGAAAAAATTAATTTAATAAGTAAATAATACTAACACAATTAAAAATATTATAATTGCATATTAATAACGGACCATTCAAAAAACTCAAGGTTGGTTTTCTTCGAACGGATATTTAAATACCGAAAAAAAAAAACAGTGTGCGTTGGAATAAAAGAAAAAATAATAACCTTAAATTTAGTTCATATATTAATCTTCGGCTGAATGATGTTTTCGGATCGACGAAAGTTCCGAACGAAGAATCAGAATCTTCGTATTATAATAATAAAGTCAAATTAATTAATTAACTTAATACTAAAATCGTGGTTGGATTTTTTGATCGGTATTTTTTTTTTCTTCTTTCTTCCGAGCAGTACAGTATGGATCTTTTGTATCTCTGTCTTAGATGTAATTTATCATTTATATATAGAGCAGTTGATTCATTAGCGTAGTTTTAATTTTTTATTTAAAGGAACCCCAGATTTTTTTAAAAGTAATTTTATTCAATTATGTCATAAAAAAATTGAAATTTAAAACATTGTATTCATAAAAAGAATCAGAAAATTTGCATTAGTTGTTGCTGAAGATATTGTTAAAGTTTCGAAAAATACTATTTATATTTAATTCTAAAAAGTAATCATTTATTTTAACATATTTAAAATATAACCTCACAAAATACCTCTAAAAAATATTATGAAATGGTAAAAAAAATTGAAAATATTAAAATAGGCCGCTTTGTTCACATGCCCTTTATTCTATACACATCCAAGTATTTCACGAGTAATGTAACTTACGTAGTTCATGGACGCCCCGTCGGGCGACGTCCTGGGGCCGCGGCCCGCGACGTACCAGCGTCGAAGCGGCTCATACAAAGGAATCGAAAACGTATCACCGATTAATCATATTGCATGCCGGTGTGTAGTATACGCGGTGAGACTGAGCATCGCCCAATTAGCATAGCGGAACGCCGCATAATAGAGGCCAGTGCTTTTGACGTCGATGCTTCAGAATCATTTCAATAAATAAATTGTATGGATACTTCCAATAAGAATATATTATTCTAATTAATTATAAAATATAATAAGCTTGCAAGAACATGCATTTTTCTAACATATTTGTAAAACAGATTAACAGAAAATAGGTGTGCTAAAATGTAAATCAATAGAAAAAATAAATAAATATTACATTGAACGTAAAGAATTTTTCTATGAACCATATTTCGAAAATATTATTTATTTCAATTAAATTTATAGGTAAGTATAAGCTTAAAAATATTTTTGTCGTAAAATATATTTTACTTTGAGAAAGCTACACTGTTAAATTTTTTGTAGAATTACAATTTTTTCTCAAAAGGAAAGATGAGTAAAATTACAAATTAGTGTCTGTAAATACGAAATTAAAATATAATTTAAGTAATTTTCCAATACATGTGAAGAAACCTATTCAGATGAGTTGTGATTTTACAAACTTTATCTAAAAACGGTACACATATTGTAATTTCACAGAAATATTGATCGATATCTTATAAAAAGCTTCTCAGATTTACAAACATTACTTGTAATTTAATTTGCTATAATTTTTTGGAAAATCACGAAACAATATTGTAATTTTTATTACAATAAATTCATTTTAAATTTCAACATTTTTAATTAATAATAAAACCATATTTGAAAGTAATTAAACTAAAAGAACCTCAAATGCTTTGTAAATTTACATTACCTTGATCTTATATGACAGAACTTATTGAGTATGAACCGTATTGAAAAACTACTATATATGTAATGTGAAATTGTTAAACTAACTCTTAAAAAATGTATAGTTATATTACTATAATTATATTGTAATATTATCAAACAAACACGAAAAAATAAGCTTTGTATAATTACTATACTCGATTTGAATTTTGATTAAATNATATATATATATAACCAATAAATAAGTAAAAATGTAAAATCAAATATAATATTTAAAAACACAATTGAATAATTAAAAATATCTAGTATAATATACACCATATAAACCTATTAGATGAAAAGCGCACGCAGACAATCAAACAAATAAATAAACAAAGCAACGAACAAAATTTCCAATTATTTAATAACAACAAATCAAATCAACATAAAAGAAAAAACGAAGCATTCAACTAAATACCCTGTCATCAATATCAAATAGTATTATTAACAATCGCAGTATGGCTCAGATCGGCGTACACAACACTGGTCCTTATTACGATACCTGATATACGATCAATGCTACTAAACTAATGATTAGAGTGGACCCCCCTAAGAGAACATTGCTTTCAACCACATAATAAAATCATCTTCAGATATAAATATTAGTTTATGATTATAAATACATATGTTTTACCACGTTCCAGTTGATATACATTACAAGAAAATATTTGTTGTATTTATAATAGAAGTGAAATGCAATCGTATTTGGATTAAAATTAGATCAATGATTTAAATCTTTTAATAACATAATAAATTACGATTTTTTTTAATGAAGGTAATTATTTTGATGGTAATTAATTTGGTTTGTTTCAGTTTATACACGATATAAATGCTTTGGAGATTTCAATACTTGAGTAAGATACAAAATTCGTTGATCCTAATAAATTACAGACTTAAAATGATCTCTTTAATAATGTATAGTATTATCATATGTTATTTTATAAAACTAATTTATATTAACAATGTTAATTTGACTTATTCTTACAATCAGATAGTTTAGTTAAATATAAATCTAAAATATATTTTTTTAATAATCACGATAAAATAATATGTTACGACAATTTTCCAATACTTTGATATATTTTTTATTTATTTGATGATGTTATGATAATACGATATAAATGTTTTATTTCAAGAGCCTTTACGTATCATTCGAAAATATAAGTTTCTATAATTTTTTTTTTTCATTTTTAGATAAAACCAATTTCTGGATAGCGTTGAATCAAAATAAAATGATTGAGTTTATTTCCTTGTTTTTTAAAAAAGAAAAATTAAAAGATATATGTATCTTTATATCATGATATATTTATAAAGGTTTCCTCACTGTTTTTATAAGAAATATTTTATTATGAAGATCATTAGTAGCTTTATATTTCGTCATTATACATACAAGTAACTATATTCCACCCTGACCAGGGCGTCCTAAAGCGCATAGATAGCTTTTGATTCAGATGTAATGTAGATGTTGGATAACCAAACTTTTAGATTTTATAATTTTGATTATATTTTATGTATAAGTTAGATTTTTGTCGTAAAATTGCTTTTATTAACTAAAAATTATATGTCTATACATAATTAAAATTAAAATGAAGAGATAAACATAGATGATAAAACTTCTGTTTTTCATATTACACGGTCCTGCCAAACTTTGAGTTTATAATTTTGATTTTATTTTAAAATTATAAAAGTACAATTTCTGTCATCAAATAGTTTTCTAATCCAAAAATAATATGTCTAGGTATAATAAATAAATATAATAAGTCTCTTTAATTTGCAATTAGTTCTTACAGATTACACGCGACTGGTACAGTTTCATATGTCCGAAAAAGTTAAACTAATTTCGGCTTATAAAAAATTTCTGGACCTTAATTTTTTTCAACGCAGTTTTTGGTTTTAAAATAACTATTTTGTTTATTATTTGTATTTTAAAATAACAAATATACTTACAAGAAGTCAAAATAAGCAGTATAATAGGATCGGTAACTCACCTGTAAAAAGAAAGAAAAATATATTAATTATAATAACAAAAGAAACGTACATAAAATTAAATATTAAAATAGAAATATCAACAAAGAATCCAGCAGAACAAATTAGTAAAAAGATTTTTTTGAATCTAATTTGATAAACATCTTATTAACGTAAATATTACAGTAATGAATTTACAGTATTCCACTCAAATGCGGATAAACAAAGAATATTGCAAGATTAATTATATATTATTATAATTTAAGTAAATTTTATAATTTAAATATTAAAAACAAAATTAGCATGTGAAAATAATTAATATATGTATGTATGTATGTATGTACTGTAAAATTAAATTGTAATATTTGTATGTTTACGTGTGTAGTCACATATGTGAACATTTCGTGATAAAAAATTTCTTAATGAGACAGTTCACGTGACAATGTCACTAACATCGTATTAGCCTTGGAAACACGCCAACTACGATGAGGACGACTTCGAAAAAATGCAACAACTTAATCATATTCAATGTTTAATTACCATTATATTTATTTACTTGCAACAACACGTTTAAATAATTGAAATTCAAGATCCAAATTATTGAGCATAAAAATTTGAAATTTCATCTAAATTTTTTTTTTCTAATTTTACGTCGAAGAAAACAAATGAAGCATTTATAAGTGACTTTATATGAGTTTTAGGATACAAAATTTATTCTCATACAGATTTGAAATACTGTAATATATATTCAGCTACTTGTTAATAAAATTAGAATGTATTTTAACTTAAAAATTGTAAAATGAAAACTAAATTGGTATTGTCCATGTTACTTGCATATTTATTTACCATAAAAGACAAATTTGAACTAGTCTTTTAGTGAATAAAATATACTGAGAAGGAAGTGAGTCATGTGTGATTTAAATTAAAATAAATATAATTGTATGTAAGCTCAGCTGATGTAGAATATTTCCAATTATTATTATAAAATAATTAAGAAATATATATTCGGCAGTAATTAATAATTCATCTTCATAAAATATAAATGATTTAATTGCTCAAACACGAATCTAAAATTCCAGACATACAGTTATGCCTGTTACTTTACTAATTATATCATAGAGATATTATCATAACTTGAATTTTTTAACTCATTTATAGAAACTAGTACGCATAAATATATCATTAAATAATCTCCATATATACTCGTATGCATACATATTTACGTCTGCCATAGAAAAGTGGATATATTGTTATGCTTCAGGTATTAACAATTATAATTCTTTAGTTTAGCTAATTTAAATCTTTCAAAGATTTTCTACTGATTTTTGGCCACCTGCTGCCAATATAATAAACATACCACTAACTTCATTTAGGGTTATAACTAAAATCAGGTTATATTATTCTGCAGGTGTAGGTTTGTGGATAATTTCATTATTTTTATTCAGTCGTTTAGAAAGTTATAGATCAAGTTAATTTTTAACGTTTCTAGAATTGTTTTCAGTAGATTTAACACTAAAAATATATCAAAAAGATAATAATTCATATAGCATTATAACAGCTAATGTGTAAAATAATAAATAATAATACAATAAGAAAAATAAATGCTATAAGTTTAAATTATTCTGATAGATCTATATAAATCTTACAAAAAAAGTTCAAAATTTGATGATTATGATTTGGATAAATTTCTGGCATGAACAAACAAATATTCCATAAAATTAATAATTATAAAAATAATGTTATTTCTTAGAAATGGTTCAATGCCCGCTAATAAACTAAAAACGAAATTAATAATATAAATACTCTAAAAATATAAAGTCGCGCAAACATATAAATTTAGCATATAATTAATTTATATTAAATACCATAAGAAACAAATTTTAAATATAAAATATCCCCGCCATTTTGTTTTGTTAAGAAAATTACCATATCGTGCCGAAACCAATTTCAGGCGAAGTATTTTTTTTATCAAATTTTCCTAAAGCACCAACTGAAGAACAGTGGATATATATTTTTTTTAAAAGTTGAATTCGTGTTGACCTTTTAAGTTGTATTCAATTCCTGAGAAAGAAAACGCCCAAAAATTTTAACAAATACAGTGAGTAGAAATATAATAACAGACTTTAAATTGATGGATCGAAAATCGTTTTTACAAAAAAAGTATTTTAACAACAGCCATTTTATATATTCACTTAATTCCAAAAGTAATTTTGTAAATTATTAACGAAATAAATTACCTCTAATTATATATNTCAGAACACAAAAATATATACTAAATAAACTTATTCATAAAGAAAATTTTAATTAACCAATTTAACTAATTTATTAAACTTATTTAAATCTTCATACAAATATATTTTGTTAATTACAAATTTAATTGATTATAAATATTTGACAATTACTACGCATGCTCAAAAATAAAATGGTACCAACATAAAAAATGTAAAAAAACCTGGTACTTAAATATATGATATTCTCACATGTAAAATAAAATTAGGTATGTTATGTTTGGTCACGAAAGTTATAAGAATTCTTAGAAGAAAGAAAAAATGTTGTATTTTTAATATACTTTATAAAAAAGTTGAGTAATATATAAATAGATTTTTTATAGAAATAATTGACTAAATTTTAGTCAAAAAGTTTAATTTTATGCAACAATTACGTTATAAACAAATAAAAACGAATTATATAAAGTGCGTGCATTTTGTAATAAATAAAATTAAATTTAAGCAATAACGTATTATCTGCTAAATTATTTTTTAATTAATTGTTTAAAATGTTTCCTGTAATTTACAGAAATTTCTTGATTATATTTAACAAGGTTCACAGCAACGATATTTAGTAAAAGGAACATATTTTTAACAATTAATAATACATTAACTTCTTATAAAAAGTCTTCTTAAATTTATTCTCTATGTACATATAAAACATAAACTGATTTTTATTTATAAAACAAAATTCAGTTTTTGTAGTTATCATTGTTGTTATTAAATTACTTATGTTCTTAAAGTGAAACTCATTTGATTCTTTGTTATACTTATATTCTACAGCTTTATCATCGATTTCCGGAACTTATAATTAACATATTGATAAGATAAAAATATTCTTAATATTTATGCATACATATTCTTAGCACGCAACTTTTAAAAAAAATTCTAGGGATGATTTTAAAAGCAAAAATAGATGTTTGCAACTACGACGCTATATTGTTATCTATTTTTGTCTTTAATGTTGCTCTTTTATGTCATGTTCTTAAATTTATAAATCAAAAGATCCTAAGCAATTAAAGTAAAAAAATATATACTTTAAATAATAAAAGAATCTGATAGGTATATTTATTTTTTTTTTCGTATGAGGTAAAATAAAAAATTCCGCCTACTGGATAAATTATAAGCACATTATTCGGTAGCCCCAAAATTGCTAATATTATTAATAAAATTAATACATTTCACAGAAATAATTTCAGCGGCATGGCTCTTAAAATAAACAAAAACCAAAGAAAAAGAAAAATTTTAAAACATTTTACGAAAAGTGCAAAAACGCATTAAGTTTTTTCGTAATTTATTTTTTATCATTTTGCGAACAGCGACATAAAGGTTATAATTTAAGAAACGAAATGTTTCATGGTATTTTCGCTCTTATAGCACAAACAAATAATGGCGTGTATGTGTGTTGTTTCTAATTCGTGTTCTGGGAATTCATTATTCGTTGTTTCAACATGGAACCTCATAAAATATAAAATTATAAGGCTTCAAGAACCAAACTGTAGGTATTATCAATACGACTGCTTTTGATTTTGTCTCTAAATAAAGCAAAAAATTAATATGTGCTTCTAATGATGTTTAATTTTGACTTATTTCCACTCCAGACAAATAAAAACTCATTTTAACATGGGAAAGAATTCATCATTATATTAATATCTTTTTAAAATAAGTACGATTCTTCAAATAAAATATATACGTTCCTACAACTAACACATTGTATAATCATAAATGTTTATATTGGTGAAATATATAGATCATAAAAAGATAATAAAAATAAAATGTATATATCGCTACAATTTGTTGTTTAGTAGATTCTTTTGATATGATATCTGTTATTACAGATAAAACTGTATTTGCCGTAATATTTTATTATCCATATAGATATAAATATTGTACCTATATGATATTTGACAGGTTTACATTAATTTTAAATTTTAAATAAATATTTATATAATTAAAACATTTGTATTTTTATTCCTCATTAGTCAAGCTTTTTAATATTTTTTCTCTTTACCAGATAATTTTGTCAAATAAATATTTTTTAATATTATTTTTCATCTGGTCCCTTTTATTTTTTAAATATTGCTAATGTTAAAGTTTGGCTACTTTAAATTATTTATATAATTGGTATTAGGATGACAGAACTTGGTTCGGGATTATTCTTAAATTTTATTATTAATACAAAATTTTAACTTAGCAAAATAAACTAATTGCAAATTTAATCTTAATTACAAGAATGAAATATATTCTCCTGTGGTAAGAGTACTCTAATTTTTTTTTTTAATTTTGGAAAATGACACGTACAAGTATTGCTCTTTCTTTCACGCTTTCATTCCAAACATTTTATCAAAAAGATTAATGCATGAAATAGTTCCTTGTGGTAATCTTATTTCTTTTATTATATTTGTAAATAATTCTTCGTAGCCTAGAAACAATGTGACTGTTAAGTTGCATATTAAAACCGTAAAATAAACTTTAAAAAATTTTTCTTCAAAATGAGATCTTAACAAATCAATTTCTTGATTCAAAATAGTCCTAATGCGTGATTTTTTTCAAAATTGTTAGAGACGTCTTAAATATATATCTTGTTTAATATTAGAAAATTATTATCCTATTTTAACTAATATGTATTATTATATTGTTTGGGAACTTAAACGTTTGATCAGACAAGAAACCTGAAAATTTCACTATTTTTTATTACTATTGTAAAAAGCAAATTTCAAAAAAGCCAGTTAAGTTGTTGGAATAATGTATTAAAAAATTCGCGTTATAAGCATACTCTTCGTTATATGGGATATGCAACCGTTTACACTTGGCCTTATATGGCAATTGCCTTCAAGGAGTATCGAATTATAAGAGTGTAGTCTCTAAACACTTGTTACTTTTAAAAATATTAGGAATAGTATATTCTGAAATAAGTTTGCAATGAGGCATCATTTAGCCCTAGTGAAAAGTTCCACAAGAGTAGAATAGCTATTCCAAACATGTTACAGGCTATACTTTCTCTAATATTGTAAATTTAGTTGACTTTAAAGAAACATAATCAATAAAAAACTGATTAAAGTTTGTTTATGAATATTAATATTAAAAAATAGCTACTAGATCTTGCCACTTTGAAGTTATGCGTTATAAAGTAACATAAACTTCATATAACCTTATTAAACACTAGTGCATAATAATACTGCACAGTTGTGAAGAATGAACCATTCTTTGATTGAAAACTATACAAGAATGATATGAATAGTATCAGAGAAAATATATTTTCCGATTTTGTGAATTTAATTTCTTGGAAATTCATATCGTTTATAAAAATACCAAATAAAAAACAAAACTTACGTGAAAAGTAAAGGACGAGTTTATAATATATAATCTAATTATTTTTTATTATAAGGTGAACATCTGAAAAACAGACAAATAATTTGTATAAAATAAAGATAAGTATATAAGGTATCAAAAATGATTAATGTTAAAAAAATTTAAATAGCACAAGTAACAAAATAATTATCATATCATATGAAAAATCCAGTTAAGCTATTGTTTAAAATTTAATGTAAATGAAAAAGATACAGAAGCAAAGGCATAAGGTGGTCCGCGTTTTAAAGATCACGGATCATTTAAATAATTTAACAGCAATTAACGCACAAGTTATACATATGATTATGATTAATATCTAATTCGTGAGCATAATATGCATTAAGCATATGAGCATATTCACTATTATGTTACACGAAATATTTGTGAGAGATATAAACACATGTGTTGTTTGTGCGTAAATTTCTTTTATTTAAATTATATTAAATGAAAGAAATATTTAGATTGTTTGAAAGAGCCGTTTTTTATCAGACTATGTTAATATTTTTGAATTATTTATTTGGGCTTCTTTGTTTCTTTGAATATATTCTGATATTTGTGCGTCATTCTAGTACTATTTTTAATTTTATAACATAAATTATCATATTTAATTTGAAAGAAATGTAGTAAACTAACGCAATACTTTTATTTATAATATTATATTTAAATAATTTTCTTATTAACATTTTTAAATATCTTATTTCATCTTCGTATAATTTGTTTTGTTTTTATATTTAAATATATCTGAATTGTTTAAAAAATTATTGACCTCAATAAGTATAAATAAATTTTTTTTTCTACAGTCGCTATACAAAGTAGGTATTTACGCTCTCTTCTGTCAACGCAAAATGTTACTTTGCCGCTCTAGAGCTGTCCAAATTTTTATTAAGTGTTACTTGTTTACATTCTTAATGGAAATGTTTAGTCAAAAATTAATACCACTGTCGTTACTTACACATTTATTACCTTCACAAGTCAATCTGACATATAATTGCTCCGTTAGAATATTACATAACCAAACAAAATATGCCCTGCTAAGAAGTATAGAAATAAAATAGGGCATTCGTTTACAAAAACGAAATTAAAAATACTTAGATTAGATTGAATAGCTCAGTAAGAATAGAAAATAACGACAAATGATTTTTTTTATTATTTTAAAATAAAGTTCGTTTAATTTATAAAAAAAAAAAATTAAAAAATCAATTGTGTTCAGTTTAACTACAATTGATATATAATATCAATATAATGTCACGGCGAAACTAATATTCCTATCTCACTCCGCACCACACTCTATAGTGTGCAAAGATAGCAATAGTGTGACATCACAGTAACACCAAAAACAAATTTCAAATATCTCTTAAAGTTTGTGGCGACTGTAGAAAAAATCTTGTGTGTATTTCGAGCGCAAATGGACATTGTCGATTTCGAGAAAATGCCGCGCGACTCAGGATCGCGGCAACAATCTCTCAATCGACAATGTCACACTTTGCGCTCTTAATACACAAATAACTATTTTTTCTACAGTCGCTATCCAAAGCAGGTATTTTCGCTCTATTCTATCAACGCAAAATGTTACTTTGCCGCTCCAGAGCGACAAAGTAGAGAAAACGTTCGCTAACGTTACCTACACGTTTATTACCTTCACAAATCAATCTGACATATGGTTGCTCTGTCGGTACATTACAAAACCTAACAAAATTTCCTGCTATGTAAAATTAATTATGTTTTTGTTATGGTGGATGACTTCATTGTGTGGACTGCAGAAAAAATCTTGTGTGTTTCGAGCGCAAATGGACATTGTCGATTTCGAGAGAATGCAACAACCTCTCAATCGACAATGTCCCACTTTGCGCTCTTAATACACAAATAGCTATTAAAGATTTATACAAAATCCAGAATTAATAGCAAAATTATTGTTTTAAATCAATTTAAAAACACAAGTATTTTTTATTATAAATGGTTCTGTTCCAATTATCTCTTAATCGTTTAAAAACAAATGTAAAGCAATTTATTAAATGCAAATTGAAACTTATTAGAATGAATTTGATTGTTACAAAAAAAAAATCATTTTAATTTTAAAGGCACAACATTCATTTATTTAGCGATGGCTGTAATTTTTATTTAAGAAAAAATAAAATATATTCCATTCGTGAGATAAGCCAATTTGAAAAAATGCAAATAAAAAAGATAATTTATTTAATTTAAGAAAATTATATATACAAGTTCCGTTGCATAAATTTTTATATATGTAAATAAGTAAGTTTATCAATTTTCGAATATACATACAACAATGTATACTTTTATTACGAAATATACACATGTGGTTTGATTGAAGATAATATTTGAGAAAAATAAGTGTAAAAATAATATTTAATTGTTTAAGAAAGCGTTAGAGTTTGTTATGATGAAGAAGATAATTATACATGTACTATGATTAATGTCTATTTGAAAAACTGCTGTAAACTTACGATGAATTCAACAAGCTACTAACTTATTTAAATTTTCTGGTAAACAAGAATTAATTACTAGGTTATGTTTAAGTAATAATCTGTTTTAAGGTAAATTTGGTTAAATATTCCATTATTTTTGTGTTGGATTTTATACGAATAATTTAACACATGAATTTCTAGCGTTAAACTTATNATTTTTGTGTTGGATTTTATACGAATAATTTAACACATAAATTTCTAGCGTTAAACTTATTTAAATTAAATAAAAAGCAATTATGATATGCGTTTACACTTCACATGGAAACATACAAACAAGTTTAAACCAGTGTTTTTGCTTATACATAACTAGTAAAACTGAACAATATTGAACTTATACAACATTTAACAATTTCATTTGTCATGAGCATAATATAATAATAGTTAATCATATATGCATGTATAGTTAGTTATTGCTTCAAGGTGATTTTACATTACGTTGCACTGATATAGATCTTGCGTTGTGCCCCTGTTTAGGCAAATTAGAGGTTCAAACATATGTGGTTACTGTGGTAATGCGTAATTTTACGCAAATTGGTTGCTTTTCCGCACTGCTTAACGATGTGTTGAATATTGTAATTAGTTTGTTCACGAGATGGAATTATTTCTAGAAATTATTTTCTGTTTTCAGTTGCATTTTGTGAAAAATCCGTAAGCTTTGCTAATAATTTCATGATGTACATATTATTTTATGTTGTTTATTTAATTATTTGAACACTAACGCAGAGCTAATTCTGTAAAAGATTAAAATTTAAAAATGACAAACCGTAGTTGTATAGACAGAGCAGAGAAATCTCAAATTAAAGAAAGAAACAAGAAAATTATTCGAAGAACTAAAGTTTATAAACAAAAGATAATCATTTCGAAAAATATTTTATTAAAACAATAAAAGCGAGAATTGATTTTTAATAATCATAAAGTAATATAACCTGAAACGTTTTACTATAATATTCTTTTTAAAGTCGCTTTTGGAATTGTTAATATTTATTTAGAACATTCAACAATTTACTAAGGTACATTCCAAAAATGTACATTTTAAAGTATATTTAAAGTGATAGCCAATTTAAAAGTAAAAGTTAACGATCTCTGTAGACTTCTAGAGGAAGACTGCACTTTAGTAATCTCCTGAGCCCTCTGCTCAGACAGTGCTTTACGAAGATCGTAGAGTAAGTATGTAGGTATATACGCATGCATTAGTATGTGTGTTTTAATTACTGCTATGGAATAATAATAAAATTATAGAATCACAGGTGCACTTCCGCTCGCCTCACACGTCATGCAATGTTTATGTAACGAACGAACCCTCTTCACTTCGGACGAGTCGGAAATCGCCGCCTTGCTTCGGATTTTATGGATATAGAAGAATGTTTTTAATATTATTTATGATTGTAATAAGTTTTAATTTGTATACTAAATGAGTTGAATTTCCTTTCATAATTATATTATACTTTATTGTATTAACATTAAATATACTACAATTGTGCAATTTTTCATAAAATAAAATTGAAAAATATCATTTGTCGAAACAAACAATTTAAAAAGATCTATTAAGGTTTTGTAAGGGCAGATAAAACATTAAAAATGATTTAGCTTATTTTTTGTGAATTCCAATTGAAACTCAAAAGACATTATCACTTTTAAGCAATGTGTATTTCAAAGAAAAAATGTTATACTAAATAAAAAGTTAATAATTATTTTTTTGGTTTTTAAATCGTTCATAAATGGTTTGAAATACATAAAAAATAAAACTGTTTAATGACTAAATGAACTGAGATAACATTTGATGATAAAACAAACTAGAACAATACTATATTCATGTAAATAAAGTTATAAAATGACAGTTTTTGTTGTTTTAAAAATATAATATCCTTATTGTTAAGTATAGATAACAACAAATTGGTTAATTTACAACGAAAGTTATTCATACACTAATTTTATTTTAATCTGTTCCTTCTCAGTTGAACAATAAAACACGAATTAAATACAGGTTATCAAAGCATGATCTATATAGTAATAAAGCAACCAGAAACCGATGAGCAGATGAGAATGAAATACAAAACAAGAATCGAGAGTGGAGTACCTACATTTATGAGTATTTATTCAGCATCGGCCGCACAAAATAAAACCTATAATTAACACGTAATTATTACGAATCCAATCAGTAAGCTTAGCCCTTAGATCTTTGCCTAGTAATACATATATAATTTCGTTTCATTTTCCCAGAACTATAAAAACGGACCACGATAGATATTTTTTTAATTAAGAACGAATTATATGGAAACCGAGTCCTTGCTTCTATTTACAGTGCTTCTCAAACGGTGGATCTACTTTTACTTTTTACTATAATTTCAATCTACTAATAAATTCTTATTAAAGTTCTGTTTTCTCCTCGTAAACAAGAGTATAACTTCTTTAATTCTCAAATTTGGTTCAATTTTTGATTACTAAATTAAAACATTGTATTTAGAAAAACTGCCCGAGATATGCAAAAATCTATATAACTTTTAAATAAAAGTTGATAATTAAAAAACAAAATTTAAAATGAAATCTAAAGAATAGATGTGTGAAAGAAAACTTTTGACAAACGCTGCACGCGGGCAACAAATCCAGTATCCAAAACGTTTAACAACAAACCATAATTACATCCGAGTTGGGTTCGAAGGGCGTTATCATCATTATAATTGCTATTAATAAGGGTTGAAATTTAGACCGGCTGCGGTTTTCTTAAGGGTTGAATTCTATATCCAGTGGTTAATGCATTAACACGCGCCAAAATTGTTTTGTCCAGCCCTTCCTGGTTAAGAAAACAAGATTTGCTGTCTTTGTCATTCAAAAAATGCTGGTGGTTTTTCAGCAGCAGGGGTGTCCAATATTTTAACGTTATTTCAAATTATACAATAAATTTTATACTTAAAACTTCATAAAAATAAATTATTAACTGAAATTGAGAAGTTAAAAAATAAATACATAAAAAAGTAGATAAAATGATGTTTTTTTAAAGATTATTTTAGGTACGAAATATATATTTGTGACATCCTTAAGTAAAAAGTTATTAAACAAGGGGTAGAATGTGACTACCTGCTTGCCAACTACAAACAGCATGCGGACAAAAAAGTTGTTTCTTTACCTTAATTTCGAGGCATATAACGGTTTTTTGGGCTACAGCAAAATATGTAACAGTGGTTGTACATCCCTTTATAAAATAGTCATTTGTTTATTAGATGACTAGATTTTTAGACAGGTTGATTCTTGCTTTAATTATATAGCTTAAAATTGGGCTAACTGTACATTTTATATTTAATTTATTTTTGTAACATTTCAAACAGTCGATTATTATCTTATATATAGTGTACTTTGATTATTCCAAAATACTATTATCTTTAAAGTAACAAGAAGTAAGAAATTCGAATAAAATGATTGATAAACCCATAATTAATTACATTATTACATTCGTAATAAGTCAACCTAACATCAGCTTTTCCCACGAACTTATATATAGCTCGAAGCATATTTTACTCAACGAATATTATCAACTTAATGCTTTCTCGTTTTACGCTATGCACATATACCCCCTCAAATCCCCTCAAATCACCACAATCTAGTAATTCTTTATTATATCCATATTGTTTTATACGTGTATTAACATAAGAAATGTTAGTTAAATAATCATTTTAAAACCTTGAATTATGTATATGCCGGCTTCATTAACATTTAGGCTTATTTGGGTTTGAAATTGAATCATTTATGATACGTATTTTATTATTCATAAGTTCCGTTTGCAGAATAAACTGATTAAAACATAGTTGTAAATGTTTAGAATTTGCTTAAACCTATAAAATAGTTTTGTTGTTTCATCGGTTATTGAAATCTCTCAAAATATTTATTTTATTATAATATTTAATTGAATTAACTAGTACAAAAAATGATTATTACGTTTACTGCTATATTTTGGAATTTTAAAACTAACACTAATGCATGATTTTAAGTAAAGTTTAAAATTTCGCTGAAAGATCAGCAAGACAAGGTCGTAGCGTTTGCAAGAGAAGGTAAAAGAGTTAAAATAGCCGGCAGCAGTGACCAGTAAACAGTGACCGGTGGTCAGTGGTTAAAACAGCTCGTCGTCTACCGCAGTTCATTGTCGGTTTCTTGGTGACCGTGTTGTCACGGCGTGGTGGCCACCAAAACGCCGCTAGCAGCGCGTCATTCAATTAATTTAAATAATTTTATTAGTCATTCGAATCTGTAAAAACTAGTAGTTTTGCTGTTATTGCTGTTTTTTATTTGATTTTAGAAAATTTCATTCTTTTTTGACCATTCTTGGAAACAATAATAATTATGCATTGTTTTCAAATTATACGTATTTAGTTTTAATGAGAATATCTGTAACAAATGAAATTAAAGTTTGACCAAAGTTTTTGGAAGTCTTGCCTTTATTTTAATGAAAGAATTTATATTTTTATATCGATTCAGAATAAGCGTAATTTCAATACGTGACAAGACAAGAAACCTAAATAAATGCTAAAAAAAAAATTTAATAATAACTTCAAAAAGAAACAACGATTAAATAAACAAGTAAAATTAAAAAAATGTAAATAATTGATTAACGAAAATTCTTATAAATATTTTTTTTTTACAAACTTTGCTCTCTTTAAAACTAAGAATTTACTATAAAATTAATAATTATGCTTAGATTTAACACAAATGGATCACTATTATTTCCAAACATTATTTAAACAAATAAACTTTTATTGTTTAAGTAATTTACTAAACTCATGTTAGTTAGGATAATAGAATTCAGTCATCAGCATCTTGGGATAAAGTCTGTTAGCAAATTAGGGTAGAATTAATTTAATTAGTAGCCAGGTGTCTCTGCAGAACACTAGCATTTATCATTTGGACATTCGTTTGCACGCTTCGAACTGATCCACACAGCGGCTGTTTGGGCTTCATTGAGAAAATGAACGGAATCGAAAAAAACCGAGCAAAAAGCTAATGGTTAAAGAATATACCATGTTTATCTTATTCGAGGAATTTTTAGACTAACATTAGTTGTTTTCAACAAATTATTCTTTATTTTAATTATAATAGATATTTTTTTAAAAAATGAAATGAAAAATATATAAGAATCGATACCTAACCAAGAACTATTAATGAAATCATGTGAAGGAATAAACATTACTATTTTTTCATAATAAAACAAATGTTTGTAGAACTATAAAAAACTGCAATTCACGTTTTGATTATAATTTTAATGTTGAAATTGAAATAAAGACAATTAAATAATTTGTAAAACAAAGCAAAATAGTTCACCAAGAAGTATGTACAATATTTTTTGTACGAAAAG
>CM008233.1:23035830-23063103 GCA_002278615.1 Pogonus chalceus | reverse complement strand
ATATATATATATATATATATATATATTGATATTTGTTCATAAATATTTAAAGATACAATTTACAGCAATGCTAATGAGCATAAATTTCAGCGTAAAATCATAAAAACAAGTAAAAAAGTAAGTGCGTATAAAAGAGGGGGCTGTTCGTGTTCCATGGCCAGTAAGCCGACGAAATGTCTCAATAAAATTAAGAACTCATTAAAGAAACATTAATGTTACTTGAAACGTGTATTTGTGTATGCGTTGCTTGTTAACCATTTCATTTTATTTTTTATATTTATTATTTATTTTGTCTTTCGAAATTGTTTATATCCTGTTGCACTGTGCACTTTTACCTACATCTGAGATTCAATTTTAGAGAATATATTTATTTATTTGCTTAAAATTCGTTTTCTTAAAAAGATCTGACATGAGATTATTAAACTTCTATTGCAGTTTGACTATCTCAAAATAATTCTTTCTTACACCT
This sequence comes from Pogonus chalceus, assembly GCA_002278615.1. Lineage (NCBI taxonomy): Eukaryota > Metazoa > Arthropoda > Insecta > Coleoptera > Carabidae > Pogonus > Pogonus chalceus. The sequence continues at coordinate 23,062,634 of CM008233.1, read as the reverse complement.
AGAAAATTGCCTTCAACATCATATTTAAAGCTACATTATATAAAATATTAGAATTTATAATTGAATTTTTCTAAACGATCATTACACATAAATTGTTGTCATTTCTAAAAATGAATTCAAGGTGACAAGAAGAAGAAAATTATGCATTCCAATAAAAAACAGATTAAGAGAAATTCTTTTAAAAATAAATAAATTTGACGATTAGAATTAAACGATACTAAAGAAATATTTTAGAAATAAAATATTTATAGAAAAACAAAACATACATAAAAAACAATAATATAGCGATATAACAAATATAATAAGTCTTAAAATATAAAAATCTTTAAACGCTCACATTCAAGATTTATAAAATTGGAAATACAGTAATAATGAGATAAATAAGAATAACTATATTGAGAATTTAAGGAATTTGTAAATTTCTTAATTTAGAGAAACTACAATCTTTAGACATTAACAAGTATTTGTAAAGTAAAAAGTATTTATTCTTTCTTCTGATAGAATATTGATGTTTTTATTGTATTTTAGAATTTGTAAAAACTAGTTCAATAACCAAAAAACTAATTTAAATAATTCTAATTGTATAAACAATTAAACAATTGTCCATATAGCTATATTTACATTTCCTATTTACACTTTTTAATTTCTACAGTATCTAATTAAACAAAACAATTAGTTCCAGTAAGTCATTACAAAAGGATAAAGTTATAATTACAATATTAATGAATAATATTCCACGTTGTTCGTACATCGACAAAAGAGGTTGGTAGATATCACTAAAGACATATGACTTTAGTTGCCAAAATTAATTTTATGCCGTCAAATTACATTATAATCCCGTGGAATCAAGAGTGCGGTGCTTCTGACTACATTAATAACACCTGTGCTACATATTGCAAACGACTTTTTAAAATCATGGTTTGCACTAAACTCAGGTATAGACTTTTAGTTCAGGTTTTATACCATAGTAGCGGTCACTATAATAATTTAATATAATGATGATTTTTGTTTTTCTTATGGCGTTTGTTTGTTTTTTTGTTGATATTCATTTGTATTTCTGGCACTCTTAATAATAAATATAATAAATACTGTTTGGGACAATATTTGGAAAATAATTATAAAAAAGTAATAAATAAAGTTAACAATAATTTTAAATATTATCCATTTAAATAATTTAAACCTTTAATGTATGCGGCAATAAAATGTCACATTTCATTATTTTTATAATTAATTTATTCTTTAATTACTTTTAATGTCAGATTTAAGTAATAAAACAAACATATTACCTATTAATAATAATTAAATAATAATAGCGCACATATATATTATAGAATCTAAATTTTAAAAACTTATTTAAATTTTTTGTTCACAATAAAATATTAAAACCTGATCCAATTCTTATTAGAAAACTTTCTTCATTGGTTTGAACGGACATTAATTGTGTTTAACGCAAATTTATTGCTTTTAATAACGCCCTCATTGTAAACTGTATAACCAAACTTTATATTAATAGTAATTTTATTATAAAACCGTTATTGGATCTGACCTTTGAAAGTATGTTAAAACGGATAGTTAGTACATCGTTTACAATTTATTATATACGTTTTCTTTTGTAAATATAATTGCTCTTTTTGTTTCAGTAAACTAACAAATATCAACATATTTTCAAATAAATGATGTTTCTCAAATATATTCAATATTGCAAGAACTTCATAGCGAACATTTTGTAATCTTTCTGAACAAACGGGCAATACAATTTTAAGACTTCTCTCTTCGAAGATAATTAAATTTAATCAAAATAATTCTAGCTTTGAATTAAATATTGACAAGTTCAAAAACGGAATTAAGTTGGTTGAGGTTAAAATTAAAATAATCTAAGATATTTTGTTTTGATTGTAGAACTAAAAATGGCTAAACGTCCCTAGAACCTTTAGTTTGTTATTTTTATTTTTTTGAAACTTAGAAGTAATTATTTTATAAAGTTTGTAAGTAGATGACAAAAATATTTCATGTAGTAATGTTTAAAATAAAATCTTTCTAAGTAAGTTTTATTATTTCAGAAGAAATAAAATTAATTTTGTTTAGTTACAAATGGAATAGAAATTTTTTACAAAATAGATTTATTATATTTATTTTTAGAGAATATTATATCGGATTCAAAAAAAGTATTTTTTTAGTAAGTTTTAAATTAGTTTTTACTATTAAATACAAATTTCATTTGCCATTTTGATTTGACACCAATTGGTGATATTTATAATTTGTAACAAAAGAAATTCTTTATTATACTTGGTAAAATTAATCTTAAATGCGTTTAAAAGCAATTTTAAGTAATATTATTTATAAATACAATTATTTGTTATAAATTATAAATGAATCCTGGATTAAACAATATTTAATAAGATAAAATTATTCCAAGATTAAACTAAAATAAAAACAATTCTATATAAATAATCCGTGCGTGTATAAATTTAAATAATCGATTAATTTCAAATTCATATTGGCCGTATTAACATACAATTTACAACATTAATAGCCCTAATATACAGACTGTTTAAAACACATGCAAAAATAAAGAAAAAAAGAAAAACAAATAGAATCAAAATATCTACGTGCCAGAGAGAGAAACAAAATCGTGAGTTATTCCTGATAGCTGTTTCACACTGAAAACTAATACTGAACATGACTATTAATCCAGGCAATTTATTTCATTATAATAATTCATTTCTTTCATATGACTCAGCTATAAGTTCACGTCCATACGTAACACAATGAGATTACAGCACTGATCGCGATTTTGGTGTTTTTTATACCGGCAACATCGTTTGATATTTCATTGTGGTAAACTGACCATGTACCTGGTACAGAATCATTAGCATGGGAAGATACTGCTAGTGGACCGCGCTTGTTTTTAGCTGATGCTTGTATGAAACAAAGATTCTACAATGTATGATTATAGATTTTTTGACGCGACATGTGTATTTCCGGTTTTTATTTATTTGCTAAAAATATTTTTTAATTATTCGTTTATTTAAAAATTATTAGTATTTCATATTTCCCCAAATATTATTTAATGAACCTTCTTTTTAATAGTACAACAGTTAAGAATAGTTTAATTGCAAGAAATTAAATTTAATCAGATTATCTATTATAAGATTATTATAAGAAGTGCAGATGTTCAAAAAAACAAATTTGAAATAATAAATTTTATTATCAATATTTTTGTGCAGGTGATTCAAAAAGGATGATCATCTGTCTAAGAAACAATTATTATCCACGAAAAACCATTGTTCAATAATACCATTTCTGTTTCTGCGGTTTGCCGAAGAATTTGAACACGACATATTTCTAAACTCATACTAGAGAACGGTGAATATAATAAAGTGACTGAAAATATCATTCTTAGAAATAATTACCAAAGCAACATGGTTAGTATTTTACTGCATAATAATATCTTTTTTTATCCATCTCTAATTTCATATAATAAGCAGTGTCGAAATATTATTTTGTCCACGAAAGAAAAACGGTTTTATCAATGGACTTCAAGGAATTTATTTATAATAATTATTCTCGGTTTCGTTTGCTTTTTAGATTGGAAATTAAAATAATGCGACGCAAGATCCGTGGATTTTTAATAGATTTAATTACTTCACTTATCGGTTATATATTTTTTGATTACAAGATTTCAACCCAAACTATTTTAATAACAGAAATTAAGAAAAGTTAAATATATTCTTGCAAAGTAGTTTTATTGTTGGGAATAGACTCTACGATATTTAATTTAACCTATCGAAAAAAATAAATGAAAATTGTATATTTAAAAAATGTATTTCTCAATTATGAATTAGAACCCAAATAATTTGAATTACTACATGCCAGGGTGTTGTTTGAAATACAAATGAAACATATATACTTTGTTTTTTATCTAACATTAATGAAAATAAAACTTAATAACTTAGAGAATTATATTTGAGTCCATGTAGTTTAAATAACTACAAATCTATCTACGTTACGACAAATTCAAAATGATAAAAGTGTTTTATTTAAGCTTCCTTAAAGATAATAAATATTTATTTGATCTGTATCAATTTTAAAGAATTTTAATATTAAACTTACCGTTAATACATTTCGTCTTTCATTTATAGAATTAACAAAAAATTATAACCTAACCTATTAAATCCATTGCTCGAAAAAGATTTAGATAGAGTATTTATTTAACGAAAGAATATCTAACTATATATAAGAATTATTTTAAACCATATTATATATAGAAGACCTATATTTATTATTAATTTATCTTTTGCCATAGAAATAAAATAAATATTAGTCCAAAAACTGTGTTCTATTATTGAAACGAACTTTGGTATAATTATCTGTATTAAATTTCAATTTTAAACTTGTATTAACTGATTATAAAGTTATAAAAAGTACTAAATACTTCTAAATTATAAATGTAGCGCAAGAAATGTAAATCTAGAGGTTACAGCAACATCCAGGTACAAAATAAATTAGAAGCAACATAATTTTTAACTGTATTTTTGACATCTAAACACAGTGCGTTTAAAAAACATCTTCATACGCTTCAAAACTCTTATACAAAAGCACAAATTAAAAGAAAGCTAATCGTCTAAATCTTATTTACATATTACAATCTTTAAACCTATAATTACGTGTAATGTAATTTAACTATAAGCCAGTCTTGTAAGTATTTTTTAACCACAATCAAATTAAGTGTACATAATATTTTAAACGTTGTAATTCAACGTTTTTTTAAAATATAAATTAACGGAAATAACGAATTTATAATTATTTAATTATTGTGGAATTTACCTTAATTGTGCGTTACTTGTATAGGATGTTTGTTTTGAAGAAAATTGATTTGATTTACCGCGATTGTTCTACATAGAAATTATCAAATTAAGACGGTTATAATTATTATAAAAAATTTAATTTACATATTTACAAATGAATAAATGTTTACTTAAATGCTAAATAGATAAATTCATATCAGGTAATAAATATTAAATCAATAATCAGAGATATTGCGCAATTTATATTTAAATTAATATTTTTCTTTACAATTTTATAATATTTAAATGTTATCTTAAGAATTTTTAATCGGAAAACTTAGTTCCTTTTACGTGTATTTAAATAAATAAATATATAATATTTGCGATAAAATATATTTACTTAATAAATATGTATTTTAATACGGCTTATTTTAAATATAATTTTCTAAAAGTAATAAAATCAATAAGAAATAAATATTGGCTCCAAAGCTAAAATTAAACATTAATATATTATTAAAAAATATCCTTTAAAATTAATTAAAAAGGAATTAATATTTGCTTTAGTTTCAGATTACAGAAATTTTTTATCGTTAAAAATTAATTAAGGAATAATTCTGACTACAAATAATGAGAAATGATATTTAGAATTTCTCTTATTATTGTTTTTGTTGCTATACTTTTTATTAATTTCTCTATATCTTAAATATATTAAATAATTTAAACAAACTAAGGTTTCAAATTAAATTTATATCCTATAGTTTTCGCATTCTGATGTTTTTTGATACTTTTTATTTATATATGAATAGGTAATTAATATTTTTAATATTCAGAATTAAAAATATTGTTTTAAAAAGGTATTATCAGTATTTTTATTTAAGAAATATTTTTTGCAATACTAGAATGAGTATTATATTGTTAATGGCGGTTGAGCGTTGTTTAATATATAAGAATAAGACTTACCGTCGCCACGGAGCGGTCCGGGTGACTCCGGTGAACTGCTAGGAAGCGGCGGTCCAACGCCTTCTTCCTCCGAGCTACTAGAAGGACTACTTCCTCTAGTAAAACTTTTATTATTATTTCTACTAGCATAATAACCTAAACCATTATTATGCTGTAATAATATTTTTTGCTGTTGAGCTGTCAAACTATTCAATTGTTTTAACTGACTGGCAACTGTTGTAGAAGTTTTCGACGTTTTAAATTTGGACATAGTGAAATCCAAGGGTTGATCAGCCTCATGTGAGGGTAGTAATAATTGAGAGGGAGGCTGTTGAAGTAACATCGGCATTTCGTCTTTTTTTCGACTCCAAAAGGATTGTGCCACTAGGTCTATGGTGTTATTATTGAGGTGATTTTTCGGGGGTTTTGTATTACTGTTCGGCGGGGTTGTTGTCCCCGCGGTTGTATGCTGCGGAGTGGGCGAAGGGGTTGAATTTACCCACCTCCGGACAGCGTCACTACCTATATCAGCCAGATTCGCAAATTGTCCTCCCAAAGACGGGTCCGAGATACAGAACAACATTAAGTGATCAAAATAAACACTGATTTGGTAGGTTCACTTTTGAGTGATATCACTCATTTCACGCACTCGCGAATTATTTTTATGTCACTCAATAACAGTCACTAACAGCACCGAATAGACACTAATCCTGTCACATAATTGTCACTTATCTAAGGGTTGAAACTTTTAATGAGTCTTTTATTTCAGGGTAAATAAGAGAAATTGAAAATATTTGCCGGTATCGTGAATAGGTAAAGAACGGGAAGCATACGTTCTTACCGAAGGCCAAAAGCCATATAACAACATGTATATGTATTTAGTGGGATGCTAGCCATATGCCGCTGGTGGGGGTAAAGCGAGATAGAGCATAGGAGGGTGGTGGGAACATTCTGTAGCCAATCACAAACGATATCTCCAGCAGCATATATAATACTGTATATATGGATTGTAAGGATTATTTATTTATTTTATGTATTTATGATGAATTTGCTGGTTTTTTTTTTTTTTTTTCTCCATTTTAAACCGAAGAAAAACGAGATATTGATATTTTAATATATTCAGTTTGTATCCATAATTTTAATTTTATTCTACAGTTTTTTATTTGATTTAATAGAATGTTAATTATAAAATATAATCAGCCATATATGTATAAAGCAAGTTTTATTTCAACTCTATTCAAAAAATACAATTACAGATTATATTCCTTAAAGATTATAATATTTGATGTGTTGAAATACAATTTCAAATTTGCATATCTTTGAGGGGCATTAATTTTTAGTATTATTAGATTTAATTTTTATGTAAATTGTGGTTGTTTAATTGTATTTTATATGTAGAAGTCAAATAATTGCAAATTTTCTTAAAGATGCAGGAGCAACGGCTTGGAAGCGGTCGAAAACAGAGTATAAGTCCCGCCTACTTTTGCACTTGCTCATATTTTATCTTTTTCTAACGTCTAGTTTGCGAAATATATTCAACTCACTTCGGAGGTACACTCTCTCTTTCTGTCACATTAATTTGACGTATGTAGCATCTCTTATTTTGACGCCTTTTGCAATTCTTTTGTCTTTCTCGCGGGTTTTTGTATTTCTGCCCATTGTAGTAGCATACTTATGGTGCTATCTTTGTTTGACATTTAGCTTTCTTATTTGCAATACGCGTGGTTAGATGTTTTCTGTTACTTTATACTTTTATACGCGTAGAATAATTAAAAAACGCGTGCGTTCTTTATCTTGATTTCTTTTATTATGTTTTGTTTCTTTATTGTTTCATATTACACTTTATGCATTATTTTATATTATTAATAAATTTTAAATAATAACATTCTTGTATTTGTAATATGACTCTATATATTTTTTATTTTATTAGCTGCAACAATTGTTTTTAAAAGGTATATTCATTGTTTTCAATATTATTTATAACTAATTATAACTAAAAACTTAAAATTAAATATGTTTTAATATTTTTATTACCACAAACTACATCTTTTCATAAAAAGATTAATCTTAAAAGCATAATATTGTTTTCAAGTTTTTATAGGTATTTTTATATTATTTCAAATATAAACTATTATTATTTTACTTATTGCAAGAAACGTACAGCTATATTATTTTTAATTTAAAATGCTATTAATTATAATTTTATTAAAGAGTTAAAGACAAAATTCTATGAACCCACTGATATATTTTTTAGGTTATAGATTAATGTTTCCAGTTAAAAAGATTGAGATGAGTAAAAGTTAATTTATTCTAAGATATTTTAAAATTGTTAGAACAAATATTATATTCGTTTCAAAAGTAATATTTAATAATAATAAGAACATATAAAGTATTTGCTGTTTGGATTTATTAATTATTTAATTTTGAATTGATTAATTTATTAGAAATGAAAGAAAATAAATATATAATAAAAATGGTAGATAATATTCTAAAGTTAGAATTTAAGGAATGAATATTTTTCGAACTTCCCATTTCAATTGAAACCTGTCATGTTTTGTACATGCGCCGTAAAAATCGCAGGAGCTAAGGGTGCGAGGCAGGACAGCGTCTCTCGCATATTCAGATTTGATAACGGCGCGTCGAGACGCCTGCGCATGGCGTCGCATTATGTATGCACCAATGCGCATTCCACGCGGTACGGTAGCGAATCAAAGGGATATTTTATTTTAAACTGCTTCAGGATTGGTCCGTCCAACGATAGCTTATCGCTACTTGTGAGATATGAATATTGTTATATGCGAATAGAAAAGGTGAACTATATATATATTCGTGTGTATATATATGTATAAGCGGAGGGTAAAGTGGGATTTGAAGATAGGGTGTGATAAAATACATAAAAAGGCACTTTATTCAATTTCATTTCATTGATTTTTGTATATATAAAACTTGTATATGTTTATATCACGAAACTACTTAGAATTTTTTATAATTTCAATTAACCTTTTAATTCTAAATTAAATTCTCGAATTTAATGTTTCATATCCATGAAAACAATGCTTATTCTAACCTCTTTTTTATACATTTCAATAATGCATTATTTTATCATACAGTTTAAGGAATTGTAGAGTTAACTGCACTACAATTATCTTAATTCATCAATAATATTTGATGCACGTATGATTTGTAATGTTGCAAATTTAAGTTGAAAATACTAAGTTTTTTTTTTATGTTTAAAACGAGGGTTAGATTGGAATATACAAAGAAAATTTTAATAGTTTATTATAATCAGATTAAAAAAAAAGTTTAATTGAATCCGATCTAAAGTTTCAAATCATTATAACAGGAAATATTTTATTAATTATTCAATCAAATCAATGGCGCATCTATTGTATTCTATAACATTTATAAAATAATTATATTTATTATTTATTTATAGTTTTTCAATAATACCTTTATTATTATTAATGATATTAATTAAAATAAATATAATAGTGGACCTCAAATATAAAAATTACTTTCTTACTTAGAATATTAATAATTTTATTACATTTCGAAGTTTTACAGTTGTGCACTTGTTGTAACAGGAACAAAAGATGTATAGAAAAATGTAGGTAATATATCTACTTATGTTTATAAAGTTTTCGTATTTATTGCTAAATATTTCATCACAAAAATTCAAATGACAAATAATATCTTTGAGGTTAAGTTAAATGTTATGAAAACTGGTATTACAAATAAAAAATAAAATATGAATAAAAGGTAGCACTATAAGTACATAATAGTATTGAAAGAATATAACATGTAAATATGAAAAAGTATGCATGTATAAAAAATTGTAATAAATATGCAATTATAAGAAAATATAATTATTTGAACGCTGCATATGAATGGTGGTAGAAAGATATATTATGTTATATGTCCTGGTTCTTGCCCTGTATTGATTTTTAATGCCGTTGTATACAATTCTCGTCCCAATTCTTGCAATATATAAAGTAAAAATTCCAGCCACTTCTTTTACGTGGACTTCGTAGCCTTCTCAATAATAAACACTGTTATATTAAAGTTAGTTTTCCAATGCTCCATCTACGATAAAAGATTTGCGCTTGAAAAATCTCAGTTTTATTTATTTTTGACAAAGCTTTTCATAAGTTGCACTATAAAATTGGCTTCTTTCACTTTTAAATAACGAAACAAACACAATATAATTTTTAATTTCTTTTTAGTTTTCTTTAAGTTATATTTTACAGCTTCTTATCCCATAGTTACAGCGTAATAACTATTGATTTATTATACATTAAATTTAGAAGAGCTTATATTCAATTATTTTATTCCCTTTTCAAGAAATTTTCAATAAATAGAATAAAATATTTATAAAATTTTAAAATAATTTAATTGAAGCTCAATTAAAATTTACATTATATAGTTTTGAAATTTAAGAATATTTGAAAGTATATATATAATGGCTTTTTTTATTTTTAGAAAATAGAAAGACTCCTGAATACAGTAACATAAAATTATAAATTTTGCAACAAGAAAATAAATATGTTTTAAACATATTGTTATAAAATAAAATAATTATATTAAGAAATTTAGGTTAAGATATGTCTTGATTTATGTTAAGGTAATGTGCTTATTTATAGTTATTTTAATTGATTTAAAGGTACCAGTCAATCCCAAATTATTCAATTACTTACCAAATATATATATATAAAAAAAAATCGTATTGTATAAAAATATTAATGAAAACTTTACTTTATATTTGAGTAAATATTTTTCCCTTAAAATTTTCAATAAGGAAAATAATATTCATTTTAAATACTTGATTTAATTGAATCATATTCATTATAAATTGAAGCAACAATGAAACTGTTCTTTTATAAAAAAATATTAAATACATTTTAACTTACCTTCAAGGATTTTTATTTAACTTAATATCGCTTTTTCTAATTGTCAGGTAACAAAATATGTTAAATAAAGAAATTAATGTAAATTTTTGTAAGATTCATTGAGAAATTCAAAATTATTCGATATAAATTTAATTGAGTAAATAATAGATCTAACTGTTTTTAAATATTTTACTAAGCAAATTTACAAGTTGTCCCAAAAGGATCGGGGTATGTCCGAAGTTTGGAAACCTCTGGAACATTTCAATCGCAAAATTTAATCGTTAAAGATGGTCTGTTGGTTTTAATTCTTGCACAAACTAAATTTTGTAAGATACAAATTCTTTCTTATAATTCTTTGTAAAGACGATTTTCGAACGTTTCATTCTTGACCCTTTTGGGACACTCGTTATTATATTTTATTTAAATTAAAGAAGGTAAAAGGGTGGCACTTATATTGCTCTTTGTAAGAATTTAATTTTTATTTTGTTTAAATAATAATATTTATATATTTAATTCAATATTTTTTAATTGATATTTAAAGAAGTTAAAAAATAATTTATATATTTGTTAATTATTTTATACTTTAAATTATTTATTAAAAGAAATAATTTAAATAGATCTTTATATTATGCAAATAATCAACTTGAGTCCTTGTACAAAATATGAAAAAATTTCATGTTAATATTAAATATAAATAAATCTCATCCAATTAAACAAATCCATTTGGATTAAATTTAAAATAAAATAGCAATTAGTTTTACATTTTAACTTCCACCTGCATAACGAAGTCATATCGACTACATAAAAACTAATTACAATTATATATCAAAGCAAATAACCGAGACTGAAATTGTAAGAATCATTTTAGCGTGATTATAATCTTTCCAAGTTCGTTTCAGTAACATACAATCATAATTTAGAACTGTGTCTCTCATAAAGAATAAGTGTTATCAGTATAAAGTTATATAAAATGCATTTAGCGGAAACAGAAATCAGGAATTAAGTATATTGTGTGTTTATATAACATATACATACGTAAATATAGAGGCTGCTTATATAATATTTTATGATTTGTGAAATTATGGTTTGTTTAATGAGTGCATGTGGAACTATCTAAATCAAATAGTAAATGTACTGACCCTGTCAAAAGGACAATGTTGCCAACAACAAAAACTAACTTTAAAAATGACAACAAACGAAATATTTTTTTATGGTTGTTTAAATCATCTCTTCATAATAATTAAACGTCTTAGAAATATATGAAGTTTTATCAACTTAATGATTTGTTGATTATCTAATTAATTCTATGGGTTTAATTAGTTTTCTTGAAATTATATTCGAATAATAAACTTTTTTAAACCATACTGAAATATGAATCTGCAAAATTTACCGTAAAGTTTTAACATAACTGTACTTTAAAAGCAAAGATAAACACATAAGGCCATATTGCAATCGAAGATACCTTATTTGACCCAATTCCAAGTTTTAGTGTGAGAATTTTTTTTTTTAAATCCCGTAAATTTCATAAAAAACATAATAATTTTCCATCCTTGTCTTATAGCGGATAAGAATAAGGGGATCATTTTGCTTGGATAAAAATTCCGTTTTGTGCAAAAAAATTAGTAGGCCATGAGGTGGGGTCGTATCATGTAACAAAGCATTTTTTACGAAATTTCTGTTTCCTGGGAATATTCAGTATTTTTTCTTAGCCACCCCTATATATGCGTTTTTTGTGAAATAATACCTTTTTACTACCGTTGATCTTGCAAAGTTTCACAGGTTTAGGGGTAAATCTTTTGCACATGTTGAGTTTATCTCAGATGATGGGAATAATTTGATATTTTTTGTGGATTCGTGTGAATTTTTTATAAATTTTACATAATTTTATAATTTATCAAATTGACATTGTAACTATTTATAATATTTTTGAACAATTTATTAATAAATAAAACATAAATCTGAACCGTTTTAGAAATTTTAATAAATTTGGAATAAATTATAATTCAAAGTAAATTGATTAATATTACTTAAGTCTGTATTTAAAATTAATTAGAAATGAATCTAGATTTTAAAATGTTTTAGTTAAAATAAATTAATTAAATACAAAAAAAATTTCTATATAATTATAGGGCAACAAACCATTTAGGTATGATTTTATTACAATTAAAAAAATTTTACATTTCATGAAACATTTATTACAATAATTAAATATTATTCATTCTTATATATAATTAATTATACGTTTATTTTACAGAAAAAAAATGAATTTTTATAATTTGGAATTTATTTATTTTGCACAATTTTAATATGTAATTATTTATTTTATTTATGCATTTCACGTATTGCTTCATAATATTGACCCAAAAAATTTGTTGCAAAATTTTCAATTTTTATTAATTAAATGTAACATTCACTTTGTATATTTATTCTAATTAGTTATTTAATTATCTAAATATTTATTGATTTAATTAGGTTAGTAATTTTACAAGGTATGCATTTTTTATTTTACAATTATTTTTAATTTTATGTAAAGAAGGCACTATTTCAATTTGTTTTAATCAATAAATTAAAGCTGTCAAATTATCAAATTAATTAAAGATTTATTTTGCAAATTTTCCAAATTTTAAAAATAATAAAAAAGGTGTTTAAACAAATCTTATTTCTTTTCTATTATTTAATAATTTGAACCAAAATTTCGTTTGTTTAATTTTCCCGAAGTGATAACTGAGTATTAATTTGATGTTACTTCAATTTTTATATTTATAAATATAAAGTAATAACGAAATATGAAGTGAATAATAAATGCTTCCATTTCTTTGAAATATATTTCGTTTAAATAATATCTATTTTTGTTATGATCTAATTTTAATAAATATTTATGATATCATTATTATATTATTAAGTTCTGAAGAACTAATAAATATGTGATACATAATCAAGATTAAATTACAACATAATTTAGTTAGATATATGATTTTATTTGTATATGTTGGTAAACTTGTCATTTTGACAGTTTAATTCTTATTTTCTTCTAAACAAATAGTAAATTTATATAAATAAGTATGTTACTTGTGGATTATTAAATATGTTAATAGTATAATTATAAATTTAATTACCAATTAATTCATAAACACGTGAAATTAACAATTCATATTCAAATGTTGGTAATAAAATAGTAATATTACAACAATTAAAATAATACATAACTATAAATTCAAATGTATTTTTACCATGGAACTCCGCCTTATATTATGTTTTATAAAATAAAGAGAATCATTTTTAAACACCTGTCACAAAATTAGTGTATGCAATTATCATTTGAATGCTAATGTAAATTAGTTTCTTTAACATATTTTTCTTTTCCGACATATTTGGAAATAAGGTTTTATGTTTCATGATATTTATTATAACTCATGTACATATGTAGATTATCTGTAGTTCAAATTTACAGTGGTTTAAAGCTTTTGAAGTCAATTTTGACTATAACTATGTTCAAATATATTTGTTTTTTAAATTACATTTAACCTAAAAATTTATTTTTTGACAAACTAATCAAACGTTTCTTAATTAATATTGATTTGTTTTATGAAATATTGATAAAGTCGTTAAACTATTTTGCGTTAGTAACCAAATAGATTATTTGATTTTTCTTGTATTTTATGAAATTTTAACATTTTTTTTTTTAACTTGAAGAAACTTAAGATAAAAATTGGTATATTTGATTATATTGTAATCAGGGTTAATAAAAATCGTTATTTAAAAAAGATATCAAAAATTTTGATTTTTTAATTTGAATTAGGATTTTTTTAACATTTTTTTAAGTGCGTACGGGTATTTTAAATTAAATTTTTAAATATTATGAATACTCCAAAGTTATTATTCAAAAATATATGAGAGTTTGATTGTATGAAATAAATTAGGACCAAATAAAGATATAAATATTGAAAATTATAAAATCACTTCGACTTGTGTTGAGCGCATTTTTTTATCATTTGGACTAGTGCATTCAAAATTGAGAAACCAATTAGGAACTGAAAAGACTGGAAAACTAGTCTTTTTATTTAAACATTTTAATAATAATGTACCACTAAATGAATAAACGTTTCTCCTTTATTTTTGTTATTTGAATTGTTCTATTTTCATATTAAAATATTTATGATTTATTAAAACATGTTTTCATTGTTTTACTATGATTTGTTTGTATTTTTTATTTAATAAATACATATACGATAATAAAAATTATTATTTTTTTGTTTAAATCAACTTCTCAACCCTGATCGTACAAAAATGAGTTTCTCTTTTTTTTTTATATTTGTGTATAAAATTAATAAATTAAAGATGTTTCTGATAATTTGTTAAATCGATTAGAAAATTCAGAACTTGAATAGAACTGAAAGATTTTATTAAAACAAAACTAAATATATTCATAAAATAATAAATTATTTGGAATAAACCGAGTATTGATAAATACTGCAGAAAATTTAACAATAATTATCTAAGATTTAAATGACACCTTTCTTAAGCTTATAATAACCGTTTTCAATATTCCTCCATGAATTTGCTCCCCATTGGAACAAAAATCCAAGGAACAGGGTGTAACATCAACCCTAGTACGAACCCTCATAGCCACGCGAACCAATTCACACCCAAATCTGGTTCTATTTGAAGTTGTACTTTCCAGCTAAGCAAAAGGGTTGTGTCATCTGCAATTCAACACAACATCCGATGGCACTAAACGCGTGCCATACGTTAAAGTCTCGTGGCATTGCTTGGGATCCTTTGTGTGTGGACTGTTACGTTATTTAGTTAACTGCCGCTAACTTTGCATTTGAATCAATTGAAATGGATTATAAAATGGCGGAAGGGTTAACTGAAATTTTGTTTGATTGTTGGCGGATAAATTATGGGGTTATTTTTAATTTGATTGGTTGTTGTAACATACGGATATGAAATATGATTTTATGGTTATTATTTGTGTAAGTTGTGATAATGTTTTGGGTTTATTTGTAGTATTGCTCAGGGTGGACTTTTGATTTATTTTTTAGTTATACTATATCGTGTATTTAAATTTTAATTTAATGGTATTTTTTTTAATATTTGTAAATTATTCAAGAAAATAGAAAAATATTATAAGATCATAAAATAAAATCTAAAATATCTACATTAATATGTGTTACCTACTAGAATCCTATATTCTGTAATAAGTTTAGAATGAGGCATAATTCAGAATAGCCATTCCGAATATGTTGCAAACTGTACTTTCACTAAAACTATAAATATAGTTGACTTTGAAAAAAAATATAACCAAAAAAGCTTTGAATAAAGTTCGATAGATACAAATTTAAAAATTAAAAAATAGCTACTAGAAGTTACCATTTAAGAGTTTTGTATAAATTTAAGCTTTATATTACCTTATTAAACACTAGTGCATAATAATACAACACTGTTTTGCAGAATCTAACCATTCTGGTATTGACAATTATAGAAGAAAGGTATGAACTACGTAATAGTATTAAAGATAATTATAATTATTATTACAATAAAATAATAAAAGCATAGAAAAAAGGTGCTAAGTTTAGTTTCTTTGAAATAAACTTAAAAAAACCCAAAACTAAAGTAATACATTCAAAAAATATTTTTTAAATGGAAGTCATTTATAAGCATAAGTTTAAATTTGGTTGCAAATTAACTGTATTTAATTTGTAAATATTTAAAAATATATTTTAATACGAAATAATTATATTTGCTTGAAATTTAAAAAAATATACAAATTCACAGTAAAACTATCGTAAAAAAGAAGCGAACGGTTTTGTAGTGTGCGATTTTTACAGTCATCTCACGTTATTTTCGAAGGAAAGGTATAGAGAGGTGAGGGTTAAAAAACTACCTGCAACCACCCCCGTATTAGCGAAATAACTCAGTTCTGGTCGACAGTCTGTTGTTACAACCCTCATAGCAAAATTGGACCGTATGTAACATGATTTTAAGGATTTTTAATATGACTATTGTGGTCAAATGATGCATGCGTGATTTTTGACTTGTACAGTTGTGAGCGAAAGTTTGGCAGTGGATTTATTTTAGATTTTAAATGTTTATTGCTCTAATTGTAATAATTTAATAACGAAATATAACCTGAAAAGCAAATATGTCAAGTTTAAAATTACGTTAGCCTTCACATAAACAATATAAAATACTTTGCAAAACAAATTAATTCACTTTTGAGTAAACAATGATTGGTATGTATATTATGTCTAATGTATTTAGTTTTAATTAATTTTACTCAGACTTTTTTCCTCTATCAGTTATATTTTATTTCATTTAACTTTTAAATTTTATTATTCATATTTATTTATGTTCTATTCAGAGTTTTTAAAATATATTTTTATGTAACATATGCTGAGTGCCTATTTTTTTATTATATAGGAAATTTAGTGGTAAACATTTTATTAAGCCATGCAAAATAAAACAAATTACTTCTTGGCGCTTTTTGTTTATTCAATTGTCATTTTAATGTAAGACTGGAGACTTCGTAATAAAACAAATTCGGTATAAAATGTTAGGCAGACCCATATAAATATTAATTTAGAAGGGAAACTAAAAAATTATAATAAAATTTTCTATTTTATTTACTTCTGTATTTAATCCAAATAAAGTATATATTATATTTGCAAATGCAATTTTTCTGGAAACNTATATATATATGTGCTTGTACCAAATGCTGTTCCTTAAGGCAGGTGTTATACCATCTTTATATCTCCACAAAACCGTAAGCCTACAAATACACACCTAAATATGCTAACAACCGTACCAAAACAAGATTACACCAAGAAGCATAAAAAACGCAATAATTATTAAACCAATTTATTCACAACGAAGAAATAATTACATTCCATATTGACTCAACACTAAAAAATATCAATAAAAACATATTTCAATTAAGTAATTAGTTCTACAAGGTAAAGTGTTAATAGTTACATATTAACCGGTACTGTAAATAAATTGTGTTACACATTAGCATGTGTAAAATATACATGGAATGGATGTTCACGTTTTTAAATATATTCATAGATGTAAAGAATTCGTTTTCACGTAGTGAAATTTTTCTCTTTTCAATGGTTAAGTGCAAAACTCTGCATTCAATATTTACGAATACCTATTTTTGGTTATTGCTTTTAAGCAGGTAGCTAAAATCTTACTATTGGCCCCATTTTTTGACTAATGGTATTCTTTTGTTTTGCTGGTTTTACATTTTTCAAATGTTACAATGTTTTGCATGGATTTCTTAGAAATTTATTTAAATTTTCCTATTACTTTCTTTAAATAGTTCAAGGTTTATACTTATCAAAAAGTGTTAAATAACTAACAAAAAATACTGTACCAACACTGTTCTATTTTTTGTAGAATTACAATTTTTTTTTAATCAAAAGATGAGTAAAATTACAAATTAGTTTAGATTAATACGAAATTAAAATATAATTTAAGTAATTAACTTATTAAGATGAGTTGTGATTTTACAATCTTTATGTAAAAACGATACACGCATTGTAATTTCACTGAAACATTGATAGACAGCCCATAAAAAGCTTCTCAGATTTACAAACGTTACGTTAATTTTTTGGAAAATCACGAATTAATATTGTAAATTATATTACAATNAATTTTGATTAAATGTTTTGCCGATCAACTTTCAATAAACTTTTTAAAATTTGTGAAATAATTTATAATATTTATATATTTAAGAAATTGTAAATAAGTAAAAAAAACTCAAAAAATAAATTTGTTTCGACTTATATTCAATGTTAATTAATATTTATAACATAAGTTTCTCGAAATAATTAGAAAATTAAAAATCAGTTTAAAATTAAAATTCAATTCATGACAAATAATTCTAATAATAGTAATAATTAAAGAAATAATTTTAAAATTCTAAGAAATAAGTATACGTCTATATATTTAATTATATTATATTAATGACGGCCCTGTATATCATGCACAAAACATATATTCGTATATAGATGTAATGCTACCCAGAAAATAATCATCTGAAATAATTATTCATAATTATTCATTGCAAATGAATATTTAAATACTTCTAGCTAATTTGCTTACGTCCTTGGTTCTTTACATGAGATCAAAAACTGTCAATAATTTATGTGACCTCGCTGTTTTGCGTCCGCGTCCATCAGATACACTTATAACATAGTAAATTGTCTTAGAAAAATGAACAACTAATTACGATATTGCATGTCATAAGAATTTAAAATATACTCCAGTTTTACTGGTTTATATGAACTGGTACTTAGAATATTTTGGTTCACAACTGTCGATTAGGCAATTGTTATTTCCTGCTCAACGTTTTCTTTGATCTATATTTATTAATAATTTTATTGTTCATTTCTTTGCGTTTTAAATCGACACTGATTATGATTAATTAAATATAACTTTAAATTATTTTTATTTAGGGTATATCATGTAAAAAATTAATTACTTTATTTTTATCATTTTTTGTTAACTTGAATAATTATTCATAAAATTAATGATTTATTATACAAAAACTGTTGCTTGAACAAAAACTTTTAAGGTAAATAAATTTTGGTATTTATACAAAATTTGTTATTGTAACTATTGGTCCATGACTCATGTAATGAAGGCTGCTTGCAGCAGCTGAAATATTGCGAATACTATATAAATACGGAAATTCAACTATTTTTGTTTCATTTCTTGCATCTTTCGTATTTTATAAAAATAATACAATCTTTTATTTTATTATTAATTTAGATGTTACTCAAGATCACTTATAATCGAATTTATTTAATTATTTATTAATTAACAATAATAATCCGATATATTATTTATTTTTAAGTACGGCTGACATATATTTTATGAATTTTTTCTAGTATTTCAATTATAGAATAGCTACATGCTGCGTAACTGTGCAGTATTATTATGCACTAGTGTTGTATGGAGTTTATATTGCCTTATAACACATAAACCCAAAGTGGTGTCATCTAGTAGCTTTTTTAATTATTAAAATACATATCTGTCGAAGTTTATACTTTTAGTACAAGTTTGTAACTTTTATACAATTAACAAAAGTAAATAAATACAATTTTTTTTTGTATCTCACACGGGGTGCCCCATTGACCAAATGTATAATATGCAATTTTCAAATATAATATTCACTTCTTATCTTTATATTGCTATAATGATTGAACCATCTTAATCATATTTCTTTAATAGGTACAATTTATATTGTAACATAATTATTCAAAATAGAAATAACTAGAAGATTTAAATAATAATTAAGTAAATTAACATAAGATAAAATAAACAAACAATATATGTATGTTGATTGTATGAACAGATAGTGTTTTGTTCTGTAAAGAATGTTTTACAACTAATGACAAAACAAAATACAGTATTTGACGTAAAATAGTTTAATGACAATTTGATGGTACCTAAAACGCTAGTAAATGTTATATATTTATGTCATGTCAAGTTTAACGATAATCAAGTAGGCGCTAATATTGTCACATGACTCGTGCGTGTGATAGTCAACTGTCGACATAATGGCGGCGGCATCGAGGGAAGTGTTACTTAAGGTTAATCATAATTTCAACATGCTAATTTTCAAGTATTTGCTAATCTACATTCATTTGCTACATTATTCAAAGGTTCCAATGGAGAAGCCGACATTTTAACAAAAAAAGTGCCGACATAGTCCGCGTGACCCAGTGACGTAGGCATTAGGCTCTTGCGTCTTTGATCAACCGACTTATGCGGGCGGAGTAGCATTTAACAATATGCAGTGGCGACGCAATTATATATTTCAAACATTCAAATTACTACAATTTTAATAATACTTTAAATTATTTAAATTTTTATTACTCTACTTACTTATTTCTTCTGGAAAAAACAGTTGAAGTATGAAAAGAAGTGGGATACGTACCTGAAATAACATAAATATCAATTAGTATGACATTAATTTAACTTAATTTTTCATTAAATAGAAATTCATTATTTTAATTTGTCATCATATTAATTTAAAATAAAATTTAGAGCGGAGGAAACTATTAAAAAAACTTTATAATAATACATATAAGGTCTATTTAATATAAGTATAAGGAAGTCATCTCAAAATAATATATTTTCAATATTTTGAAAGCATTTCATTGCTTTAAAAGTTTTATTTATTAACGTCGTAAGATGTAAGCAATCTAAAAAGAAGTTCAAAATTTAATTTAATAAGTTCGCAATTGGCGACAATGAAAATTTGGCAGTTTAGATAATAAAATAAAATAAGTCCTCCGTCACTGCGCAAAACAAGAAACAGTAATATGCATGGTTAGTCATAATCTTCACAGCACGAGTTGTCACATATCATTTCATTAGATTCGCGAAAAATATACACCATCGGTTATTTACGGCTTCCATATGCAAGCACACGAGATATAAACACAAGACAATAAGTGTATATATACTTTATACAATAGGACACGGAACACGCGACCCGTATTAATAATAATAAACACACACAGCGGACCGCGATTATCATGATGATGAAGTAATTTTTACTACAGCATATGTGGGATGCCACGTCATACGTCATTTATATGGCAAATATATTTTTCATTTCTTCAATTTTATTTGGAACAAATTCACTTTATTTCATACAATATAGTATAGCTCCATAAAAGCAATGAGAAATATTTGATAATTACTATATAATCTTACCATAACTCTAAACTACATCTGGGGTTGCAAAATTGAGATCATATGAGGCTTAAACTCAGATAAAGTAAATTTACATTTATATACCAAAATCAACTTTTGCAGTATTTAATAATAAAATCATGATAGTTCTTCAAATTAATTCATTTGCTAAGCAATTTGAGATTGTGACATTGTTCATGCAGAAGTTAATAATAGAGGTGAGAAAGTACATTTTTAATAGAAGTTCTTTATTATCTAATCTACAAAAATGAGAGAATCTTAAAGAGATAATAAAATCCAAATCATCCAAAATCTATAAAAATGTTAGCATTCCATAATTTATAGATTAGTAAAAATGTACATGTCCATAAAAATTTTCAAAAGGAACTATCTACTAAACCAAATATTGTTATTAATATCTTACAAAAAACATCAAACAAAAATATAATAAATGAATTTTATAACCTACTCACAGAAACAAATTATTTAGGACCTATAAGTGATAGATTAAATAAATTATTTAAAAAAGATAAAACTTTGTCTGAATTTTATAGCAAAAAAAAATCTAAATCAAACATATTTTGGTCAATAATAAAATTATAGTATAAATGAAAGATCGTGACGATTCAAAAAAATTAATTCAAGCATAAGAAAACATTTAGGTTAAATAATAAACAAACATTTTCAATAGATAACTTAAAAACACTTTACTGGACAACCAATCATTTCGAATTAGATTATTTGGAAAGTTTCGATATAAAGAAGGCGGTTTTTAACCGTAAATCACTAATGAATGAACAATTAGCGCTATTCCATTCTCCCTTTCTCAAAGGATTATCGGAACTTGCCAAATAATTTCAAAGAATGATATCTTAAAACATTGTTCTAGTTCAAAGAACAACTGTTAGTTTACTTTATTTAAACCAATAATTTCAAATGTACTATTCATTCCTTAAGATGATATAACGGAAACTATTTGAATAAATTTTAATTGAGTACAAATTAAGTGTTTAATTTTCTTTATTAGATACCGAATAACTTAAATTTTACTCAAATAATTTTATTGTAATTGCTTCAAATATTAATATAAATTCGCATTTGTAAGGAGCGCCGTCATTTTGAAATGCGCCCGCTTATTTTGAAATTATCTTAGCTTTTTTAATAACCCTAATATTTTTTAGGTATATTGTAATGAGCTTGTGTATTTTTAGGCTAGTTAAAACATGAGCAATTTGTTACTCAAAAAGCTTGGTTTCAAGTTTATATTATTTTTAAAATAACAGTTGAATTGTATCTTTTTTTAAAAGTCCAGAAACAAGAGTGTAGGTTTATAGGATTTGACCAAATAGTAACATTATTGAAATCTAATTTGTTAGATATGACTATACTTGTTTCTTTTTAAGTCAATATCTAACAAAGATATGTTAGTTACTTTATTAACAGTATTTTTATTTAACAAAATATATGTGATTTTATTTAGTTTAAAAAGAATATAATTGTGCTGTTTTTTAATAACTTATTTCTTATTTAAGTAAGTGGTAAATAATTCAAAAGTTCTCTTTTAACCTGTATACTTTTTTATAAGTATTCACTATCTTAGATTTATTGCAAATTGTTTGAATAAAACCAGGCTATTTAATCAAAAAATTAAGTTGTGAAGAAAGTTGAAGGGTTAAACGTTAAACAGTAAATAATTAAATAAAAGCGCATTCTAGTTAATAGAAAAAGTGAAATATTTATAACAAATTTATTTAGAAATACACCCTTAAAAAATAAAACATAATTTTTTTAATGTAAAAAAATCTCCAAACAATAAAAGAATAAAAACCCGAATAAAATATGAACAAAATTCAAAATTCGCACAAACACCTTTGTCAAATAATAAAATTTTACAATCAGTTTAAAAAATCTGTTGCATCCCTTAAAAAATCTTAATAAAATACCATTGTACGTAAAGGTACCTGCGCAAAAAAATGTAAAATTTTTTTATGAAGATTATAAAACAGGTCCGACAGTATAATATATAAAATGACGACCTATGTATATATACAGAGCGTATCTTTTATTTGAGGGTGTAGGGACAATGAAAGACCTGTTTTACGGTACATTTAACACATTCACCCCCGCATACATCTGCAAAATGTATAAAATTTAATCTGGGTTTAATCATTAATGGATGGATTATGATTTTATAGCATGAAAATTTTAAATTTGCTTTTTTGGTATGACACAATCTTCGTGTGAACTTATAAATTACTTTTCATAAAAATATTTCTTGTAACAATCTGAAATTAATATATACATATTGTCAAAAATTATTTATTTTACATAATGTTTCATTTTTTAGTTTTTAATTCAGAAAATGAACAAAAAAATTCATATATTTAGGAATAAATTTTAGAGGGAGAAGACAATAGAAGTGAATTATATTATATATAATTATTTTAGCATATCTTTAGTTTTAATATTGAAATATCTTATTATATCTTTTTTTAGTATGAAATTTAATACATTGTGCAAAGTTTAAGACAGAAAATATCCTAAAATGATATCAAATATTTATGAATAAATTATAGATTGATAAGATAATAAAAGTAGAATAAATTATTATTAATTTATATTTTAAAAAATTGATAAAACCCTTTAAAAATTTTAAAATAAGGTCATTTATTTCTAATTTTTTGTATGAAATTAAATATATTGTGCAAAATTAAAAATAAATATTTGGAATGACAGTTTGAAAAAATGAATTTAAATATACTTTATACCAAAAAGATTATTATTTTTACTAATATCACTGATTATTTTAAAATCTAAATTATAATATTAAATAATTTTGCAAAAATTATTAACCGGTAATAATTGCATAGGTTTAAGTTATCTGAATATACTTTTGCAAATACCCATAGTTTAAATTGAATAAAAAATATAGATTTTACATTCCTTACAAATATCAATGCTCATATGATTCTTAAAGCTATTGTAATATATAAAATTTCTTATAATTTAAATTTAAAAATTTTAGTTTTATTAGCATTTGTTACATTAATTTATTTTTGCATTGACAATTATTGTAGTACCACGAAAGTAGTAAATAAAACTATTTTGATTTTTAAATTGATATAAATGATAAATAAATTAAAATATTTCTCACAGTTTCCAATTTTATAAAAACCCAACCCTGAATCTACCCTTTTCGCAAAGTATTCACAAAAATCCGTTATATCTCTGAAGGGTGCATTATTATTGACGTTTTAAAATCTGAATTTCAAATGTGAACAAACAAATAATATCAAAAGGATATAATCAATATACACCCCTTGAAGTTTTTCACAATTTTAAAAAACGTACGAAAAACCTATTGTTATATTAGGGTTGATAATAAATTCTGGAATAATAAGGAACAACCCTATAATTTTATGAGGTACCACAATTATTGGAATTTATTGTAAATATATCAATGTATTTCAAATAAATGCTGTGATCGTCTCATGAATTTTTTTGGAGTATATTAAAAAACTTAAAGCATTATTTATAACAGAATAATAACAACATACAAAATAATAAAATAGTAGAAACCATTTATAACGATGAACGAAATTTGCTTTACAACATCGGTTATTACGACAAAACGGTTATAACGGCGATTTCTTTAAATTATTGTAACTGAATTCGAAGTTTTATTTTTGCATATTTTAATCTACTGCTATGAGAAGTTCTAAATAATTCTTTAATAACTACTGCTGAATTTTAATTAATACGATTTACTTACAAAAACTCGACTTTTACAATTAACTTTCTTAATATTTACAATATTAGGAGAAACATTATGAAAATTAAAAATGAATTGAAAGAGTAGTATAATATACTATGCATATTATGCTGCAGTAAGTTTAAAATAAGGCATAATTTAGCTTAAATATTATTTCATTACAAGTGACTGAGTAATTTAATTCCCCATAGTTTTGCAGAAAGTAACCATTCTATAATTTTAAAAAATATAAGAATGGTTATTATTTTGAAGCAGTAGTAGACAAAAGATTTTTTAATTACACAAAATCGATTTAAAAAATATTTTTTTAAAATAAATATTAAAAACTAAAATAGTGTTCCTACATATTGATTATTTAATATTTTTTTATGTGATCATTTTTGTTTTGTTGTTTTATTATTTTTTTCTGTTATTATAAATGAAATTATAATATATTGGTAACCAATTAAATGAATTACTAAGATTATTATACGACTTTTTTATTTATTTTTTGTCATTATAAGTGATTTCTAAAGATATTGCAAAGATACAAGAAGAATTGTGGGGGCTGTACAATACGCTAACTACAGTACCGAAAACTTTAAACGCATTTTTCTCGAAACCACATTTTTCAAACTGGGTGCAACTTTTTCTCGGGAACCATTCAATGAAATCACTTTAATCTTTATCAGCAATGTGCAAAATGTTTTTTTTTTCTATCGTGAAGCATAGGTTTTTTTTTGATATTTTAAAAAACATTTTTTGCAGTTTTTTGAATTTTCAAACAATCCTTGCTTCATGAAAGCCAATCTAATATAGTTTGAGAAAATCTAAATAATTTGGTCTATCTTGTTTAAGGATTTATTGTGACTGGCTTCCATGGGGGTCCCTTTTTTTGAAGGTGTCTGCCGCTAAAGATTAGTATGGCTCCAAATATTAATTTTGTAATAATAATTAAAATACGTGCAACAATATAGCGCAAAACCATAAAAGATTCGATTTTTTTTAATACTTAAAAAACTTCTTGAATGTCCGGATGGGTCCTCCCTTATTTGTTTGTAAATGCCGGCCTTGTGAAGAAACACCCTAGGCGCGTTCCTCCTCCGTTTAATGCGTAATCCGATATTAAATAAGATTTAAACACCAAAAGGTGAAATAATTAAACTAATTTTAATTAATAGATTCAGGGCTTACTTATGCAAATATTTTATAGAAGCAGATGCTAAATAGAAATTTGTATAATCTCAAAAATATAATCAAAGCACAAATAAATGCAGATTGAATATGCATCTGATTTAGATCTGTATTAATGAATTTAAAATTAGCATTAATATTTGAATTTATAATCAAACACAAGATAAGAATCTATAATAACTTCAGACATAAACATTTATTTTTTTAAGTTACTTTCCGATTAAATTTAATTAAAATTCAGAACTGAAACAAATTTAAAGACAATATAAAAATAATAATTTTATATTCGATTTAATTTTATCCAATAAAATATGTACAATACACGTTTAACACAGATAATTTTTTAAATTCAAGAAGCATATTATAAGATGGCATTTTTCTTAGAATAATATAGCAATTAATAGTAAACTGATAGAACATTGTTTTCTTGATTTCTTGATAAACATAATTCAAATCAATAATAAATCAACTTTGTAATTTTATTTTATTTTTTTAAATGTCATTGTTTTAAAATATAGTTAAGATAAATTACTG
>CM008233.1:23022084-23034458 GCA_002278615.1 Pogonus chalceus | reverse complement strand
ATTGCTCTGTTAGTATATTACATAACCAAAAGAAAATATGCCCTGCTAAGGTGTATAGAAATAAAATAGGGCATTCATTTTCAAAAACGAAATTAAAATTGCTTAGATTAGATTGAATAGCGGCAACAATCTCTCAACCGACAATGTCCCACTTTGCGCTCTTAACACACAAATAACTATTCTTAATTTTTTTAAAGTAAATTGAAGAAATGTAGCTATAAAAGCGAAGAATAAAACATTTTATTAAAATTATAGATCTTAAAAGTCATAAATATTTGTAATAATAATCAAAATGATTTGTAATCTTCAAATATAAATTGAAAAAGAAGATAATAAGATTAAATTATTGATATTTAAAAACTACCAGATTTTTAAATTATTTTTCAAAAGAAAGTGTTATTAATCACATAATATGTACATTTAATGTTGATATATAAATGATAATATTTGAATAGGATCTTCCGTTGATAAACACCTGTGAATATTCCTTGAATAATATTATGAATTTATTGTCTCAACAACATGAAAAGTAATCCCGCAGTTTGTGGTGCGTGCATTACACCACTCACATTATAATATACTTAAAAATCATGTCTTTAATATTAACTACTCAAGCCTAGCCTTGCACGATTCCAAGAAATTATTTTAAATAACGAAACCTTTAAAAATGAACAGATGTGCTCGGGCCACATACGATAGAATGAAATGACACGAGGTTTATGCATATATTTTTCAGAGTCATAAAAATTATTTATGTGTTTTAAAAAGGGATGAAATTTTGTTAATTGTTCATTGATGCCTGAGACAACAACATTACGTTTCCTTTATGGCTGTGTAAACCTGACTTCGTGCTCGATTCACGATGTGGAGATTTTTTTTACTTTGGGATTAATTTATATTGTCGTTTGATTGCATATTGCCTTTACTTAATGATCATTTGGATCATCGGTAATAAATTTTATAATTGATTGTTTATATATATTGGTTTTATATTCATGTAAGTTCTCATGCATTAAAACTTAGTAAAAAATAAATAAATAACTATCTCTATCCGTTGTATTTTAAATATAATGTAAATACTATTAATATTTAAATTGTACTTTTCAATTAATCATACTGGATAACTTAATATATTTTCTCTACAAACACGATCACACCCAGACTTAATGATGGTAAGAATAAAATTTGAAGTACTCAAAAAATCATTACAGCAATCAATTTTTCATCCATATCCATGAAAACTTCACAGCCACACCATGAAACTTTGGTGAATTGTAACGCTTGACCGGTGGTCAGTTTTAGTTGACAGTGGACACATTGAGTTCTCCGCCCGCGCTTTAACGCATTCATTACCACACAACGGAAATCGATGAAAAGTGACCAAGTGTGTTTGCATGAAAACCGGCGTCTTCAAGAAAGACACACAATTGGGTTTATATTGATCTATTTTATTACTGATTCTTGCTGATGCCTGAATGGACTATTGTTCAGTTGCGTAAAGTTTGCAGGGTTGGACTGAAATGTATTATTTTCTCTTGAAATATCAACAATATTCTAACTTAAAATCCTATAATAAAAACCTATACCATTCTTGTATAAGTTTCAATCATAGAATATTTCCATTCTGTACAACTGTGTAGTATGATTATTTTACTAGTGATGTAATAAAGTAATATGCAGTTTATATTTTATAATGGCGACACTTAGTAGCTATTCTTTAATTATTATAATACATATCTTTCAAACTTTATTCTGTTTCTACTAAATAAAACTACTTTAAACTTTAACATTGAGGTTATTGAAAAAATTACTGTGAAAAAACAAAATAAATTGTTTATCTGTACCACAATATAGATATATTTGTAAAAACTACAATTTAAGACTTATTTAAGTTAATAGTTTACTTACGAGCAGATAATGAAAATATAGAATAAATTGTTCTTTTTTCTCTTTGTATGCAATGATACTGATAAACTTTTTAACAACCAAGTATATTAATTAATTGTAATATATCCAGTCAAATTATGCAATGAATTTAAAAATATATAGGCCGGTCCTGCAGGATTCGAAAGTATCACCACTATAAAGGTAAATATGTAGTCCGTTGGTTTCTAAGACATACAGAAAGACTTTAAGAAGACCTTCGCCATTTAACCTTATTCTAATACCCAGCAATGGCATTCACCAATTTCGGGATCTTTCCTATTCGCATTGTGATTGTGCTACCACCCTCGTACGATGTCATTGCAAGAAGTTAGCGACAACAGCTGCTGGTAAAAAATGAAGTTTTCAACCTACTTCTTAGCTACAGTTAATTTAACATCCTTTTCACCAGTGAATTTCTGCATTTCAAATGGCTTTACTTTAATGAAAACTATATTTGACAGATTCGAATCTGTGGTTTTATCAAAGGGAAAGTTTTTTTTAACGAATTTTAAATAAACCCTTTTGAAAGAAATAGTTATGATTTTTTTGCTGTCTCTAGACTTATCATATTCTATAGTTGATTAACATTTAATTTAAGAATATTAATTGTTTACAATATATTTATAAGCAAATAAAACCCAGTGATTATTTGGATATTTCATTATTCTGCTTTTGATTTTAGCCTTTAAATATTTTAGTTTTATTTGTACTATAGTTTTAATCTAGACAGATTTTCGCAAAAAAAATGATTTCTAATTTAACATAAAAATAAAAACATATTTAAGATAACAATTATTATCTTAATCGATTTATTAAAAAACAATTCGGTCATTATAATAATGTATCCGGCTAATTCAAGAATTATCAAGTTTTAACTAATAACCCTGATAATTTCTAGCTTTGTTGTAATGAGCCTATGTATATTAAAAATAATGAATATTTTGCTTAAATAGTCTAGTTTCATCTGAGCTAATTGTAAGATACTTTAAATTTAATCAAAACATCTTAATTATAAAATAAACTCATAGGCAATGCACAATCTTATAAAAAAAATTGTTTTTATTCTAAATTGCAATAATGGCATGGATTCTCCTGTGGTAAAAGTATTTTAAATATATGTGGTTTCGTATACAGGCTTTGTCACAATTAATTTTGTTCCGATGTATTCAATTTATCATACATACTTATTATCCAATAGTATTATAATTGCATTTTTTTAATATCAATTTATTACGTGGCATCTCTGAAATATTGAGCGAATTAAGAAATTCCGTTGTACTTCCAAGTGCTCCTTTGGATTGATCTTTGTTTGTAAATCGTAGCATTAATAAATTTTGTATTCACCAATAAGTTTGCCAGTGATATAATAATTATTTTTTTCGATATTTTTATTGAGTAGCACAAGTATTGCTCTATCTTTCAACTCTGCATTCAGTTTTCGAAAATATTATCAAAGAGATTATTCTTTAAAATAAAATCTCGTTGCAATTCAATTTCTTTCATTATATTTGTCAGTAAGTCTTTGTTGCTTGGCTATAATATTATCATCAAAAACCGAAACATATATAAAAACCGCAAAAGAAAAGCAGGAGAGAAACCTTAATAGATCAATTTTTCGACTCAAAAATATCTCAAATCCTTATAAAAGATTTATAATTTCATTTCTTCTTTACCAATTTTAATTTTTAAATTTTTGCTAAAATTGGTAATAAAAAAAAATAAAATTGTTCCTTTGTTTGCCTGATTTTGTCAATAAATTATCAAAATATGTTTATATTTAAAAAAATGCACACATAGACATGAAATGATAATATAAGTAAAAGAATGTAAAGGTAAAAATGTAAATAAATACAATACAAAATGAATATATGATTATAAAATCATGTATTTATAAATATATGAAGATAGAATCCACTAAATCGAAAACACAGGTGTTCAAAGTATATCCACTCCAGGTGTCATTCTTTATTCATATACATGCATAATGATTGAGATTGCCATTCTGTACGCAGTGTGGCGCGGCGAGCGGCGATTTCACGCTACTTTAGTATTCAACTGAAGAATCGAATGCACATGAAATATAATTACTTCATTATCAACTAACTTTTTCTCTCTTCAATCAATGTTTGTTGTCTTTGGTTCTTCTAGTGACAATATGTCTGATATACCTTTTTTATTGTTTATTATTTTGAATTATTGAGATTTAGTTGTTTCGGTGTTTATTTTCGACATTTCGGCTTTGTTTGATTCTTGAAATATTTGCTTTGAATTTTAATTTATATCTATACATATATGAATATATTTAAGGGACATTTATTTGTTTTGTTATTGTACGATTGAACATTCCGCATTGGATTATTTGTGTTCATCTTTTGTTTTGTCAACAATAAAAAAATACTTTGTAGAAATTATAAGTTCGGATATATTTTGTAGATATAACAATTAGTCCTTTGGTTAAATGTTTAATAAATTTATTTTAAGAAAGATTTCTTTTTGATGTTTATATTCTTACTTTGACATTATTTGCATATTTTCTGTGAACCATTTAAATTTGTAACAAAAGATATACGACTCTTACTAAAAATAATCTTAGAGGATAATATAAATAGATTTATCAGAATATAGCAAAATAATTCACCATAACCAAATATTTTGTATCATTACATTAAAGAAAAGAAAAGAATTAAACTATTTTTTTCTAATGCTATTACGGAATTCATATTATTCTTGCATAATGTTTAATCATAGAATGGTTACATTTTGCGCAACTGTGAAGTATTATTCATGCACTAGTGTTTAATAGAGTAATATGGAGTTTATATTAACTTATATCACATAAACCCAAGGTAGCTATTTTTTATTATTAAAGTAAATATCTGTCAAAGTTTTATAAATTTAATTAAATTAATAGTTTTGGAAAGAATAAAGTTTGTAACATGTTTGAAATCGTGAACCACCGTGACAGTTTTTCCAGTCGGGCTTAATTTTGCCTCATTCCAAACTTCTTACAGAATATATCATTCTGTACCTTTTGCCATAACCAATTTTTTTATTTTTTGTGGTTTATATAACTCTAAATTAGTTAAATTTAGAATTTGAAGCGAGCTGCCCAAGTCACTCTCTACACATAACTGTTAAATTTGATTTAAAATAAATGACAGCCTGCATCAAATCCTTAACCCAATTGTACTACCCAGGGCAACCGGGCCACTTACCCAGGGCCTAGGTCGATGGGGAGCACAGAAAGGCTTCTCAAAAAAAGTTGTCATCTCAGTTATTTTCTTAATGACTTAACTGATGAATTTGCGGGAAAAAAGCAAGAAAAATACAATTTAAATAAATTTATGATATTTCAATTTATTGTTTTTTCATAAATATAAAATGAAATTAAAAGTATGGGCGGAAATAATTGGAAAAATAATTATTTTTTGTTTATCTATTAAGACTTTTATCAAACTACCGGAACTTCAGAACTATCATATATGCATGGTAAGTCTTACCCAAGGCTCACAAACAGCTACTTACGGCCCTTGTACAACCAGCCGTTTATTTATTTTATTTGAATTACAATTTTCATTTAATACAATTTTAGAGTTTTGTACTCTTATCATATAATAGATTAGTACAAAAATAAAACCATATCAAATTTCCTAAATTAAAAGATATTTTGATTATTATAATAATTTATATAGTTTTGAAGCAAGAAAAGTATAAATTTCTTTAAATAAAGTAATTTATTTTATAATCTAATTGAATTTCAAGAATTAAATTGCTTTACAATAATACAAAATATGATAGAAACTATAAGAAATGTATTAAACAGCATATTAGCTTCAACAAAAGCTTATTTTATTCATAAAACTATAAAAGTTTATTACAATTTTACAATTGAAATAATCAAATAAATTTGAAATATATTTTAAAATGCTGGCTGTTGAAATATTTCTGATATTATTTACTTATTTTTATTTATTATATTAAAATATTGCCATTTTAAAAATGTCTACGAAAGATTAAATTATAAATATTGTAATTTCTTGCTATAAAATAATTTTATCAAAAGTAACAAATAACTGCAAGTTAACCACATGTCGTTTGACACACGCCATTTTTTAAATCGAAAATATAATTTCACTAATAATACACATTTTTATTCAATTGCTTTTAAAAACCAGATAAAAAAATAAAGGTATAATAAAAGAAAGAATAAAAATAATAATATATCTGCATTAAATATTATAAAATTAAAAAAATTCTATAAAATAAAATAATTATGGAACATATTAACTAATAAGTATGTAGCAAAATGTTACCAAAAATATCTTATTTATTTTGTAAGTCAGTGATTATCCTAAAATAAGATATTAAATTACAAATACAAATTCAATAGTACTACAATTATGATTTTGTATCTGTTGTTCAGCAAATTCAATGAACAGTAAATAAATATATATCTCAAAGTATTTATTAAATACACATGCGTGCTGAAATCTGGAAACCGTTATAAGAAAAAACTTAAACAGATACAAATTTTATTTAATTGTTTGAAAGAGCAGATGACGACGATAATATAAGTTAATTTTTGTAAATTGTTTATATTACGAATCTGAGTTTTAACTAAAATTTGTTGACGAATACAATATGTTTTAAAATTATATTTGACCTATATTTTGTTATTTAATAATCGGTTTAACATGTGGTCAATGGTCAATGTAATTATTTCTCCCTTTGCAAATTTATTCGTTTAACACCTTTTTAAAAACTGTATTTTCGTAATAATTTTNTATATAATAATTTTTTCAGCTTTCTAAATAAATTTAAATTTATTAATTTGACTGTCAAAAACTTCTTAAATTCTCCTTAGATATATGATTTTTCCACAAGAAACTCTTTTGAATTTAACAATTTATTTTTAAATTAAAGATACGTAAACAAATTTATACTTTCTATATAAATTTTATTATTCGACATGATTATTTTACCATTATTACAAGTTACAGACAAAACAAATTATAATTTAAAAAACCTATAATCAATTTATAAATACAATGTTTTTAGTAATCATTCATTTGTCCTTAAAATTTAACGATTCACGTGTTTACAACCAAATATACAATCTAAAATTCTTCGAAAATATAAGCAGGAAACAAAATGGTTACTCCCATCTTAGGAATTAATTAAATTGATACACGCGATCAAATACGCCATATTTAAAAATAAGTTTTTCCAGTTTCTTTAATAAATAAATTCTTTATTTATTATTTACTTTTATAAGTATTAAAAAAAAAAACAAATCTATTTCACAAATTATGATTACTGACATAAAATTTAAGATGAATAGGCTAACGAAAGCAAAATTCTACCCTTAAAATCACAAAAATTATCAACTATACATCAAAATTTGGTGTAATTTAAGAACCACCCTAAAGGTATTTATTTGTAATATACCAAGGACTAATATTAGATCCTTGTTATGTGTGGTAACACTAGTTAATAGTGTCTATAACCATTAATTACCAAAAACCAAATCGCACTTTGGCAACTGCTGCTTAGTAATCAAATCTCGTTCAACGAAAGCTGCAAACGTGTCTTAACATGTTTTTAATTTGTCGCAATCAGTTGAACATTTGGTTGTTGTATACGTGTTGAAATGATACAAATTTTCACTTTGATGACGTTTGCCAAAGTTTCAGTTTGAAGCGAAACCTAGAAAGATTCTTTCCTTTTTCTCACACTTTTTTTTTTTAGTTAATGAAAGGTTTTGCAAGTAACTTTAATTTTAGGGAATTTTATTTTGCTTTTGAACAACTCATTGGTGTTATTATCAATAATTCGACGGAAAATTTTATTTAAAATATTATTATAAAGAATGAAAATTCAAATATACTCTGCAACTATAGTTATATTTTAAGAAAAAACTTCAGGAAAATATTTTACGTAGAGTTAACAACAAAAAAAGGAAAAAAACAAAATATATAAATAATAACGTGACAATGAACTGACTTGTGTTTTTATCTACCGCGGAGATCTTGCTAATTCACAATGTAAAAGAGCAAACAGTTTCTGTGCATATTATATGGCATATTATTTCTTCCAAGAGGCAGCGGCGTTGATGTTTGCATGTTACTCTTAATTTGTGCATTCATTTGTTGGTGCACTGCACCACATCATGTAAGCTCCTATAGTAAATTACCTCAAAGATTTATGAAACTTTGCAGTAGGTTTTAACTTGTTAAATTATTAAACGTAAAATGAGAAAATATTGAAATATATTAACAGGATTCTCAAAATTTTTGCGTTCATCAAAATGTCGTAGAAAATTAGTTTTTATTCTATTCAGAAAGTATATTTTGATCTATAATAAATATTATTTCAGAAAAAAGAAAGGAATATTATAATAGGAACCTGTGTTATTATTCAGATTCAAGTGGCCGTAGACAATCAGTTGTTCACGATCCGCTCAGCAACAACAAAATGCAAAAATAATTTAAAACGAGTTAATAAGAATGGTTGGTAAATAATCAGAAGAGACGCGCATTTATTCCACACTTCCTAATGAATTTAAATCATTATGATTATTGTATGTGTTGCCGTTGCATTGCGTACGTGTGTAATTATACATACACGAGTTATTTTAAGTGAAAATTTTCTTAATTGTACCTCATAATACAGGAATACATCTACATATTAAAAGAATTTATCATATAGCTATGATTGTCTGTTTGTCTATACTATTTTCATAAAATAAAATAAATTAAATAAACAGCTGGCTTTAGTTGCAATATATTGAAGCATAAATATAGAATTATATAAAAAATATTTTTTAATTATATAAAAAGAATTTTAGATATTTTGCCATCAACACAAAAACAAAATATTTAGATAGAATTAGTTAACAAGTATAGTCGTCGCCATGAATCAATGTTGTTACATAATAATAAGCAGATATTTTATTTCGACATAAGTTAATACCTTTTTCATCGTCTTAAAGTATAGTCGACATACTTTTCAATAATGTGAAATACGTCGCAACTTTATTCGAACAATGATGTATACTGTGGTCAAAGATTTTATTTACAAAGCGTTTGTGTTTATAGTAACAACTGCTTTTTCGAAACTTATAAAACATTTAAGATCGCAAAGGGTACAATCTAAGCGTACAATGATTATGCAATTATATTGTTTCGTGGCGACGACTATAAAGGATAAATAGAAATTACCAAGGGATTAAAAATTTCGTAGGTATGTTAACCGAATTGCGCTCGCGATCAAGGGTTTCTGTTAACCTTAGAGACGAGCTACGTCTTATCCATGACCGATGGGTTGGAAGGGTATTACTAAAAATTATTATAATTAGCATTTTGTTTCAATATATTTATTAATTTATGAGCAATCCTTTGTGAAAATGGCAAAATAAATTGGAAATGAAAATTTTAATAATGTAATAAAAGAAATAGCATTAATAATTTTTTATTTTATTATGTTAGTTCACTCATGCACTCATAACAGTTTGCAGAAAACTATATTTTTTCGTTATGATATAGAAAAATATAATTTATATAGAAATGAATTTTCTAAAACATTTAATGCTTTTCTATTTTAAATAATTCGATCATTTTTGTACAAAAGGTAATATATTAGTAATGTTAATGCATATTGTTAAGTTTTTTAAATAATATCCTGTATATTAATTGATATATTAAGCGAATTATCATAAAAATTATAACTAGTTATTTTCATTTATACAAAAATAGAAGAAATTATTTTAAAATTGGATATTTTACATAGTGATTTTAATCTGATATTCCGGACAACTAAGTCGTAGGTATATTATACAAAAATTGTTACGTAGTCTACGCAAAGGTTTCGATAATTTTGAAGCGCAATTGTACTGTAGAATTATTAGTAGATTTTAGTTTCAAAGGATTATTCCTAGAAACAGCTTTATTATTATTTTTTTTTTTTTTGCTTTTAAGAGGTCCATTTTAATTTCTTATTTACTAAATGTGCTGCATTTATCCAATTGTTGTCGATAAATGATTACCATTATTATGTGCAACTTATTTTAATATATTAACTAAAAAAGCTCACTTTTATTGCTTTGCAAAAACTAACAAAATTTACTGTGGTTTTCAAAATTTTGAAATTAATTCTATTCCTTTACTACTTACAAGAAATAAAAGTATAACAAAAATTTTAATTAATTAAGAAAATGAACATAAATTATTCAAAAACAATATTAAAAAACATATGCAAACAAGTTACCTTAATAAAATATTACCATATTGAAATATAAATATTTTAAGACTCTTTTTAATTTAAACTATGAATATTACTAGTGAAATAAATGAGAAGCTTAATTTCAAAACGTAATTTTTTCAGTTTGGTTAGTTTTAAGAAAATCTAAAAAAAAGTCACACTGGTATCAAAGTAATTTTATAATATATTTATAGTATTATATTTTTCACATAATAATACTAATAATAATAACAGTATTAGAAACTTCCGTACATTTGAAAATAAAATATTACAATTTTGTAACAAAAATGCGATATTAAACACTTTAAAAAAAAGAAAATGTTATCAAAAATATACTTTGGTAAAAAAAATACTAATTATTTCTGAGGAAAAACACAAACTAATATTATATCTATCTATTTTAAATATTTAAACTTTTACACTAAAGTTCTCTTTCTCTCAACCACTTACAATTTTGTTAACTGAAGGGTTAGTTGCATTCAGTCAGGGAAAAATAAAATAATAATAAAGTTTTGTTCCATTTGCGTTGAGAGAATTCTTAAGAAGCGGATAACTGTTATAATTTATATGATAGAGGTTAAGTACCGTCCTTGATAAATCTAGAAACAGAACCCTAATCATATATTACTTAATTACCTAATTAAAATAACTAAAACAATGCAAAAATAATAAATCTGAATACAAATTAACCGAGAAATATTTACGTAAATTATAATTTCCATATGATATTACATTTAAATAAAGTCATTATATGCACGAGTTGTCTATTCAAATGAATATAATTGGCGGAGTTCTGACTTTACGTCAAATTAATTTCTGTGAACCTTTATGCAGCAAGCATGAAATTTTAAAATGCAAACATACTTATTTAAATATAACTCATTTATTGTCTTAATTAATTAATTATATGAATAATTATATTGTTCATCACAAAAATATTTATTCAAATCCGGAAACACATAATGAGGTATATTCCAAGAATTTTTTCAAACATTTAATTAAAAATGTTTTAAATTAAAAGATTTAGGTTTCATTTAAAATACATTTATAAATCTTTTATTTTCTTACTTATTTCTTTCAAATTTACCATTTCTAATAACGGAAGAAGTATATATAACTAAAAACAAGTTTCAGGGTCCTTTTATAATTCTCGTTGGCACTTTGCATTCAAATACAACTGTATATTTGTTTATTTAGTTTCCTATTGAAAATCTTTTGTATTGTTTGAAGTAAAAATTATGAATGAAAATATGAAGGGTGTAGGGTTTAACCATAATTTTATTACTTATGTTTTCTGAAAACATTCTATTTACTGCAGTTTATGATTAGATGGCATAAAAACAAGCAATGGCCCTAAATACTGACCATAGTCGCATAAGAAACATAAATGTGTGTATAAATAAGATATAAGATAAGAGATTTAATTTCCATACTGCAAATCATTCATTTTTCCTAAATACTTCGATCAATATTATATGATGATGTTGAAAATCCGTAAAAACAGCGAAAATTCTCTTCTGACAAGACATCCTTGTTGTGAGATGATAAATGACCCTCTTGTTACATATAAGCATCAACTGTGGGCCTGTCCTTCATGTTACCCATATGTGATGAGGTCCTATCTACAATCACAATCTTGTTTCATATTCAACATGCGTTACATGACGTCACATGCAGAACATTTTACTATTAAAATATCGAAAGAAAATCGCCAGTGTACCATGTGATTTGATGGATAACGATTTTCTGAACAGGAATAAGGAAATAATATTTTTTGTTTTTTTATAGTTTGTCATTTAATATTGATGTTTATGTAGCGTCATTATCATTTTATTAAAATTAGAACTATTTTCAGGTTAAGTATAATTGTTATTTTAATTATAATCAATCCAAATATATATATAAACAGGGCCGTAAGTAGCTTGTTGTGGGCCCCTTTAATAAAAAAACTTTCGATGCATATACGACAGTTCTAAAGCTCCTGTTCATTTATTTTTGTAAAGTTTGGTACACAGTCTTGAAAAAAAAAACACAAAATAATTATGCTTTCAATTGTTTCTGTCCACAATTTTAATTTCATTTTATATTTATCAAAAAACAATAAATTAGAATATAAATTTATTTAAATTGTATTTTTCTTGCTTTTTTCACAAATCCTCAATTAAATCATTAAAAAAAATAACTGAGAC
>CM008233.1:23009363-23022049 GCA_002278615.1 Pogonus chalceus | reverse complement strand
AACCGAAGTCGGAGTCGGAGGCCGTATCACAGGTGGTGACAAAAGAGATATGTTTTAAGGGCAAATAGAAACAATATTCAGTTAAAGTCTTTAATTTGAATTAGAAAATAATAAATCTACACAGGCGATGAAAATAAAAATAATTATATTTTCAATAACAGTTAGCAAATTAAATCAAACGAATTGACTCTAAAGGTGGAATATTATATTTAATAAGCAAAAGCTTCGCAGCTTTGTCTTCGTTTAATCTATTTCTTAAAGTTTCATAGATTAGACTTCCGATTAAAACCTCCGATTTATAAGTTTCGGAACCGAAGTAGGAACTAATTTTTTGAGTAGCTTATTGATAAAAGAATAAATTCTCTGTTATAATATTACGGAATTCTTATCATTCTTAAATTTAATTGTGCAGTATTATTATGCACTAGTGCTTAATAAAATAAAATAAAATTTATATTACCTTATAATGCATAACTTCAAAGTGGCGACATTCAGTATCTATTTTTTTAGTTATTAAAATTTGATTCTGTCAAATATATTTTTTTTGTTATATTTTTTAAAAATAAATTGCTATTCTACTCTCGTGAAACAGTCCACTCAAGCTGAATTATGCTTATTCTAAACAGAATATACTATTAATATTACATATAATACGATAAATTGTATAATAAGTGATGTAAAAATAACAATAGTTCATTTATAATTAAATTATTATTACTTATTACCTAAAAAAAGGTATAGAAGAAAATAGTAATTTGTTATTTTTTTATCAATTATTTTGAGAAAATCAGTTTTTTTCACAGAACTTATTAGTTAATATTTTCCGTTTTTATGCTAATGTGATTTTAAATAAGTTATTAAAATTTATTTACACAAGTGTTGTATTATGCTTTATGAATGTTTATAAATTTTGTATGGGAAAGTTATGCGAAAACTTGTCTCTATGTGACAAGTAAATAAATTGTCGTTAATTTGATAACGTTTAGCACCAAATATATTTTGTCAATGAACTGCCAAATAACTGTTTTGAGATTGTGATATAATTTTATTCAAAAAAAGTTGAAGAATTTGAATATATGAAGTTAAAAAACTTATGATATATAATTTATATTTTTTTAACATTAAACGAAACGTATATAGATTTATTTAATTAAGTTGACATAAAAGTAATTAAAAATTATAATATTCCATAATAAATCAGTCAAGAAAGTGTAATGATTCATTACAAATAATATTTAATGCAAATGTGATAATTAATTATTATTCATCATTGTAACTTTATTTGTACATACGTACATACAGTGCAACCTTTCTCCTTACAAAGTTATTAGATCATGGCCGAAAATCATATTATTGTTATGACTTATGTATTAAAAGAATTAACATTTTATATCTAAGTATGTTTATGAAACATAAAGAATTATTAATTAATTATATTATACACTTAAAGGCGTGTGTATTTGTTTGATGTTTATTTTAATGTGAGAAACTCGTAAATTTTATGACATTCAAGTTATTGGCATAATTTCTTAGAAATTCATACTTAGAAATCATTAAATAATTTATACAATATTTTGTAATAATAAAGGTTTTATATTTGCACTTTTTATTTTCATTTCCCTCGACCATAATAATATTTACATTTTACTATATTATCCTATTTTGATTCTTTGTATTTTAAGAAAATATATTTTAATAATATAGCCTGATATATAAATATTTGATATTTAATCAACACAGTTTAAAATTATATTTTAAGAAAATATAAAGCAAGTAATAACTGAGATTATACTTCAAATAATTCTTAGTTTTGATAATTTTTTTAAAACATTAAAATGATACTTAACTATTGGAATTAATTGTTTAAAGTTTGAACTTGTATTTTTTTAAATCATTTTAAATTTATAAAAAAAAATATATAACTTTTAAGGAATAATAAAATAACAGGAAACAGCTGTATAAATTTTCAATAAAAGCAGACAAATTATTATGAAGATTAAATTTGAAGATAATTTTAATTGTATTCGAAAATACAATGAAATAAGTAAATAAGATAAATCTGAACTTTTCCCAAAGTAAAATAAAGATAAGCAGACAAAATTTAGAAAATTTAAATTTCCAATATTGCACCATTATTTCAAAAGCACTGTTGATTTAAAATACAAAATTCCAGAGTATAGATAGTTAGTAGCAACAAGTACCGTGACATAGCATCGTTTGCAGGTCTCAGCTGGAACAGTAGATCGCGGTAATATATGATAGTATTCAAATGAGCTTGGTATAGAAGCAAGGTTCTGGTGGGCGACCACCCGTATGCTACGGGGCCCTTATCTGTCTCGTATCTGCTCAGGCCTCGGGTATTCTGCCCCACTATCTGGTGACAATATCTGCAATCTAGATCATGCACACACCTATACTATTATAATATATGTTCAGAGGTAAGCATTCTAACTAACTTTGCGAGTGCAGTAGACTTTTCAATAAAATTAGAAACAATCACAAAACAAGTTCCAACAAGAAAAATTGTAACAAATTGAATTTTTTATTAATTATAATTAAGTATAAAATTAAATTATGATTTCGCAACTTGAAAAATATCAAAACGAAATACAAAAAAAAAGAAAGAAAAGTTCAACGCAGCAATTGATAAGAAAAGTAAACAATAAAAGACAAAAGCAATATGGGAAGAAGTTGAATAGAAGCACATAACACAAGGAACGCATTTAGGGACATATATAACGTACATTGTATACGTGTACAACGAAGTAGCTGATTCTGGAATAAAAAGTAAGCGCGGTTCTCGTTGTTTTATTTTTCGAACACTTTACAGCCGGTAATTGGCACGATCGAAGCCTGGGATGCACGCGAACATATCGTGTCTATGTATTACATTGCTTTCGATGCTTATGCTATATGCTTTATGCTCACTTACGCGTTTTTATGCTACCTATATTGTTAGCAACTATTTGCAGATATTGATGTATTCAAATTGTTATATTTTCAGCCAACTCTACATTTAACTCTAAATCTAACAACTTTAATAGAAAATAAAACTTATATCGATATTTCAGTTAAATTTTGTGTTTCGGATATATTGTCTACCAATTTATTAATCGCGACTTTTTTTATAAAAACTAAACCGAATTTAAGCTTAGTTTATTTTACATATTTGTTTCATGTATTTTGTTTAGAAATTAAAAGCTCAGTGTTAAGTTTGCACTTAATAATCAAAACGTTACAATTTACATCAAAAACAAAATGAAAAATATATGTATATTAAAACTTTTACTGTATTTAAAATAAAGAATCAACCGCTTATAATTATGGAGTATGGAAACTGCAAAAGCAATGATAGTGTTAAAAAGAAATCGAATGAAAAATTGAAAATAACAACATAATTCATTTATTTGGTTTATATTTTCTCATAGTTTTATAAATAAATAAAATAAATAAAGATTCTTATTTTTTACATATGTATTTTAATGCGAACATGAAACATTGATTGATATCCCATAAAAAGCTTCTCAGATTTACAAACATTACTTGTAATTTAAGTTGCTTTATTTTTTTGGAAAATCATGAATTAATATTGTAATTTATATTACAATGGATTTATTGTAAATTTCAATATTTTTCAATTAATTACAAAACCATATTTGAAAGAAATTAAACTGATAGAACCTAAATTACTTACAATACTTTGCTCTTATATTACAGAACTTATTGATTATGTACTGTATTTCAAAATTACTATACATGTAATGGGAAATTGGTAAAATAACTCTTAAAAAATGTTTAGTAATATTACTATAATTATGTTGTAATATTATCAAATAAATACGAAAAAAAAAAAAAAAGTTTTGTATAATTACTATACACAATTTGAATTTTGATTAAATGTTCTTCCAAAACATTTTCAAAATTACCATGGAAATTTTTAACAATGTGATTTTGTTTTAAATCTTCATAATGTTACTTATTTTTATTATTAAAATAATAAATTTGTAAAATATTTCTACTTCCAAAACTCCAGCTTCTGTACAGTGTGATTAATCGTAAAAGACTGAGCTTTACTTAAGAAATGTAAGATTATAACTAGTTAGAATTTCTCATCATATTATTGCACAATAAGCAGAAATGAAACGAATAATTCAGCTTTAATAATAAGAAAATCGTAGCTTTAATTGATATCTCTATGAACAACTGTTTAAAAATAATGTTGTTATAAGCGATCTGTCATAATAACTGAAGTCGTTATATCCAATTCCACATCAATACAATTTTTTATGGAGACCAAATAAATAAACCAAATTCCATCGTAACAACAGGTTTGTTATTATAAACAATGTTATTACAAACGATTTTTACTCTATTACCAATTAATTTGTTCAGGACACATTGCAATAAAAAAAAAAATTAAACACAATATTTATATAATTATTACTCCCTGGGACTAATTCTAAATAATGTTTTCTAAAACCTAAGTAAATATAAACAACAAATAAAATAAAATAAATAATTTTGTGGTCAGAAGGTTTTTACAAGCAGACGACAAAACATCTAAAAGTGTTGCAAATATAAATATAAACTAAACATATTGTTCGAAAGCATGAAACCTCTTATTGTACAGTCATA
This sequence comes from Pogonus chalceus, assembly GCA_002278615.1. Lineage (NCBI taxonomy): Eukaryota > Metazoa > Arthropoda > Insecta > Coleoptera > Carabidae > Pogonus > Pogonus chalceus. The sequence continues at coordinate 23,017,414 of CM008233.1, read as the reverse complement.
AATTAAAATTATTATTCTAATAACATTTTAAAACAGAGAGTATAATTGGCATAATGATTTCTTAGTATTCTCTTTAAGCATAACACAAAGAATTTCTTCTATATAGTATAATATTATAAGGCATAATTTGACTATAAAACATAATGAAAATATTACCCAGTAATCAGTACCAGCATCTTTACATGTTGTCTACTACATATCACAAAATTGTGCAACGCTATTAATCTACATATATGTTCGTTCTGACATCCACACGACATATGTATGTCAGTTAGTGCTAATTGTTCTATCATATGTCAAATCTTGTAAAGAAAACAGTTTTGATATTTATAAAAACATCCAAAATATAAACATTAATCCATCTATTCACCATTTAAATGTAAAATCAAATCATTTAAAAATACAAACTTGTTTGTCCATTTAACAATGAATTCGCTACTGTGATATACAGTGAATGGTCAATATAAGTAGAAAAATAAATGGGCAAAATCGACGCAAAGAAATTGAAAGAATAGAACAGGTTTTTAAGATTCAGGTAACTGACCTTACTCAACTATTCATGGTGTGGTGAATTATTTGGTACTTTAAAAACTTCCAAGTTTTGAATAAATTCTATTATTTCATTTGTAATTGTAACATTTCTGCTGCTTTTTATTATTCTTAAATTTATTTTGAAACCATAAAATTGTAAATCTAAAGAAATATGTAATTGTTAATAATTTCAGGTTGAAATTCTATGTAATTAGTTTGAAAAAATATGAATTTTAAACAAATATGATGACAATGAATAAGAAAAATGTTTATTTCTATTAAATGTAAAATTCTTAATATCTCAAAGAGTGAATTCCAGTGAAAAAGTAAAAAGTAATTTCTAAATAATAGAATTAGACGCAATTTATAATTCGCTTTTCATTAACGATCCAATTAAGGGTAATTTGAATCAGGCGCGGTGTAAGGGACGGCAAAGATCACACGCCAATCAGACGGTCGTTAGCGCCTTAAGGACACAGACGCCGACCACTAATTATAGGGCCCACCGCGGCAAGCCGTGGCGGCAGCACCATCACAATGCTATATACACATATTTCATGAAACGTGTGTTATGTATTTATGTATAGAATTGACACTTGCTTTTGCCATTTGCAGCACAAAAAAATATGCAGATAATTGTTCTTGTTAATTCTATTCTTCACCGAGGAATTAACAACAACTTAGGTTTTAATTTATTATTATTAGATGGATTACTTTGTAGTTTTATAATTTTAATAGATTTCAATAATTTTTGAAAGTTTTTCAGCTGTAATTAAAATATCTTATTAATTTCCACGTTGGTAGATTCTTTCAGTAATAAATTCTTTTTCAGTAGGAATTTCCTTCTGATTTCCAAATCACAAAACAAAGAATTTGATATGAAATATATCATGTAGTAGCACACGTTGTATTCGCTTGAGAGAATCCTCCACGTTCTTCCTGATAATTTCTAACTTTTTAATATAGAAATGATCCAATTTCAGCATCGAATCGTGCAAAACTGTTCACGTAGTTGGGCCATGCCGCGAAACAATCTTATCTCACTCCGCAGTAAGGGAATTAAAAAGAGTTTTAATTTTCTTTGGAATCGGAGACGTCTGTTGTTTTGTTCATATCTTCCCTTTTCGAATATATAGTCATCTCATTCTTTTCTATGCTTTTATATATCTTAGAAAGTTTGTCTTTCTTACTAAGATGATTCAGGCTACGATTGTTGCATAGCAAAATTTGAATTTTTATACAGCATCATCTTCGACCCATTTGCAATAATATCAACAGTTTAATGATTCACAAACTGTTCTTATTTATAAAATTTGCAATTAAATTGCATAATTTTAGAAGTACTATTTTGTGTATTAACTGAACTTGGCTTCAGCATATCATTGGTTAAAGTTTTTTTTATATACTTAGTTTTTAACAAATAAAATATAACTTTATCCTTTAATTATTTTTTTTTTTCTNAAAAAAAAAAAATGGAACTGAAGCTTGTAAAAAATTATGTACAATTTAAAAAGAAAATAAATTAATCGCTTAAAAGAAATTATGAGTTTACATTTTCGAGAATAAACCATACACTTACTCTCTAAAAAATAAATAACTATTGCTCTTAGCTTTTAAACTTAATATTACTAATAATGGTTGCTTCATTCTTCATTGCGCAAAATGTTTTAATGAAATAATAAAGAAAAGATATGTATCTTCTTGACATGGTTCAAGTATATATTTTAATATTAATACTATATTAACTTATTGATTTATATGAAATAAAGTTTAGATTGTCAGGAAACTACAGTCTGCTTTAACAGAAACAAATAATTAATATTAATATTAATATTAAAATATGATTTAGTTCTAGTTTAGTAGAAAAACTCATCAGCTCCTGGCGCCACCAAATCCAAATGTATAATCGGAAATAATTCATCAAAACATAATATTTGCCGCTCACTAATTACTATGGTTAAAGCGCGGTTCCGGCAGACTTCTCCACTAAGCAACCCCACCATAACGCAGCCTCCAAACCGCATCATAACAATTTTGCGGATCGTTAAGAGAACCAAGCAAAAACTTATTCAAAAATATGAATTTTCACCTGTCATTTAAAAGTATATGTTCCTATTTGATTGATGTATCTATGGATTTTAAGCGTACCCTAATTTATTTACAGTATTTTATCTAACGTTGCACCTACATCAGATCCTATAACGTTAAAGTAATTTTTCTTTGGTTTGGGATAGAATACAGGTAGAAAACAATTTGGTGTTATACTAGTTGCTTTAAATTTAAAAATTTTTAACTACGAAATTTGTTAATAATTGCTAACCACTGAATTTGGGCTACTATTTCTTAAATTTTATTTTTTGAATGTGAGGATTTTTCTAGGTTAAATTACAGTCTTTTTGACATGTTTTTTGATTAATGTCTTAAGTTTAAATATTAAGAATTTTTAATGTAATTTACTAATTAAATTTATATAAAATTTTGAGCATTTAACTTTTGCCTTTAGCACTTTTTCATACTAAATGTTTTGTCTGTTATTTTAATAACATTTAATGAAGTAAAAATAGTCTTGGATTAATATTTTATAATGCATTTTTCCAAATACTAAACATATTATTTCCAACAAATCTTTTTATTTACAAGTTACACATCAAATACAAAAAAATGATTATATTAAATATTAAATTATATATGTACATATGTATATCAATAGCTAAAATCAAAAATCTCATGTAATTTTTTTATGGAACTAATATTATAGTCCAAAAAAATTAGTAAAAACAAGGGTCAACCGTGTATTTTCGGTATGGAGCAATTTTATATTTTTATTATATTAAAGATTCTAAGATAATCCAATAAAAATTATTGCACCCTTATTTTCAATATCACGCCAAATACGCATCGCCCTTCACCCCAAAAAGTGTTTAATATGATAAAAAAATTAAATTGCTGCCTATCCAAAATGCTCTTTTTACTGGACTATTAATAGAAAAACTAGATAGTTCTTGTTTGGTTGTTATATTTTTAAAATATGTATATTTTATGCATACAGTTTACTAAGTATTTTACATTGTACTATTTTAGAGTTTCTATCATCGTAGTATTGACAGTGAAGAATACTGGTTTCGCTGCCATTGTAATAAGGCAAGTTTAGAAAACATTAGTCAGAGCATCAATTGCAAACAATCCGTGTCTAAAAATATACTTATATTTATATTCCAAAACTAGCTTATTCATATTTCAGTTGTAATTTAATTAAGTAATTAAAATAAATTCATGTTCCGTATAATTTTCATTCCTTAATTAATTGCTAGTACAGTAAAATATGATTTAACAAATCCTTAAAAGAAATTAAAAATATAAATAAAAGCAATGTATATTCTGTGCAGCAACGTTCATTGTCTAACTAAGGCTGCACATAGTAACCGAAATAACAATTACTGACAATAAACAGTTTTTCGAAGTAACGAAGTTATAAATTTAAAATTGAATAAAGAAACTACAATGCAACAAAATCTAGTTTAACAGCAATGAACCAGAAAAAAAATCTGTGTTTAGAGAGAAATCGTAGGAGTGTCGCATAAAAATCTTTTTATAGCAAAATAGAGAAATTATTGAACATTTGTCATTACCACTGTAGAATATTAACACACTAATATACATTAACCAAATGGATGTATAAATATTTATTGGAATTTTTTAAAAGTTATGCTTATAAGTTTTCCAGTTTCTAAAGGCTTATGTATGTATGTATAAAAATGCATAATATTGTGGCCTGTTACTTTGCTATGTTGCGACTATGTAGACGTATAGTGTAGACTGGAACTCTCTCGCATATATGTATACAGTACATATCTTTTCATTAAGTTGCTGCCTGTTTGATATATCATACGAAGCATTAGTTCTGATATCAATCTCTACGGAGCGGTTATGTTATTAAATTGTTAGCCTCTTTATCAGATAATAATAATTATAAATTAGTTTCCCTTGTAATTATACATGTATGTATTTGCTTATATTACTTTTTACTAAAGACAACTCAACAGTTTTTACATTGCATCTCATTAAAAATCTCCTTTTTGCACTAATAATCCTTATATTTTACTTCTGTCTTAACTTTTAATTTAAAAATTATTCTAAAAGACAGAATATTTTTTATTAGATAAGATATTTAAACTAAACAAGAACTCTTTAAGAATTTAATAACAAAGAATTAAATGTTTTGATCTCTAGATAATACGGATATTTAATTATTATTTATAAAAACTATCAAAACTTTTAAAATAATTTTATTATATAAACACATTTTTATAAAGTTTCAATAAAATTTAAGTTTAAGTTTAGTAGTTAATTCATTTTATCAATTTAATAAATTGAAGGCAGTTTTATTTTTGAATTTAAATAAATATAATAAAAAACTCATTTGTAAATTGTAAATTTAATTTATTTTAAAACAAAGTATTAATTCAAATTAGAAATAGTGACAAACACATAGCATAGGCATGCAGTAAAACTCTTTTTTTTTATCCTTCTTCCACTTACTTAAACTTTATTTACAACATCACTTTCTAAAATTATGTTTTGAAGGACTTTGAAGATACTAAAGGTAGTATAAAGTCTGATTGAATAAATAATTTGAAGTCTACTGTCTAACTCATATTCATATATTTAAAATGAGTGACTAACTAGAATTGTACCACCTTTGTAGCTTTAGTAACATATTCATTACTGTTCAAGATCATACTCCTGATAAAGATAACATATTATTTTATTTGTGAAATATATTTTTACTTAAATATTTAAGTAAATGTACTATCCTGATTTTTGGCCTTTTAAGTTAGACTGATCCATTGCTTCCAAATATTTTTTTAATTTAGTATTATCATTCTTTTTTTAAATATAAATTTTGAAAGGAATTTAGGAGTTCGTATCCTTAATCCTTTTTTTTCAAATTTATTGAAAAATGAGTTAAAAAATACACATCTATTGCTTTAATAAGTTATTAGTTTAAAACGCGTTATTTATTAGTTCACAGAAAGTTTTGTCTAATGTTACAAATTATGAAATAACGTTGGAAAATAAGGTAAGGAATCCCATATAAATCAAAATAAAAACATAAAATAATATTAAAGTTGTGCCGCCTCATAAAATTCCTGAACTAAACTTACAGCAAGGTATGATCCATCGAAGGGGATGAGGTATTACTAAGTTTTCCTCATTTCATTTCATCTGTACGCGGCCAGATATATATAAGCTCGCATCTCTCGCCTAGTCCAGCATACTGATTAATCCGTTCGTATATATGTCGGGGATGTTGCATCAGAAGTACAGGGGGTTGCTTGCTTACTTGCTTGGCAAGACGTATTTAAGACGGAAGAACGAAGATTATTTTTATGTATATATGTCTATTTATATTAAAAATCTGATTTGATTCATATATATCTTCCTTTTTCCACATTTTTATGATTAATATGTATCATTTAAACTTATTAGAATTATTATAACAGAAAATTTAGAAAAATTTAAAGTATCGTGATATAATTTATTTTTATTAACTATTATTGACCCGTCAGAACAATGTCATTTTAATAGTATATTCCGTGCAACTTTCACATAGTTTTCTTGAAATTTATATATTGTGAGTGCCCGGTTGTTAGTGTAAACCAAGCTTTACATATTCCTGATTCCGTATCCTGTCCAAATCATAATTAACGTTTTCATGAATGAGTGACCACGAACTGTTGCAGCACTAGTATCTCATACTTGCAGATACTGTAAATCATATATAAACACCTAGAATATTCACTGGGCTGGAGACTGCCTTGTTTCACTATAATTTGTGCATTTATTTAGTGTCCAACTATGCTGTACGCTTGCATCTAAAACTGTTTTATAGATTTAATTCATTATGATCACTATCGATGAAAAACTGATCAAAGGTCATAACAATACAGTAAGTTTTCGTGTTGTATTATTTCTGATTCTGTTTTGTTTGATAAATGCTTATATTATATTTTTTGAAATTTGATTAAAATATATAAAAACACATTCGTTTTTGTTAGTAATTTAAATAAATTCTAAACATATTTTAAATCCCTTTTTGAGCTAAATTATAAGACTATTTAAGCTATATTTTTCTCAGCCAGAAAATGTACTTTTCTAGAAGTTCAATTATTATTCGCGTAAAACAAATCACCGTGGAACAGATACTTCTTGTAGATTGAGGGACTATATACAGAATGTCTCTAATTAATCAGGTCACCATCGTTATCTCGGAAATTTTAGAAGCTACAAAGTCAGTTTTTAAAACTTATTTAGAATCCATTGAGAAACATTTAAAATTCCAAACATTTTGAAAGTTATTTAAAAAAAAGATGAAAATCGCAATTTTTGAAAAAGGCACTCTGAAACTATTAAAAAATTTAGAAAAATGTTTCAAATAAAAGTTACATGATTGGATAGAACAAATCTAAAAATGTCGTCAGAATAAAAATCAAGATGGCGATTTCNTTTGAATGTTTCATTTAATTTTAAATATAAATATTTATTTTTTTAAATAATTAATAAAAATTAATTAACTTAAGAATTAAATTGTGAAGTAATTAATGGTACGATAATTGTTACATTTCATTAAATATTATAATCACAATTATTGAAGACATATCGAGAATGATTGATGACTAAATAGATAATAATATTATTTCAATTATTCATTTTCAATTAAAAATAAAGATCAAGGAAGCATTTGACTAATAAAAAACAAAGAAGGAAGGTTACCGAACGTAACGTGAATAATAAGTGTTCTATCATTATTTCAGCAGGTGTTTTATAAAGTATATTATTAAAATTTTAACACATAAGTTATATTATGATCATCGCTGTCTGTAACAAGAGGTAAAGTCGATAATTCTGTTAAACGAAAATAGTAAAAATGACGGACAATAGACAACATCGTATAATAATATTCCCATCGAGTTAGTTGTTACAGGTATACCACAACACAGGTCACATTTTTCCAATCTTTAATATATTTTATGGCAGAACGATCGCGCTGATCATTTTCCAGTATTGAGTAGCAATGTTACCAACCTTACCTCACTAACTATCCCTCGGAAACCGAAGTTGCGGTGATCGGTAAAGATACTTACATAATTATAGGTGAGCTATAATAATTTTACAGCGGACCATGTTTAGTTAGCGCGGGAGGAATCATGGTTATTTATGAAAAATGATTCGGATGATTGCAGAGCCAATATGCTTTTCGCCACTTGAAAATATAGTTCGAATCACTATTTTAACGTTGCTGTTTATTATATTAAAATATATTTACATTTTTTTAGCCAAAAAATATTCAATTAAATAATTACAACATTAGTTCAAGTAATATCTCTTTAATTCACATCAAATTGTTAAGAAATTTTTAAATCATTTAAACGAAATTAAGGTACCTAATATTTTAAATAGTTTAATTAATCATTGAGTTTGTTTTAAATATGAAGATTTTTCAGAAATTACGCCAAATT
>CM008233.1:22958422-22979374 GCA_002278615.1 Pogonus chalceus | reverse complement strand
AAAAAAAATCATTTGTCGTTATTTTCTATTCTTACTGAGCTATTCAATCTAATCTAAGCATTTTTAATTTCGTTTTTGTAAATGAATGCCCTGTTTTATTTCTATACTCCTTAGCAGGGCATATATTGTTTGTTTATGTAATATACTAGCAGAGCAATTATATGTCAGATTGACTTGTGAAGGTAATAAATGTGTAGGTAACGACAGTGGTATTAATTTTTGACTAAACATTTCCATTAAGAATGTAAACAAGTAACATTTTATAAAAATTTGGACCGCGAGCGTTTTTTCTACTTTGCCGCTCTAGAGCGACAAAGTAGAAAAAACCATTTTGCGCTCACAAAAGAGGGCACAAAACGCCTACTTTGTATAGCGACTGTAAAAAATCATATATTAAATACCTTAATTTTATTCTTCTTAACTTATGTTAGTCAGATAAATAAAATCATACACTCAAAATTAAAAAAAGAATTCAAAAGTTTTATATTTATTAACATTAAGATTAGTAATTACTAATATTGCTGAGAACAATCAAGAATACATGAATTTTTTTCTGATATGCCAAATATTTGAATGGTACGTGAAGCTTAGGAAATGTAAAGATATTTGGCTTAGAATTTGACAGCTCTTGGTATAATAGTAATTTTAAAAGTTGTTTTTTAAAAGGTTAAAATAAAAATTTCGAAAATAATTTGTTATAGTTTCATAAAAATAGAAGATAGATTCCAAGCATGGTTAGAAATCCTCTTAAGTAGATCTGTTAACACCGATTAAAATGCTAGAAATGAAGCACTATTATCAACTCATTACACGTTACACATTTTCTTGTAGCAATCATTTAAAGTCTATATTATAGTACGTAGCTAATAATTGTAATAAGATAAATCTCTTTGCTGGCGTCTAACTGAAAACTATCTCTTACCTAAGTTCATAAACACACCAACATTGCAGTTCAATAGTAGACACCCATTTACTCTGTGGCATTGGCCTCTTAAACAGTATATATCAATGCAAGACAGTATTTGTTTAATTTAATCAGCAGCATTTTCTACAGCAATTGTTAGGAAACTGTTTTATATTATGTGGATTCAATGATGCGAGAATATTATATTATTTACATATTTATAAGTCTACTTACTGTTGTTTAATACATTCATAAATCAGGCTTCAGAATTTCAACTAAAACTATTAAATTAAATAATAAATTGTATAAAAGGTATAATAAGGCACCATTACTAAAACTATACTTTATATTGCTAACTTTAAATAATATATTAATTATTTTGAGACTGTTTTTTTTTTAATTTAAGAACAATACATTCTGCAATAATTTTGGAATGAGACATAAACAGAATAGTCATCCCAAATATATTGCAGACTATAATTTCTCCAATATTTAAATTTAGTTCGATAAAAAAAAACCTTGAATAAAATTTGACAGATATGTATTTTAAAATAGCTACTAGATTTATCGCTTTGGGTTTACGCATTATATAGTCATATAAACTTTATATTTTCTCATTAAACACTAGTGCATAATAATACTGCACAGAGTATTCAAAACATAGTATTATAAACTTATCTCGTAGCACCGTAATTTTATTTAATCAATTTTAAATATATTAATACAAAAATTTTTACTTACAAATTGAAAAGTAGTTGTAACATACTTCAAATATACTTTGTCCGCTTACCTGAAATAAAACAAAAAACAAATTATATTATATATCAAACAACAATAACAAAAAAAATATTGTTGAAGAATTTTGCAGAATAATTTTAGTTTATATTTAATTCAAAATTTTTAAATGATATATTTTAATAATTTTATCATTTCTTTGTGTAAATAAATTCAAAACAAATTTAATTAAAAGTAAAAATCTTATAAAGTTCTTTGAATGCCGTTTCCCCGCGTCTGGCTACAAAGAGTAATTCTTGCATGGAAGAAGTTCATCTGACTGCACTGGGCCTGGTATCGAAGCATTCAGAATAGCGGCAAGCCTCGGTTTTTGCTAGCTGTCTCAACTGTCACTTATCAATCACCAAGTTTGCTTTAACCGCTTTTTGTCAAACAATCATACTGAATTCTAGTTTTGTTCTCGTTCATCTTTCTCTTACTCTATTCAATGCTGTTTAATCTGTCTTTGTTTTATGTTGTTGAATATTTAAAACATATTCACCGTGACGGGAAAATAAGAGACTCACCATTCGTATGAGAATTAATAAGCAAAGAATTGTATTATTATTTATTTATTTATTCGTGATTGTTTTATTTTTGTCCGGGAAAGGTGGCTCTTTAAAAATTTGCATTGTTAATCTGTCTTAAAATACTTTTTATAATATTGCAAAAGTTTTATATTATTAAAAGAACTTAAGGCTTCACTAACTAAAATTTTGAATAACTATAGTTAGTAACTTATTGAAACGAACATGTTTATACAGCAATTACTGTAAATATAATGTTTTTAATTCTAAAACTAGTTAAAAACAAAAGAAAAGTATACGAAAAATATTGTAAGTTCCATCCAATTGACCAAAAGCTTAAAGATAAAAACGCAGTTACCAAAAAAAGCTTGAATATCACCAAACATGGTGGAATACAGTGAATACATAAAAAGATCCTAAAGAGGGACCAATACTGAGAAAGTAGAGATAGAATGTTGAAGAACAAGAAGAATAACGTAATCCTGCATGTGCGATGGTGGCGCTTCTAGCAGTAGCCAACACCTCAGCACCTGCTTTTGTCCTACGTTGTCTTCGGTAGTGCTGGTGAGTTCGAAAGAGTGTGCGACCATATATTTTTTGTGCCTCTGAACTGACAATGACTTATCGAATGGCCGGCAACGAGAAACGCTTCGGAAAATACTTTTCCTATAAAAAGGAAATTGGAACTGTGGAATATGTATTTTCCGAACGCCGTTCTTTTGTTTTCTTTTCGAACTATTTGTAGTAAGGGTATTTATTCTATAGAGCGGCATTATATTTATTGCATTGTATTCATAATGAGGATTACATAGTCGTTTTAGTTCTACTAAAAAATATTAAGAAATATATAATTTATAGAATAAATAATAGTTCTCCTTAAATCAATATAAAAGAAAGTACATCACTTAAAATTTTGATTTTTAAGTAAAATATTTTTGTTTGAATGAAGTACGAAATATAATAATTTAAGTTTTGTCCATTATCTAATTTCCACAGTTTTAAAATTGTCTTCTTACTATTTTATACTACATTTATATAAATATAAAAATAAAATAAAAACAATAAAATTACGGAATTTATCNAAAACCTAAAAGATCAATTCTTGTGAATATATAAATAATTAAAATTAATTAAATAATGTATTACTCCGCATTTAATACTATGTTTTTAAGAATATATAAAGAATAATAGTTAAAAAATAACATAGAAGCAATATAAAAATATTTTTATACCAGAAACAGTTCAATAAAATTTTATTTTACAACTATTATGATCAAAACTGTATATACAAAAAGAAACATAAAAATGTGCCGCTTAGGAAAAAATCGAACCCTACTAAGCAATCTCAATGGAATAGCATACACGAGGTAGAATATATAGAAGAAAAATCTGAAAATATAGACCCTTTTTCTTATATATATATTTTCTAAGACAACTGTAAAATCCTATACGACGTCAAGCAAACATAATGTTTGCACAAAAAATTCAGGCATATTAAAAGTTGATTTTATCAATAAAATACATAAATGTAAACATTGTTATTTGCTCTATTCTGCCTATGGCACTATTTTATATATTTATTTATTTATTTCCTACGCACTTATACTCGGAAATCAATTCATTGATTAAAAATTTTACTTTATTAATTGTAATTATTTACAATAGAACGAATGGAATATTAAAATATCCATTTCGGCGTTTAAGCCATCATCAGGAGGTAACCGGGGTTCAACAGCAAACTCTATCAATTCTATTAATAAAAACGTAAAATAAGAAAACATTCGGTTAAACTTATAAAATAAAAAATAAATTATAGTAAGTTCTGATCGATATTTAAATATAGTAGTGGTAAAAGTCTTAGAAAACTTAATTTAAAAAATTAATTAATAAATATATAATTTTATTAGTTACTATTAATTAGCCTGTATCTATTGTCGATATTGTTTTTAATAGAAATTAAATAATATCATAAAATATTAGATAATTTTATATAAAATGTAAGATGTTTAAAGAACTCAATCTGTTACCACCATTAGTTGCAGGAACTTATTTTACCTATATAAAACTATCTAATATTTTAAAATATAATTAAATTTTTATTAAAAACAAAATCTACAAAAAATACAATCCAATTAAAGGTAAATAGACATCCTTGTCAATAAATCCTTATATTTAATTTTGTTTCTTTTATTTTCAATATATTATCTCAAAGATTTTGGATTTCTCACTATATCATTAATTTATTAATTTTAAATCAAAGTAAGATAATAATAAGTGCATATATCAATCGAAATGTATATTCAACAAAATATTCAAATAAGATACGATTTTTATGATTTTTTAGTATAATTTGACATTGTCTTCACAAAACTTTATTTTTTATATAAGTAGATATTTAATTCGCCATAAGATCGCGTATATTTGAAATATATAAAGATTTTTATCATTAAAATGAAATATACTATACAGATAAGTATTATTTTTTGACATTTTCAAAATGTCTTTTTTCAATCTTTCGATTTTTGGAAATATTAAAAAAGTTATATTAACTTAATGCTTCAATATTTAGTATAATACATTTAAACAATCTCCAAATAACTTAAATGTATTTTTGTACATTCTCTACAACTAAAATTATATACTGAGTTAAAGAAATAAAAATTTCTTTAGAAATTTTGCATTTAATAAATAATAAGGATTTACAAAGTTTAGTTTTTGAAAATTTGTTTAATGCATTGAAATAAATTTAAAAAACTAGCCATATTTCTAATTTGCTGTAAAAATTAATTTTTAAATAAATAGTCTATTTGATGGTCTATAAATTGTAAGCCAGTTAAATTTGATAAATTATAATATTAATATTACAAAAACTATTCGCATACATATTATCAATATAAACTAAAAAATATTTAAAAATGGCCACAAATGTTTCTCCCTAATTTTTCTTTTCTGCTTTTAATATTATATGATAAACTATAACCTCAAAAATTTAGAATTTATGAATAGATATGAATCATTTTGCAAATACAATTACAATACAGCAGCGACCGCATTAAAGAAAATAAAGTTTTTGAATTTTTCATCCGGTCACATAATTAGACTTTGAGTAAAATTCCGCCCTATAATGTAAAATGTATAAATCAATGTATTACCAAAATAAATTCGACAATTCCTGCCGCCTTTTCTGACAGAAACCGTCTTGGTAGGCTTTGGTAGGCCGCCGATTCTGTTTTGTTTTGATGCATCATCTTTGTCTGATGCATTGTTAGCGCGGTACAATTGAAAAAGTAACCATAGAATGTGTACACACATATAAATTATTTAAATGTTGTTTCGTATATATACTACGTATGCATTTGCAGATATCAAAAGAATACCGCAATCACAAAAACTGGACTGGTGTACACTCTGTGTAGAAAATTCAACAATATTATTCGCTTTTGTTTTCATCAATATTATTTTATTGATTCTTTTGTCATAATGTACTTAAAGTCCGTAATTATTTTATATATAAATAACCAAATAAATTCTTCATAAAGAAACACTCATTTTAATAACATTTCAACACATTTTACTAATCCCAATCAAAATTATATATTAAGTATTGTATTACTGAAATGCAATTTAAACTTATTTGCCTATACTGACGATTGATATTGGAACCAAAAACATTTTGATTAGTGACCAATAAGAGTTAATATAACCTTACATTAAAAAAAAATAATATTTTACAAATAGATATTCAAAATTAGTATATACATAAGTATCTTCAATTTGTGAATTGTTTTCTATTAATTCTATCTAACTGAAAAAGAAAAAAAAATTGACATAATAAATTATTTTTTCTACAGTCGTTATACAAAGTAGGTATTTGCGCTCTCTTTTGTCTACGCAAAATGTTACCTGCCGCTCTAGAACGACAAAGTATAAAAAACGCTCACTAACGTTACCTACACGTTTATTACCTTCACAAGTCCTAACAAAATGTCCTGCTATGTGCAATTTATTATTTTTTGTTATGGTGGCGACTGTAGAAAAAATCTTGTGTGTGTTTCGAGCGCAAATGAACATTGTCGATTTCGAGAGAATGCCGCGCTTCTAAGTCCCGCGGCAACAACCTCTCAATCGACAATGTCCCACTTTCCGCTCTTAATACACAAATAGCTATTTTCGACGACTGAGTGTAAAACTGACTTTTTCTACCTTTGTCGATATATGAATTGTCACTTTATTCCGTATAGCAATAATTTTTTAATTTATTTCCTCAATAAAATTAAAAAGGTAATAAATAAATATTATTTATTGAAATACTAATAATACTAGAATTTGCACTTTTTAAATTAATTTTTTTTTTTTATTAATTACATTATTATTGACTGTAAATTAATGGCAAATCAAATATTTTTAAATATTGGAACATTCAACGCGATATAACCAAATTCTTTTTTTTTTTATAATATATACAAGCTGTCTTTAAAAATAAATATAACAATAATCTAAGTCTATTAAAAATTATTTAAAACCAAATTTAAAATAATTCTACTGAAATTGTTTGAATTATACTTTTACTTTTCTCTCTAGATATATAAATAATAATTTTATTTAATAAATCTATAGAATTTCATCTTAAAACTTTTATTTAATATTTATTATAAAATTAAGTTACAATTTATTGTGATTTGACAATTTTGAAGACATGTATTGAACAGAAATACTTTAATTATCAACCATATAATATTAAATAAATAAATATCAATATTTCAAATTTATAAAAATATCTTTTACTAATTTTATCACAAAAACCAAAATAGAAATAATACATTTGTTATTAGTTTGAAACGAAATTCTGTAAAATGCATATTTCGAAAGTCGTAAAATAATTCTAAACTTAAATATAATAATTTTTGTTGCTACATCATAACTTGTTTTGAATTACATTAATAAATTAGAGTAATTTATTATTGATAATAAGCATTGAAAAAAGTAGAATAATATATAATTGTTTGAATAATTCTCATAGCATTTGATGACAACCCATAAAATTAAACATACACAGAAGTGAATTCAATAACGAATAACTCTTCGAATGTCAAAGAACTCCATAATTATATCAAGTACATATTCTTAATGTTCATTTCTACATCTTCATCTGATTCCTTCATTAAAAATATATAATTGACATAAAATAAAACTGGGATAATTTTAAAAATTGGTTACCCATATGATTCTCAGAATAAAATAAATAAAATAAACAAATAAAAAATGAAGTCAAGTTGACGCGGTATACAAGTATAAGTTGAATAAAGAGAGTATACTTTATTCTTATGAAGGGTTTTATATATGTGAGAGAGATGATGTTAGTCTTTTGATTTGCCGACTATTTCATTCCGTCTGATTAGCATCTGTGTGAGCACTGAGTTCTGTTTTATTTCAACAACATTGTGGATGGTTCGTTGCTTTGTTTGCGTGCTAGCAATATCTATACCATTACACCGATGCGAAAAAGCCAATAATTTAACATCTGATTAACGTAAAGATGCAATAATTAAAAACAAAACACTTTTGTTTCTTATGCAGACTCATTTAAATATGCATGCTACAAACTAAGTGCTTTAAATTCACAATAATACGCGTCGATTTCATAAATTATATAAATATTAATTTTTTTTTTTAAGTTTTATTTCTATTAAATTCTCTAACATACAGTGGATTAAACTGAAAGTCGGACAAGCCAAATATAAATATTTGAACTTTTTGGAATAGTTTTAATTTATTTTTTAATTTTTTTAATTATTTCAATCGTTTATATAAATAATATATCAGCTATACACGAATAGAAAATTTGCATTTTATTGAGAACACGATAGATATAATGAAGAAGTTAGAAATTCTAGAAATATTCAAATTAAAATTAGACATTTTGGACAGTTTTATATTTTACCGAGATAATGATCCAAAATATACATTCCTTTTTCGCAAAGTTCTAGAAACACCTGGACAGTCCCTAAATTTGAGGAATGTATTAAGAAGAAAAATGGCAATTAGACAGTTCTAATGAAGAAGTTCTGAAAAATGACAGGAAGAATGGGAAAAAAATTGGGCTATCTTTTAGTAAAAACATAATCAATTCCAAGCAGATTATCTAAAAAATATTCATTTTGAAAATTTATTATTTATGTTGAGAATTATCAATTTGTCCGGCTTTAAGTGTAAAATCGAGAATTGTTATATTTGTATTAATCAGCGTTTCCGTTAGCATTTTGCTCACATCCCCACATGCAGTGTTAATATTCCCCACTAATAATTTAAAAAATCCCCACCCATTCCCTATTTTCTATAATAGCGCGATAATTCAAATTAAACATTACTTAAAATTAAATTTAATGAATAATAATGATATTCTTGAAAATGATAAAATTAAGATATTGATAATCATCATTATTTTTATTGAGAACAATTAAAATATTACAAAACAAATTTAAATCATTTAAAAAATATTATAGTTTAATTTATTTTTGAATCTTACAATTAATCTTTTTTTTTATGGTTCAAATGTAATGCAATTGCCATTTTTTTAAATACCATTTTTAGTTATCATAAGAGCAGTAACAGTTTCGGTATTTATTTTATTCTTGTTATCTGTTTAAATGTTTTTAAATTACTAAATACGCGTTCTACAGAAGCGTTAGAGAAAGGAAGGGACAATAATGTAGTAATTATAAATTGAATATTTGGAAATAAAGTTTAATAAAGCATGATCTCGCCATTCTACATCCGCTTGTTGCTGATCAACTTTATTGAAAAGAATTGGAAATCGAACAAAAACATCATTTAATGAATTTATTTCAAATTTTTGAGCCACTTTTGGATCTACAATCTTTACTATATCATACACAGAATCACTAAAATCAAATCTAACTACAATATCAGTCACAAGTTCTGTATAAAATGCTAATAGTATTATTCCCTTATTCCCCACAATTTCCCATTTATATTAATCCCTTCTTCATCCCTACATAATTATAAAATTCCCCACGTTTTGGGGAATTCCCCACGGATCGGCAACGCTGCTATTAATATTAAGTTTTATTGCGATTTTAAAGATATATGTATATTTATTATTACTACAACTAACCATTAAAGTTAAAGTAATAAAATAAGAATAAACATATTTCACTAATTTGAGGTATTAAAAGTAGATTTTTTGGTAAAACCTTGTTCGACATACAGTGTGAACTACTGTAGATTAAATTATCTATAAGATTTTAACTTAGTTAGTAATTCTAAATATTTTATTGAAAATATCATTTAAATTCTCGAAGGCGGCTATAAAAATGTTTATGTTTTGGTTTGTATTTTATAGTTGGGTTTCTTTTTTGACAGTTTTTATAAACATCTTCACAAGTTATTCGATAATTGATCATGTAAAAGATATTTCAATTCATTGTTAAAGTAAAAAAAGTTACTAATAATGCTAAAAGCAATATTTATTGGTTATATTATTTAATTATATTTAACCTTATGTTAGTATAATTATTATAAGCAGTGGATATTAGCATCTTGCCGCGTATAATTAATTTTATCGTTCAAAATAAAAGAAATATTAAATAAAGTAGACAACTAAACTCTTAATTAGGCTTATTTAAATGAATGATAATTATACTCTGAATTTTTCACTGATAAAATATTTAGAACGTGCATATTTAATTGCTGTATTTAAAAAAGTAAGCCAAGCATTAAGTGCCTTATTTGTTAATTATTTTTTGAATGTAAATAATAATGTTTAAAAGCCATTATAAATTAAACTTGATTTTTTTTTTATAATTATAATTGAAATGACAATTTTCTTTTATATATTTTTTAATTCCTTATAACAATGTATTTATATCAGAAGGCTTTTATTTTAAGACGAAGGGGAGATACATCACATCCATGGACCACCCTACTGTATAACATGTAATTAAGGTTGTTCAGTTCGAATCTGTGGTATATCTCACTGCTGTATATAATCAGTATGTAAATCGTGGCTTGACCGGCTACGAATCTTAGCTATTTATTAGTGACTCAGTGACGTCATATTTAAATTATACGTGTAGCATAGTCATTTGTTTCTCCGTAAAGGCCGGAATACATTATATTAGTTTCACTTCTTATAAGATGCGATTTAAACAAAAATACAGAATATATAAATAAATTCATTTTGATTTAATTTTAATTTTATCTGATAATCCAATTTATCATTAAACAAATTTGAGGTAGTTTAGTTTGTCAGCACTTGTTGAAACATGTTAAAAACNATATTTAATTCCGCTTTTATACCATCTTCAGAAAGAATACAATTCATTGTTTTTAATTCTTTTACAGTAACTCTCATTGTTATTGCAGTAATATATCAGTTCAATAAGACACTTTGCCTTTCATTGAAAACAGAGTGAATAAAATAAAGTATTATTAATTTTTTCAAATATACAAATTAAATTATACAAAGTTTCCCAAAAGAGTCGGGATATTTCCGATGTTTGGAAACCTCTCGTACATTTCAATCGCAAAATTTAATCGTTGAAGATGGTATGTTGGTTTTAATTCTTGTACAAAATTAATTTTGTAAGGTTTAAGATGCATATCCTTCCTTATAATTCTTTGTGAAGATGATTTTCGAACGTTTAATTTTTGTCCATTTTGCAACACCCTGTTCATTTTGTACCGTTTTATATTTTATAAAGATAACGATACAAAATACATATTAATGATTACAAAAAAGCTTCTTTATAATTGCTGAAAAATGTGAAAAAACACTGGACAGTCTTCAAATTTTCTGGTAAAAATAGCAATTAGATATAGTTCTAATAGTGAAACCCCGAAAAGTTACTAATAGAAAGAATGAAAGAAAACTGAGCTATCTTTTTGTAAAAAACTTGTTGAATAATGCCAAGGAAACTTGAAGAAGACCGGAACCAAAATGGTCTATCCACAAAATATTTATTTTGAAAATTCTATTATATATATTAAAGATTATCAATTTGTTCCACTTTGAGTGTGTGACCGATTTTCGTTATTTTATAAATTAATATTGAATACTTTTTTGTCACTGTTTAAAAAAAATGTATTTTGTTGTTACTACAATTAAACATTTGAGTCGTTATAATAATATTAAAAGAATATATTTATATCACTAATTTGAAGTATGTATTTAAATTACAACTTCTGAGCTTGTTTGACTTTCAGTGTGAGTCACTGTATATAATTTAATATAATAGTTAAAAAGTTGTCAATAAATAGCAATTAAATTTGTAAATGTGTAAAAATATATATATTCTTAGACTCGTTTCAGAAATTACTGACTTATGAATTTCATAAACTTTCAATAAATCTACTTTTTATATTAGAAAAAAAAAAAAATAAAACCAAATGGAAAAAAAAAAAATTTTATTTTTGTTTGATTTTCAACCGTTTTTATAGTAAGCTTAATCATTTAAATCAAGTAATTTCTCATCTTAAATCAAATTTACGAATGTTATTAAAAAAATATCTTCAATTAGTCATGTTTAAGTTAAATTAAATTTGTTTAAGATAATCTGGCGCGCTGAAGTTCAATTAAAATAAGAAAAGAGTTAATGATAACTTTTTTATTGGGAAAACAATAAATTAATTATTTTGCTTAAATATAATTATAATAGATTTAGAACTTAGAAAAAAAACATATTTTCTTTAGAACCAAATCTAAAGTCAATATTCAGGTTTAAATATTATATATTAGATTTATAGAAACCTTTTTGGCTTAAACATTTTAATAATTCTAATAAATATGAACTATAATTTTGAAATAAAAAGTTTATAGCAATTCTATAAATGTTTAATACTAATAACAATTACTTAGGAAGAGAATGATAAAATTAATGAATGCTTATTTAATAGTTGCTATAAATAAAATTGAATACAGAATGAAAACAGTAGTTAAATAAAAATATAGAGAAAATAATATGAGAATAGACCGCAAGTAAAGCCATTTTTCAAAAACATTAATCAAATTTGACAGTAGTATTGAGGATACGCAACGGGACAACAATAAAAGTTACATATATAAGCGACAGTCTCAAAGATTTCTTAACAAAACTTTAACACTTTATCCTACGTCTGCCTTTGGCCCAAGCCAACAGTAGCATTCTCTATGTTTTCGTATTTTTAACTTTCAAATATATTGCACTTTTCAAATTGAAGTAGTTCGCTGTAGAAATTGTGTCCAGAACTGGGATCTGAAACTTCTACAGTTTCATCTCTCCCTGGACCAGACTCTCCATGCAACGGTTGCTTTGTTGTTAGATGAAAAAACTCAAAATATTACTACTGAGAAATGAACACCATATTCTGATATTCAATTATTCCACTTTGTATAGAAATTTTATTTGTAGATTATACAGAACCTTTAATTAATTAAATTTATCTTACTACCAACAATTTTTTATCATATATTAAAAAATAAATAATTAGATCATTATCTTTTGTTTATGAAACATTCTTCTAAGAAGCTTTTAAGTAGTATATATAATCAAGTACATTTTTAGTCTTTTTTTTATTATTCTAGCAATAACAAAACTCGATCTTACATTCAAAGTTGGAGAAATTAATATTTAAATATATGTATTAATAAAAGAATTTACAAAATAAATATTGTCTGGATATGCCATTTTACTTCCGGATAACCTTAAATCTCCTTGGCATTGATTCAACAAGTTTTTTTACAAAAAGAATTTTCTGGTTTTCTGTATTATAACTCTGACTATTTGTCATATTTTTGATAATAACAAATCTTACTAATGCTTGATAACATTTAAATTTAAGGATTATTCAGATGTTTTTAACACTTTTCGGCAATTACAGAAAAGCTTTTCTGTTGTAATCATGGATGTATATTTAGTTCGTTATCTTGGAAAAAAAAAATAATAAAACGGTCCAAAATAAATAATTTTAATATGAATTGTTTTTTAATTTATAAATCGTTCATTTGATTCAGTTTTTTTTTAAATAAAATTCGAATTTTTCATCCTGAACCCAGGTAGAAAATTGTCTTAGCAGGAAAAGATTGAAACTTGCATTTAGCTTTATTTAAACCTGGCATCCAAGTTTTATTTTGTAACCTTATTGCAAAACCGCTGTTAAATTAAAAAATATTATAAGATTTTGAAGTGAACTACCTTGTAACATGATCTATCTACTAGCTTATTTTTTGCTCTTATTTTGATACTTGTAATTGACTTAGATGCATAGTTAAAGTTAGATGCTAATTAAAACTATAAAAACAAGCTTGGAAAATAATCTAGCTGTTAGCCTATTTTCTACGCTTATTTTGAGACTTGTAACTGACTTGGTTGACTGGCCAAAAACTAATTTAATTAAAAGTCTATAAATAAGCTTGGAAAATAGTCTAATTGCTAGCTTATTTTCCACGTTTATTTTAAGATTTGGACTTAGCTTTATTACATTGTTCAAATGCATATGATTGATTTTAACCGATGAAATATAAATAATAATCGAAAAAGAAAATTTACATTAACACGATTGAGAGTTCGTTAGTTCCGGGCCATAAAAAAATTAAAATCCAGTATTATCAAGAAGAAATTTATCATCATGGAATGGCATCAGAACAAAAGATTATAGTACAAAATCTTCAAAAATTAGGATTTAGTTTTAGGGTTTCATTTAAATATTAATTCTACAAAATATTTCACAAAATTTAAATAAAAAGTTTCTAGAAAATAATAAATTTTAGAGAGACAATAAGAAAAAGTTGATCTATTGGATCGAGACAACCTTGATACAAAAATTGCTATTAGAGTGTTTTGAGCTTTAAAACAAGTGACTCTTAAACAGTATATTGGTAAAGGGGAGGTTAGGAAAGAGTGATATTAGGCAAGGAGGAGGTTAGGTAAGGGAAGGTTGGTAAGAAGAAGGTTAGGTAAGGGTAAGATTGGTAAGGAGGAGGTTAGGTAAGAGTGAGATTGGTAAGGAGAAGGTTAAGTAAGGATGAGACTGGTAACGACAAGGTATGGCACACAAACATCGAATATTTTATTATATTCTTCTGATAATAGGACTAGAAAAATATAATAAAATATCCGACGTTTGAGCGCTACTCCACACCTGTCAATCACATAAGGTTGTCCTTAAACAATAGATTTACCGAAAACTATTCCACTTAAATTAAACAAACAGTTGAAATATAAAACGTGGTCCATATTTTAAACATCACAGACTTATGACATTGAGTGTACATTTAACTAGTGTAAGATTAATACTAGAAATCTTGCAATAAATTAAAATGATCACGATTTAGAGCAAATATCAGTTCATTCAAGCTATATAAACACTCGTAATGTTTTTTGTTCTGCTCGTGTCAGCCATTGTTATATATTTTCGTAAAATTCATTAAGAGTATTTATTTAATTCTGATTAAGATATGATCACATGTTTCTACAAAAAAGATTTTAGATTTTAAATATTGTGCTTAAATAAAATTGAAAAAAAAAAATTGTGAAAAATAACATAGATATTAGATAAAATTGTGAAATTCAAAATGCAAGGCAGTGTCTAAGCTATTAAGTTTGGGTCTAAAATTTTTCGTAGCCGTTGTAGTTACGTTAGGAGTTATAATGGCCAGACATTCAAGTAATAATGTACGTACAGAAGAAATAAATTAACCAGAGACATCAGTTTGCAAAGAGCCAGGCGCATCTTAGCGTCCATGAACGGCAAAATTCAGCATCAGTAGTCCACGCGCAGTTCGCCGATATTAAGGGTGAAACTTGAAATAATGAGTTCCGGACGTGACGTCATTATAACCGGAACCTGTTATTTATCTCTTCTTATTTTTATCCCACGAGGGTGGGAAATTAACAGGGAAGACGTACCTTCTTCGTTATATATAAGCAAGACACTGAAATGCTACCAGTCTTCAGTTTCAGACCGAGCTATGGTTGATATCTTTAATAAATTTTACGCTATGATTAATGTTTTATTCGTGTTCTTAACCCAATGCGAAAATTTTTCTTCAAATATTGTTTAATTTATAATATATTACAACAAATTTTTACACCCTTTGCAAGTTTCAATTTACAAATTAATATTAAAAATCCATATCAATGATTAACATTAATTAAACTACATCTTAATTGAAATAGCAATTTGTAGTTCTAATGAAGATACTAAAATGAATTAATAATTGATAAATTAAAAAATATTTAAATAGTTTTTTTTTTTTTTTAGTTATTTCAATAAATATTAACATAGATATTTTAATTAACTTTTATTTTTTTTTAAATAACATGGATTTAACCTTTTTTGGTATTTAATTTGTATAATGCTTAAATTTTATCAAAATATTATTAATTTATTAGAAAAACTGATATTTCAGAAATGTTTTTCGGTATTAATGAGAACCATTTTTTTAATGCATAGGTTATTTTTAAAATTTAATCAAATTAATGACCATTAATCAAAAAGAAAAATTGCTTTACATAATTATAAAGAACATAATTTTTTCTCTTCTTTGATATAAACTAAATGTTGCTAATATTTGCAGAAATGAAAACAAGAGAATTTTTTTTCTTAATTCTTAAGTTTAAATAAAATTAAAGCAATTTTATAAATAAATCTACATTATGTTATTGAAAAATATTTACCTATCTTTATATAATTTAAGTAAAATTTGAGAAAATTACAATTTGTATTTTAGAAGTTCTATAAAATCAAAAAAAGTTAAAAAGTTGGCTTCAGATATATTTAAGATCTATTTTCTATTTGTATTTATAACTATAAGAAATTTTTTAAGTTTTTACAGAAATATAAATAGAATAACAAAAATTGTCATAAGTATTTTAAAGAATTTAATAAGAATATATAAAAATAAAATTTTCATAACACATTAAAAACTTTAGAATAAAGCGAAGATATAAAAAATATTTAATCTAAAACCTATATATGGTTCTTTTTCAATAACTAATATATTCCAATTATGATGTTACAAATAATTTAACATAATTTTATTATTAGAATTATTAATTAACATTTCCTATTTGTTTTATTATCTAATAAATGATCAAAATTCAAAGTATTGTAATATATTCATAATCTACCATTTCAAATATTTTTAGAAATGTTCTATGCGTCCTGTTGCTTATCAATATATTAACGTTGATTGATAACAAAATATTAGTAACAGATTAGATAAAACATTTAGGAGAAACAAAGCAGAAATACTGTGTAATAGTTTAACTTGTTTAATTTCCTCAAAAAAAATGGCTAAAACACCAGTTTTAGGCGTTAAAATTGGTTATTCAAATTCAAGTGCTGCTATTTATCATAATGGAACATATCAAATGGTTCCTGTTGATGGATCTACCCTAATGCCGTCTTATGTACTCATTACTGAGGATGAGCCCATCATTGGAATAGAAGCTAAAAGACTTGCCAAAGATTATCCAGAGCGTACTATTTTTGGTAAGGTACTTATTTGCTATATGTTTAAATTATAATTTTATTTATTTAAGTTAGGTTATATGTATGTTATGGTTTTTAATTTGCATATCGAAAATTTCTAGTTTGAGTAAGGACTTATTTTGTAAGATTGCAAGATATAAGCAAATATTTTATAAAATTAAATTAAATGAAAAATAAAAGATTTTTTTACTTTATATAATTCGATATTAATATAATCTATTACCATATATTATTTATTTTATTTACATCCTGAGAGATATACTTTGTTTTAATTTTTATTATTTAATTATTATTTAAAATGTTTTAACAATTGCCAATATATAATATTGAATTAAAATTTACAAAAGAATTTTACTTAAAATTAAATTTCTCAACAATTATAATGAAAGATTTGGAAATATTTCGTAGAATTTTCTAAAATATTACTCTAAAGTACATATTATGCTCTATTGTATTATAGATTTTTTTTTTCTAATTAAATAAATATTTTACAGGTATTAAAAATATAATAGGATTACCATACAACGATGATACAGTACAAAAAGAAATAAAAAAACAATGTTATGAATTTATTAATTTAGACGGACATCCAAATATACAAATAGAAATAAACGGGCGAAAAAAAATATACTCTCTAGAAAAAATCTATGCAATGTTTTTAGCAAAACTAAAAAAATGTGCAGAAGATTTTATTGGTTCAAAAATTGATACTGTTGTTATAGCAATTCCAGCTATGTTTGAAGGTATTAAAGGAATAATTCGTGGGATAAAAGAAGCTGCAAAAATTGCTAAATTTGACAATGTATACACTATTACTGATNTTTCAAATATTTTTAGAAATGTTCTATGCGTCCTGTTGCTTATCAATATATTAACGTTGATTGATAACAAAATATTAGTAACAGATTAGATAAAACATTTAGGAGAAACAAAGCAGAAATACTGTGTAATAGTTTAACTTGTTTAATTTCCTCAAAAAAAATGGCTAAAACACCAGTTTTAGGCGTTAAAATTGGTTATTCAAATTCAAGTGCTGCTATTTATCATAATGGAACATATCAAATGGTTCCTGTTGATGGATCTACCCTAATGCCGTCTTATGTACTCATTACTGAGGATGAGCCCATCATTGGAATAGAAGCTAAAAGACTTGCCAAAGATTATCCAGAGCGTACTATTTTTGGTAAGGTACTTATTTGCTATATGTTTAAATTATAATTTTATTTATTTAAGTTAGGTTATATGTATGTTATGGTTTTTAATTTGCATATCGAAAATTTCTAGTTTGAGTAAGGACTTATTTTGTAAGATTGCAAGATATAAGCAAATATTTTATAAAATTAAATTAAATGAAAAATAAAAGATTTTTTTACTTTATATAATTCGATATTAATATAATCTATTACCATATATTATTTATTTTATTTACATCCTGAGAGATATACTTTGTTTTAATTTTTATTATTTAATTATTATTTAAAATGTTTTAACAATTGCCAATATATAATATTGAATTAAAATTTACAAAAGAATTTTACTTAAAATTAAATTTCTCAACAATTATAATGAAAGATTTGGAAATATTTCGTAGAATTTTCTAAAATATTACTCTAAAGTACATATTATGCTCTATTGTATTATAGATTTTTTTTTTCTAATTAAATAAATATTTTACAGGTATTAAAAATATAATAGGATTACCATACAACGATGATACAGTACAAAAAGAAATAAAAAAACAATGTTATGAATTTATTAATTTAGACGGACATCCAAATATACAAATAGAAATAAACGGGCGAAAAAAAATATACTCTCTAGAAAAAATCTATGCAATGTTTTTAGCAAAACTAAAAAAATGTGCAGAAGATTTTATTGGTTCAAAAATTGATACTGTTGTTATAGCAATTCCAGCTATGTTTGAAGGTATTAAAGGAATAATTCGTGGGATAAAAGAAGCTGCAAAAATTGCTAAATTTGACAATGTATACACTATTACTGATTATCTGGCTATAACTCTTGCATATGGAATTCATGAAAAATTTATAGAAAGTAATGAGAAGGAAAGAACTATTTTATCTTTTTATATTGGTGGTAGTTTTATGTGTATAACAGTAATAGTTTATTGTCCTACTTTTAATAGTAGTTATCGTCAGGGATTTTTTGGTGGTTTATATATTGACGACAGTTTAATTAGATATTTTTTATCTAAATATGAAGCTGAAAACCCCAATATTAACATCTATGATAATAAATCACGTTTATTGGAATGTATGTTTCTTTGTCAAAAAGTCAAAATGGATTTATCAAAATTTGAAAAAGCTACATTTGACATGAAATCAATTGGTTTTAAATGCGATATATCCCGACAAGAATTTGAAAATCTATGGTCGAATTTACTACGGGGATTTGATATACAATTAGCTTTAGATGATGTTAAATTAGATAAATCACAAATAGACGATGTACTTATCGCCGGTGGCTCACTACACATTCCAATAATACAAAATAAAGTTAAGAATTTTTTTAAAAATAAAAAAATACATGCAATGAAAAATTTGGAAGAAGTTATAACTATTGGTGCAGCAATACAAGGTAATGAAAAATTTTTTTCATTCAATTCTATTTTCGAAGATACCCATTTACTTTTGAAAAATCAAAATACGGAAGAGAAATCTTCTTCAAGTGAATCATCATCTCAAGATCAACATAAGGAAGAGATGCCACATTCAAGTTTTGAAGCAACAAGAGCAAAATTTGAAAATCTGAATGTTAAAGATAAACAAAGTAATTTCGGTATTAGTAATGTTTTTCAACCACAAACTGTTTTTAATTCGATTATTAATGTAAAAATAGTTACAAGTAATTCTAATAGCAATGATAACAAAAATAGCAATGCTCCGAATACAAATATTAATAATGGTAGTAATAATATAAATAATAACGGTGAATTTACTGTTGAAGGAGAACTAAATTTAAACTAAAATATTATTTTATTAACCATTGTTTTGTAAATAGTTTTTATTTCGTTTATCTAAATAATACTTGTAAATACGATTGTAATTGTTAGGACGATATAGTAAATAAATAAATATTAATGAACACCATTTCTATATTATGTTAACTATAACATTTAAACTATAGATGTTCCAGTTTTTTCAAAATATAAGTTTTTGCTTTTTACCTCCCACCTATTAGTTTGATTTTTGTTTTAATATGGCTGAATTTTAAATAAATTATTTAAAATTTTAAAATGAGAAATAATTATAACTTTGTTTCTATTTTTGCAAAGTTTTTAATTCTTCAGTAAAGAATTAATTTGTGTTAAGAATTTAAAATTATTTAATTTAAAAACATAATATTATCTTATAAATTTTAAGAATAATAAAATAAAATTGAATATCAAAAGACTATTTCAAAGCATTAAGAACTTTAATTTCAAAAAATGAAATAGAAATATATAAAAATATTTTTTGTACTCGCAAGCTCGTGCCGCCAAACTCTCATCCGGGAACCAGTCGTTCCCGCACTCAGTATGTAAATAACTATTTTAGTTTCTGCTGTTCAGAAATCAATTATGAGATTTTAAATACTTTTTTCTAAATTAAGTACTGTAAGTTAAAAAAAATTGAACATAATATAAAATAGTGAAATTTAGCAAAGCAGAAAAATGATGTAATTGTAATTATGATAAAATATAATTTTAAGATAAAAAAGTATCTAGAATTACAAAAATAAAATAAAGCATGAAATCGACTTTAATTTAGTATACAATTTAGATTATATTTAAATCTTACAAAAAAATAGGTTTAGGGAGAATTTTCTAGCAACTTTCGAATGAGAAGAAAACAAATAGCATTTAAAAATTATCAAAACTATAGTCAAATTCACATAAAAAATAGCATTCCAATCATTGCAATGTATGAATTAAATTTAGACATATGTTTAATATAGCTATCATATATTTTGCAACACAATTTAGTGCGTACACGAAAAGTAACGTATGTGAATTTTTCATTCAGGCAGTTATATTTTCTACTAAGTTTACATTCGCATCACTTTTAATTTATAATTTCTCGATTAAATCTTATTACTTCAACAGGCAATGTAAACACAGTGACTTGACGCATCGTACTAAAATGCTTTTCTTAAGTGAATTTCTTTAAAAATAGAAACAAAAGTTGTTACTTTTTGCTTTTATTGATGCGTCAATATATATATATATATATATATATATATATATATATATATATA
>CM008233.1:22854975-22880132 GCA_002278615.1 Pogonus chalceus | reverse complement strand
ATTTTTTCTTCTAAATAATTACATAAAACTTTAATTTGTTCATAGTTTATGTTTATTATTGTGAATTTGAAAAATAATTTATATTGCGATTAACATGCAAAATATTTCTATAATTGTTTTGTTTTAAAATGCAATAATGACATATAAATTATGAATATTGATTAAATTACTTTATTGTATGTTAATTATTTTAATATATCATTTTAGATTAATATTTTCTGTTATTTTTTTTATAAATAAGATGTCCAGAAATATTATTTAAATTTTTTTATAAAACATATGTGACCTTGACATCATTTTGAATGATTAATTTTAAAAATTTCATGACAGCTTAAAAGTGTTTAATTACATATGTTAATTATTCATTTTAATTTTGAAATATGTAGTTATATGTCAATTTTTTTTATTTAAAAAAACTATCAGATATAAAATTTATTATTTCATTGTATAAAGTATATTTTGTAAGATAATTATTATCGTTTCTATCTTATTCAAATAAATTTGCTTTAAAAATAATGTTCATTGCGTTGATATTAGGAAATGTCTTGTTTTCTTTGTATAAAATAGAAAGTAATTGCGAAATATGGTGGAAGCGCTGTCATCATACTATTTAAAAATAAATATATGTATATTGGAAAATTCCAACACAGTTTTTTAAAAACTTATTATTTCATAACTAAAATATAAATTAATAAATAGCTAATAAATATAATTTTGCTGGAAATTCCTGTATTTACAGTAAGACATTAATTTCATGAGTCCAGAAACCTTGTCAAATTAAATTTTTAAATTCTTTACTTTATCAGATATGCATTTTATTTGATTGTGCAATCATTAATAAGAAATAATTTGCTTTGATTCGATATCTCTTAATAGAAGTTTCTTTTACAAATTGTATGATAGTTTTTTTATTTAAATAGTACAAGAATAAATAAAACTTCATATAGGACTTAAAAGTATTATTAACGTAAATTAAATTATAACTAGATAAAGAAAACATTTAAAATTATAAATTTATTTATGTTTAACATTCTACGAACTAAACTTTAATTTTCTAAGTTATTAGTTTTATAAAAAATTATATTTTGTACTGTTATATTTTCAGACGCCCGTAGTTGTACAACATGTGACAAGGTATTAGCCGAATTGGAAAAAATTGACGACGACACAGATTCGTTTGGAGTGGATTTTGTTAAGATCAACGATAAACGATTAGCTAAACAATATGGAATCACTAAATTCCCCGCTCTTACGTATTTCCGAGAAAAAGAACCAATCATCTATGAAGGTAAAGAATTTTTAACATTATTCACATTTTATTAAGTAAGTTTTTAATAATTATTTTTATTGATATTATTTAATTACAAACGAATAATATTTTTTTTTAATTTGATTTAAGGATTAATTTAGTTTAGCTGTATTATTCTGATATTTGTTCATTCAATTTATTTGATTAGAAATAAAAACTAGAGTATTGATACTTACAAAATTTCAGTTTTTCAACAAAAAAAATCATTCAAATTTAACAAATTTTTTAATTATGGACACTCATCGATTCTCAAATAAAAAAATCAGGCAAATAATTGACCGTTTTGATAAAATCATACGATGCAATACTCAATAGATCTGAGACAAAAAAAGTTATCAATGATTTGGAAAATACGTCTTACTCATCATTACCATCCATGTAAAATCTCAATCAAATAGATAAGTAAATAATAACAATAACACATTCAAGTATTTTAAGAAAATGTAAATTTTTTGGGGTTATCTATAGCAGATT
Source organism: Pogonus chalceus (assembly GCA_002278615.1). Classification (NCBI taxonomy): domain Eukaryota; kingdom Metazoa; phylum Arthropoda; class Insecta; order Coleoptera; family Carabidae; genus Pogonus; species Pogonus chalceus. The sequence goes on along the minus strand of CM008233.1, from coordinate 22,878,349 downwards.
TAATAAAATTTGTTAGGGTAATACAAAAAATATAAATTCAAATTTGTATTTTATATTCCGCAAACATATTTTTTTAATGAAATTGTAACCGAGACAACAAATGAAATAAATACAAATAATTTTATTCATATTTTGGGGGGTTACACCACCTTGAGATTTTCAAAATATCGATACTTTTTTGCAGGTAAATTCTTTTACTTTTAATAATATTTTAAACGTTCAATCATTTCAAAATTCAAACTATTTTCGAAGTTATAGCAATTAGANTTTTTTTGATTGGGTGGCATGTTCATAAGTTATAAATTTTTTAAATTCAAAATTTTTATAAAAATTAGAGTTGTAATTTCTACAAAATAAAATCCTACGTTGCGTTTTAGCTATTACTTTTGTTGATAATTAAAAAAAAATTGTTTTATTGTTCAGACACCATTAGCAAGGATTTTCAAAAGAGAGTCTTACATATTGGCTCATATCTCCTCCATTTTTAAATTTTTTTATTCGTTATTATCTCAAATTATTCATAAAAGTGCTGTGTACATATGATTAAAAAAAAACTATTTTATATATCTAAAAACTGCGTCGAAAAATGTTTATTTTAATACTTATTTTTTTGAGCGCCAAGGTGGTGTTACCTCTTAAGAAAATATGAATTTTTTGGGGTTATCTGCAACAGATTTTATTAAATTCGTTACGATAGTACAAAAAATATAGTTTCAAGTTGTAACCGGGACAACAAATGAAATAAATACAAATAATTTTATTCATACTTAAACATTTCATTTAAATAAAAAATTTGTCTTAACTACAAAGTAAATATATTTGATATTTAAAGTCTTTACGAATCCCATCGAATTGATTAATTATAACTCTCAAATACGTTTAAATGAATATCAATTGAAAGTTAATGATGAATTTTCAATAGCAACGCAAATATAATACTGAATGAATCTGTTAAGAATATATTTAGAAAAGTTCCTGAGATAATTGAAACAAATGTTTTAAGTCACACTTGTTTCACTCACATCTATAGATTACCACTACAATTTTATTTTGTTACTATATATGATACCATTATTATTAGTTTTGGCATGTTCCACTATTCTTTTGTAACAAAAATGAGGACAGACAACATTTCGTTATCATTATGTTTATTCCTTTCATTTACCCACTTTTATATTCATATTTTTTAATTTTTTTAAAATAAATTTATTTGCTTTTAAGAAGCGTTTGTTCCAAAGTAAATATGTACATATATAAATAATAGCTTTTTACTTATGTAGTACATATGCTAGTTTTTTCCGGCTATCAACTTAAGAATCATCATTTTTGGACCAAATATTTAAAAAAAGATAACATTCAAAGTGTTTATGTAACATTTGTTTATGTTTTAAATTATTCATGATATGTTTATTATCTTGTACCAAATACAAATTTTATATAAAAAATATAATAAACTCCTACATTATACTTAATAATTTGAAATATGCATATCAAAATTTTTCTTAGGTTAGTAACAAATTTATATATTTTTGAACTATTTACCTACGGGTCAAATTAAAAATATAATAAAAATTCAGAGATTGACACTTACACTTACAAGGTTAGACCGGAAAAGAGTAAAAATATAGAGATATAATTTCCAACTGAAACATTGAAAACAGGACAAATCAAGATGCAATACCTATGAAAATTAAATTTACAAATACTTATTGACATGCAACATGTTTCATTGTAACTTTTGACAATAGTTATTTGTGTATTAAGAGCGCAAAGTGGAACATTGTCGATTGAGAGATTGTTGCCGCGCGACTTAGGAACGCGGCATTTTCTCGAAATCGACAATGTCCATTTGCGCTCGAAATACACACAAGATTTTTTCTACAGTCGCCTCAAACTTTAAGCCATATTTGAAATTTGTTTTTGGTGTTACTGTGACGTCACACTATTTCTATCTTTGCACACTATAGAGTGTGGTGCGGAGTGAGATAGGAATATTAGTTTCGCCGTGACATCATATTAATATTATATATCAATTTTAGTTAAACTGAACACAATTGATTTTCATATCTTTTTTTTTATAAATTAAACGAACTTTATTTTAAAATAATAATAAAAAAATCATTTGTCGTTATTTTCTATTCTTACTGAGCGGTAAAGTACCATTTTGCGCTCACAAAAGAGGGCGCAAAACGCCTACTTTGTATAGCGACTGCAGAAAAAATTATTATTAAATGTAATTATAAAAAAAAAATACATATAAAAAAAGTTGTTAATGAATATAATAAATAGATACAAAATTATGTAGTAAGGATAACCTTGTTTATTTAGTAGCAACTATTTTATACGAACGTAAATTATCTTATTTACTTTTGTAAATACGATGACAATATTACGAAACAGTTACACTTGCATGTTTACCAAATTTGTTCAGTTTTATAATGTTTTCTTTCTTATTTTGACCTCTTTTTTTGTTTATTTGCACAGTATAACTCTAGAAAATGTAAACTGTATTGTTTTAATATTTAATTTAGCCTTGAAGATAAATGCATTGTAACATTTTTAAATAATTAATACAAAAATATCATGCAGACATACATATAAATCAGTAGCCAATTAAATAATGCAGCTGTTTTTAGTTTTATAAAACATATTTATTAATCATTTTTGTCGATTTGAAATATATATGTTTGTAATTCTAAAGCATATAACAATAAATTTCAATTTAATTGCTAAATAAATGAATTAATACAGCTAATACTATATATAACTTAAAGATATAAAGCTAATATTAAAAAGAAAAGGCTTTCGCATGGTTTATGTTTAATATTTAAATCTAGTAACCTAAATGTAAAATGTCATATTATTTTTTCAACAAACGTAACAAGAAATATTGCTAAGTATGAATAATTAAATTTGATAGAAACTATTATTTTTAATGGGATTTTTTCCGTGAAAAGATTAGTGATAATGTTTATAATAAAACGTGAAATACATTAACGTTGACTTAAGTTTACCTGGAGCGTGTCCAAGCTGTGTATCATTTCGTAGTGTTGCTTGGTTACCCATAAACTATAGTGAGTGGGAGTGAGCCTAGCGTCGTCTGCTTTGCTCGTTCTGTTACTGTTGCTACATAACGCGAAAATAGTTTTTGTTTGTTGGATTAAAAATAATATGTCTTCGCTACTGAATTCTTGTTTATTATTTTACACTGTGACAAAGGCTTAAATGCCTATTCTTAAAATTCTAGAAGCATCACCACATTAACGATTTTATGACTTTTATATGTTACTTCCGACGGAGTCCTCTAAAACTATTGTTATCTGATACAGATACAGGCTATTTTCATTTTTACTGTCTAATTTTAGTTATATGCATTCTTAAATTATGAAAATATGTTTTATATCACAACTATCTGGGATTTTAGTTTTGCTAAATAATAAACTAAATCAAAAATTATAACACCTTTTATAACTGCAATAAATGCATAAATATTTTATTAAAGACATTCAAAAATTAAACATATGGTTATGGAAAAATTAACCTAAAAATGAAAGAATATTTATTTTAAAAACTAAAAATGGAGTTATAAGTAAACGTATTATTAAACATCCTGTTCTATAAATAGATCTTTGGAAAGATTATTCATTATTCCATTTTAAAGTACAAGTGGTCGCGTTGGGTCGATTCGACGCCAGTTAAAACATTTTTAGTCATAAAATCGTTCATTCTTATCTCATATATTTTCTATCTCTAGTAACCTGTCATAAATTCATTATGCACACAAGTAACTATATTCCACTTTTACCAGTGTGCCCTGAAGCGCAATGATAGCTTTTGTTTCAGGAGCGAATTAAGATAACACTCGTCTGTCGTCTAAACACTGACCAAACTTTTTGATTTTATTTTATAAATAAGATTTGTGGAACCAAAATCCAAAAATAATGTAAAATTAAACCTAAAATGAAGAGATAAACACAGACAGCAAATAAAATTGCTGTATTTCTTATCACTTGATCTTGCCAAACTTTGAATTTATAATTTCAATTTTATTTTAAAATTAAGTAAAATTTTCGTCAACAAATTGTTTCCTTATACCTATAAAGATAATATGTATAAGTATAAAAAATAAATATTTCTTTATGAATTGGTTTCCTAAGTCCATAAAATATCCAATGAGTCTTATATATTTGAAGTTTGAACTTCTAAATAAAACTAACAGAAGAAATTAAATAGTTTCTTAATTATTTGGCAAGAAAATAATTATTTATTTATTATTTTGCACAGAAATCAATATGTTGATTATAAATATTTATGAGTCTTAACTGTTCAATTTTATTGTATAAACAAGAAATAAAAATTTCAACATTAGAAAAAGTTTTAGATAAGTAGCAATCAAAATTTTGATAGGTTTTTATTGATGATAGAAAATTTAATTCTAAGTTATAATAACAAATTTTATACTTTTTCATTACTTTTATTAGTAGAAAATTTTAAGGTTATGTGTTCAATTATAAGATTTATAGTAATTATCCTATTATCTTTTTCTTGCCTTCAAATAACCTTGTATTTATTTGGACACCTTCCCAAATTTTCATCTAGGAAAATGAAAATTACAGCAAAATATCGATTAAATTACATTTATTCTTATAAAAAATCCCAAAATACTAATTGCAATCGAATTTACTAAAGTATAATAGGAAATAATTTATATATTATCGAAATTATAAACATTATTTTAACTGACACATTTCTATTACTTACTTATAAATATTACTGTTGATTTGATTTTAAACAAATTAAATTTAAAACAACTGTTGTTCCTTTTCAAACATTTCATAAGTTAATATAATAAACAAATTTTGTTTGCCGATAAAAATTTGTGATAAAATTTGAAAGTAAATTCTTATTATTATATGAATGTTATAGGAGATCTTATGGACGAAGAAAATGTTTTGGATTTCTTAACAAGTTTAGAGGCCATGGATCTTCCAGATAGAATAGAAGAAGTAAACAGCAAAATCTTGGAAAAAATCGTCGAAGACACTGAATACGTAGCGGTATTATTCTGTGAGTAAAATTTTAGAAATATTCATTGATATTAGAAACTTACAAAGTGTTCTCTTATAACAACCGATCGGCAAAAAAAGTGTGACTAAATTTTGTATATACATTTACGTGTGCTTCATGTGTAATTATAGAAAATTACGGCAGCGCAACCAATTTCATCAAATGAAAACAATTAAATTTATAATTTATGAACTGTAATAAATATAAAAGAATACTTGAATGTGTTCATAAATATGTCAAGATACAATGCCATGCTTAATTTCTTGATGAATATAGAAAATAAACATGTATTTACATGAATTTATATTCAAACATAAAATTTCGAAAATAAATAATACTTTTGCTGAAATGGTTGATGTAATATATTTATTTACAAAAATTTAAAAATATTTGAATTTTTTATCATCCACAGTTTTTCAAAATCGTAAATAAATTTTCCTTATCATTTTTGTACATAATTTATTTTAAACATATATTTTTTTGTGATTTTTACCTTTATCAATTAAAAAATCTATGAAATTAAGTTACTTTATAAAATATGAAATAATTATAATATATGGTTTCGCTGCCGTTTACCCCCAATTAACTATAACTTCGAAAGTTTTTTTTTGTAAAAAAAAAAACATGTAAATAGTAAACACTGTAGGCTATCACTAGACTACGGATGAGGCAACATCTTGTGTATAATTAATATTTAGAGGTGACTCACAACAGCTCAGTGTGATATATTTTACATGAATAGGTCCTGACCATGCCACGTGTGCGAAATCTGGATCCAGTAAGTAATTACAACAATTACACTACTTGTAAAACGCTGTCTAACTTGTTATTCCGTTACCCACAGTACACAGATATACAACACTAGTAACTCGACAGTTTTATTATATTTTATTAGAGTTTAGTTCGATTACATTTTATAAATAACATTATATTAGATTGAATTAAAAAAATTATGTTACTAAAAACGTAGATTTCAATGTTACTTAAAATGAAAATGCTTTTAGTATAAACTAAACGACCTGTATTATAAATAAATAAACGAACTAAAATTGTAGAAAATATGTTGAGATAAAATATGTCTGTATTTATTTTTTGTTAGACTTATATAAAGTATAAAAATTTGTTGGATACCTGTGTATAGATATAAAGCATGTGTGTGAAATTTGCTGAAAATAGTGTGATTATGTATTTAGCTGTAAGTTTATATAATTAGCGTATAGCAACAGTAGAATAACTTTAGTACACTTGCACATTTTGTATACAGTAGTAGCTTGTGTATATGTTTGAGGATCATCGTAAATACTATAAATATATTGAGTAGTATTTTAGTTTTAATCATATCTGTATTTTGCTTCATGTGGTAGTTAGTAGAAAATTTTAGTTTTTAGTATTTTCTTCTTTCTATTCTATGTATTCTATTTTATTGGTTGTAGTTAGAAACATATTCATTATCATTGTGCATGTTTGTGCATCATGCGATTTCATTCTGGCTCTATTTAAATTTAATTTATAAAATATTCTATAAAATATAATAGCAAATAAAGAAAATATAGTTTTTTTGCTTACAAATATAATAAAAGATACCATATTTGTTTTATTAAACATTTCAAGAAAATTAAACAATTCAAAATCATATTTATACTAATATAACATTTTAAAATTGTTTTTGCTTCAAGATATAATATAAATTATTATTTCAATTAATTGGCAATTTAATTTTTATCGATCAAAAAATATATACTTTCAACAAAAAATAAAATACCTAAACTTTTAATTAAACTTTGAGCAAAGGAGTATTTTCTAATTTTTAGATAAAAGTTATAATCATCTTTATAATTTTTATATTTTTTGTCTTAAAGTATAAAATGTATAAATAAATTAAAAGACTTTTTTAGCAATTATAATTGTAGACAAAACAAAGATGAATCATATTTCTTTTTCGAAGAATTAAATTAAGAAATCAGGCGCGGCTCGTGTATAGGCACTGCAGAATTGCAGCACCCTTATTTTTATTCACAATCAGTATTATCAATAAAATTCAATATACGGACTTTTTTTCTTTAATTGTTTGTTTATATTTGTATATTATATAATTCTTAAGATTAATGTTAGTAACCTCCCACAAATAATTTACATTTTTATTTGCAAGCTGCGTCTGGTCCAAATATATAAAAACAAACAAATGACAACCTTTAATATAATGACAAATTTAGAGTAATTTATATAAATTTTTAATATTATTAATATCTATTTAAATATTTTTTTATAAATTTAATAAAAATATTATTTAAATTTATATGAAATTCATATTGTTGAAAGATTTAAAAAATTTGCAGCTTGAGCCAAATTTAATGTTAGAAATTATTAATATTTTAATATAAATTAATAACTAATTAATATAAGATAATTAAATTATTCAAAAAAAAAGTAGCAAAATTAATAAATATATTTACTTAATTAAAATTCAATAATAAATTATTAATTTATTTTTTTAAAGCTTGTATAACTGTAGACAATAAACAAAAAATATAAATATTTTTACTGATAGGTAAATATAAGCTCGTAAAAATGACATTTTTGTAAAATGGAATGATCTGAATGTCAGCAATGTCCGGTGATACCAAAAGCAAAGGCATAAGAAAATAGTGAATATAGCACGGGTAACGGGGGACACGTCGGAGTTATTTTTGCCGATACGACGCGAACAACGGGCACACGGCGTCCGCTGTCGATTGGAAGTAAAGTTGGATTGGAACGGGATAGGAACGAGAACATTACGCGACGCGCCATACAACGTGCCAAATTATTTGGATGTCTTCGTTATTAAATTAATGTCTATGTAATTAATACTGTTTTGTATGCCACGGTCACTTTTATACTTTTTAACTTTACTTTTTCACTTCATTTTGTTTTGACACGTGTTGCATCTTGTTTACTCCGTTCAAAAAATCCATTGTTAATTAATTAATATGATTTATATGAATAACCAGTATCATATTAATTAAATCAAATCTTTTAATTAAAATATATCAATTGTTTACAAATAAATTCAAAATTCATTTTAAAATGAAACAAATTTAAATATAAATTAGTTTTAGTCTATTATGCGAACAAAAATAGACAAAATTGCGAACAGAAATATCTGGGTTTCATCAGATAAATATAGAATATATGGATGAATGAAGTAGTACAACTTTAAAGAGATTATGGAAGATTATTTAATATGATGAATCATTTTGCTAAATTTACTTATTCATATTCAACAAAATTGGCTCTAATACTTTAATGATGTAAGAATTACAATCAATGTTTATCTAGTGAAAACAATATTTTTGGCAACAATAGTTAAAGCAAATTGAATATTTTACCAACTATTTTTGTTGCTATAAATTATGGATTTACATGGGCATGACGTGAAGCATATTTTAATTTATGATTGTTAAGTTTCAACTTGATTTCAAGTTTAGCTACTTAATATTATTTCCATGAAAATCTATATTAAATACCTAATAAAATATATGTTAAAAAAAGTAGAAATGAATAAAGATGCTTTAATATTAATCTCATATCATCATCACAAGCTTGATGCTTGGTAGTTAAATGTGCACTTTCACACACATACACAATTTGCAATAACAAATGAAATGTTGATTCCAAAACGTTATGCTTTATGTGAATGTTAATTTTGCTGGATATTAGATAAACCAGAATGCAAGAAATGCTCCAAAGTGTTGATGGAACTGGAGAACATCGACGACGAAGCGGATCAACTTGGAATCGGTTTTGTAAAGATCCACGATGAAGCCCTCGCCGAGGAGTACAACTTGGGTGAACTCCCAAAACTCGTTTATTACCGACATGAAATTCCGATTATATACGAGAGTAAGTGAATTTTCTATTTTTTCATTTTAATTTTTGAAAATATTGAAAACTAAATATCAAGTTTGTTAATTCTGTCTAAATATAGATAAAGTATTCTATCGTCATGTAGAGATAGTGAAAACTTTATCGTATATTCAAGATGAGACTAGGCCGTGTCGAAAGCATGCCAAGTCAAAGATATATTGAGTCTAAAATGAAACGAGACTATGTTATCATTTCCTGTCCTGTCTAGAAGCATCACTGTTTCATGACCTTGGAACAACAAAAATTTTTTAAAGTCATATTTAAAGTATTTTTTAGAATTCTATAAATAAATATGAAAGTTGTTGATAGTCATGCTACCCTAATACTTAATTTAAAATAATATAATATGTATTTCGTTTAGATGAGTTGACACGTGAAGAAGATGTTCTGGAATGGCTGGTCCAGAACAAGTCAACGGGAGATGAAGACGATGTCATCGAAGATGTTACAGCCAAAACTCTCGGCACTTTAATAGGAAGTGTAGACAATTTAGTTGTACTCTTCTGTAAGTAATGTCATTTATTCCAGCATGCTCATTTTGATAAATCGCTAACGCGGTTCGTTGCCAAAGTGAAGCTAATTTTGTCTCGGCTACAGCTCAACTATTTAATTTGTGTTGTGTCAGAAAGGTAAAACAGTCAACAAAAAGCTATTTTTTTTCTTCCCTCGCAAGGCATTCACTAAATGCCAATTTCATAAACATATAATTGCTCGTCAAAATTCAATTATATTGTCATGCGCGCACTTTTATAATACTTTTATTTTAGTGATTTACTTTTTATTACATCAGGACGTAAAAATTCTCACTTACATGCCAATTTTTCTTTTATATATAAAGCAAATATTTAAATAGCAACATTACTAAGTAACTGATTTATAAATTATAGAATAAAGTAAATTTAAACTAAATTTTAAACAAATATTGACTATTTACCAATTTTCGTTAAAAGCCAGAATTGAAAATAATTAAATTTCTAATTACTTTTAAACATATTTTTGTATTTTATTTGATTTTAATTAGCATAAAATTTTAGACGACCACGGCGACGATGACTCGATGCAAGTTCTAGACGAACTTGAAAAAATTGATGACGATTGTGACAAACATGGTATACAATTCGTCAAAATCGACGACGAAGATGCAGCGAGCGATTTCGGCATTGATTCACTTCCCTCCATAGTTTATTTTGAAAAAGGAATCCCTAATGTTTATGACGGCGATATTGAAAACGAAGATGAAGTACTCGAATGGCTTGTTGAACAATTGGAAAAAGATGAAATTGAAGATGTTACCGATGAAATGTTAGACAAACTAATTAAGGAGGGGAAGACCATTGCTGTTTTATTTTGTAAGTCAATTTTAACAAATTAGTTTAACATTAGTTATTATTTTTAATAAAACATGTTTGAATATGTAGATGATAACAATGACAGAAAATCCCAAAAAGTCCTCAATGAACTTGAAAACATTGATGACGAATGCGACAATTTGGGAGTTGCTTTCGTTAAAATTGATAATGCTGATGAGGCTAGAGAATATGGCATTGAAAAAGTTCCTACTTTACTGTACTTTGAAAAAGGAATCCCTACATTATATGAAGGCAACTTAGAAGAGGAGGATAAAGTTCTTAAATGGTTGGATCATCAAGCACATAACGATGAAATTGAAGATATTACAGATGAAATGTTGGATCTTATCATCGAAAAAATGCCATACGTTGCAGTTTTGTTCTGTAAGTATTTTTTTTTTTATGATAGTTATCAAAATAATTCAAAATTTAATTATTTCTACAGACGATAAAGACCAGAAAAAGAGTCAAAAAGTATTAACTGAATTAGAAAATATTGATGATGAATGTGATCAAAATGATATTGCGTTTGTCAAAATTGATGATGATGACGAAGCCAAAGAATATGGTATTGATGTTCTCCCAACTTTAGTATTTTTCGAAAAACAAATTCCTCATATTTATGAAGGAGATTTGTTGAAAGAAGAAGATTTACTTGGTTGGTTAATCCATCAAAAACGCCACAGTGAAATTCCTGAAATTACTGATGAAATGATGGATAAACTTGTGGAGGAAGCTAAGCATATGGCTGTACTCTTCTGTAAGTTAATAAAATTATCTTATTATATAAAAAGCTAATATTTATCTTTCGATATTTAGATGACAAAGATGACAAACAAGATATCAGAGTATTGAATGAATTGGAAAATATTGACGATGAACTAGAAAAGGAAGAAATCGTTATGGTCAGAATCGATAATGAAGCAGAAGCAAAAGAATATGGTATAGATCATTTACCAACATTAATATACTTCGAAGACAGAATCCCATCTTTATATGAAGGAGACTTGATGAACGAAAATGAAGTATTAGAATGGTTGATTGAACAAAAAAATACAGCAACAATTGAAGAAGTAACTGACGAAATTTTGGAAGACTTAATTGAAGAACATGAATATGTTGTCGTTTACTTTAGTGGTAAATGCGATGAAGGGGATAAATGTGACGATATATTAGAAGAATTAGAAAATATTGACGATGAATTAGATGAAACTGGTATCATTTTTGTAACAACAGAAGACTTAACTCTTGCCAAAAAATACGGAATCAAACAACTACCAAAATTAGTATTCTTCAGAAATAAGGACCCTCTTCTTTACACTGGTGACATTGAAGATGAAGATGAGGTATTGTCTTGGTTAACAGATGAAGACACTCTTGAAATTCCTGATAGAATTGAAGAAGTTAATAATAAAATGTTAGAGAAAATCTTAGAAGAAAATGATCATGTCGTAGTATTTTTCTGTAAGTTTTATTATTAAACGTAAATTAATCAATAATTACATTTATGTTATCATTGCAGATAAGGAAGGTGACAAAAAATCTCAGAAAATTTTACAAGAACTTGAAAATATTGATGATGAATGTGAAGAAAAAGATATTGACTTCGTTAAGATCAGTGATGACGATATTGATAAAGAATACGATTTACCATCTTTACCAGCCCTTGCTTTCTATCGTCACAGATTTAGAGATGTGTATAAAGGTGATCTTATGCACGAAGAAGCAATTTTGGAATGGGTTTTAGAATTACGTGATTCCACTCCAGATGTCATTGAAAGTGTCGATCGTAAAACTCTACAAGTTTTAATTAATGATGTTGAACATTTAGCCGTCTATTTCTGTAAGAATCATTTTAATTTGTTTGTATATTTTACAATATATAATATTTATTTATTTTTATAGATGATGATGATTGTGATTCATGTCAAAAAATTCTTGAAGAGTTAGAAACTATCGATGATGATACTGATAAGTATGGAATCCAATTCGTTAAATCCAAAGATGCTAAGCTCGCTGCCGAAATTGGAGTATTTAGTTTTCCAGCTTTGGTTTATTATGAAACTGGAGTTCCAATCATGTTTGATGGTAAGGTAGATTTAAGTAGAAAATGCGGTTTATATAAATCTTCTTGAAATTGGGTTCAATTTTACACTTGAAAATTATATTCTGAATGATTAACAAACGTTCCGCTATTTATAGGCAATCTTAAGAATGAAGACAAGGTTCTGGAATGGCTAGTTGAACAAAAAAGTAAGAATCTAACAGTTTAGTATATTTTCATGATTTGTATTTGTAAATTTGAAAATATCAACTTAGTTAAGTACTCCTGGCACAATTAGTTAAATGTTGGTGAATTGTTGAATGCAGTTTGTCATTGTATGTTTGTATATTCTCTATACTATTGTCTTCTGTCATCTGTGGCGTGAGTGTTGTCTATTGCATGTCTACTAATTCCTACAGGTAATGACGATGACGATAGTGACGAGGACGATGATGATGATGATGATGACGATGATGAAGATGATGATGACGACGATGAAGATGATGACGACGACGATGATGATGACGACGATGATGATGATGACGACGACGATGATGATGATAGGGGAATTAAGAAAATTCTTGCAGGTAATAGGTTGGAGCAATGAGCAGTGGACCCTTGCGAACTCGAAACACAAATATTACACAAGTATTTCGGGACATACCAGCGTCAGAAATACACATTTGCGTTTTGTGGGCGTAGTATTTCGTTGTTGTTCTCCTCAATCCGTATCCAGGATCTGTAGTGTGCATGACGAATTGTCCGTGATCGTCCTAGTATCCCTCGTACCAAACACTATCTGAACCGTCGTGCATGTGCGCGCATTTAACCGTGGTCGTCTGCAGCAAGAACCATAGTGTCAGATAGCTTCATCACTCACTTTGTTTTGTATTTTCTGTATAGTATTCTATAATACATGATTCGGATGAAGTAAAATTGTGTGAATTTCACTAACTGCTATATAAATTAAGCTGTTGGTGTCAGAAACTTTAGATAATCTATTTTGGAAAAACTATTTTATGAGGATGAAACGATTCTGGTAATGTTTCTTGCACGTAGTTGCTAATTTTTCTTTTTTCTCTAAATGTGTGCATAATAATTTGCCAAATAATCGCGCGCGGTTTTCTGACATTATGTTTACTTACTGCAGGCGATGGCTGTTTCTACGTGGGACTGGGTGGAAAAAATTCACTACCTAAAAACTCCCTTGAGCCCTACCAATGCTGTCCAACTAAGGTCGGAAAGGCAACCAAAGTACCCAAGATGAGTCCAAAGAGCAAGCCAGCTCCAATGATTACACGTAGTAAGCAAGCTGCCAACAGCAAACCTATGACAGTTGCTAAATCTGCCAATAAACTTCCAACCAGGAATATGCCAACTAAACTAGAAAAACCAGAAAAAGGTTCCAAAGGGAAAAAGGCTTTGTTCGGGATTGGTAAATATTTGTGGGGTGGCTGGTAAATCTCAAATCAATGTTTAATTTATTCTAATAGTAATGAAAAACACCTCCAAAATGTGACCATCAGGAATTAATAAAACAAATAAACAATCTGCGATTATTTAGCAATTATTTTGTACTATTAAACTAAATCTAAAAGAGTAAATCATTGCAGATTGTTTTTAATAACTTTTAAAAAGACTCCGTAAATCTTTTGTCTTAGTGCTAGTGACTGCTGACTGGTGTTCAAATAATTTAAATATAATATCAAATGATGTGATCTCTACACCAACCTAAATATTCTCAATCGATCGAATAAGTTGTCGACGACGTGTCTTCCTAGTACTTTGCGGGCAGAAAACACAACCTTAACTGTATACATATGTTTATTAAGTGTTTGTGTCTCTTGCTCACAAATTGCAAATATGAATTTCAGTAAATCATTTTAGAATGATATCTTAGTAATCATCTCACATTGTTCCCATTAAAAACGAGTTGTAACTGTTGTTGTACATAATTTATATAACGAAGACTTGTACCTAATAAATATTGTGTCTCCTCGCTCTGATCATGGTGTTATTAAGTGCCTTCACTATTCGTGGCTTCGCTTCAGTCTAATCAATTATATTCTTATTATTATAATTTTTATTGTTATTGTATATATATATATAAATAATTGTTAACGGCAATGGACTGACTCACCACGCTCTGTTTAAAATCCAAAAGATTTCACTTTTGGCTTCATTTGTTACGTTGCTACATGTGTGCCCGTTATATCTACGTATTTATTCCATTATTCATGCATGATGCATCCATTTGTTTAGATTGCATCGTTCCTATTGTTGTACGTTGCATATGGTGGTGTATCGAGATATTTTGATGAATATGTCATATAATAAGCGCATATGTATCATTATTGAAATAAATTGTTTTCTATATCTAAAACACAATATCTTTTTCTATTACACAATTAAATACACAATTTTACAAATACAATACTTTTAACTATAATAGATAATATGTAGTTGAATGTTTGTGAGTAAGTGACTTTAGTGATTATTCCAGCATGTACTCAAGCTTACTAGATTCTTAGATTCTGTAAGCGAATGCAATGGGCTTGTGTCGAATTGGTAAGTCTAAGCAACAACACAAATTTATGTTCTAACAATTATTTAAATGACTAGAATTTCAAACAATATATTAGCCATTCCATAACATTGTTATTTCAAAATTTATTTATTTATATATTTTTTTGCTCAATTCAAATTATAGTATTAAAATATTTTTCTAATTTTCATAATTATTAAATTGTCTTTTTATATGTACAGGAAATTTACTTGACGAAGCATATGTATTAGAATGGATGGTTGAACAAAAGGAAGATGAAAGTATTTCAGAAATTGATAGGGATACACTCTTCAAATATATCGAAACAAAAGAATTTTTGGCTGTTATATTTTGTAAGTAAATCTTTCAATTTATAAAAAATAAAACTTCTTTTAACATCTTCAAAATATATTCAGATAAAGAAGACGATTCATCAAGTCCTAGAATTTTGCGGCATATGGAATTAATAGACGATGAAGCTGCAGAATATGGAATTAAAATGGCCAAAATGAGTGACAGATTAATGGCTAAGAAATTCGGATTCAGAAATCCTCCAGGAATAACATATTTCAGAAAAGGAAAACCTATTAATTACGATGGTGATATTGACGATGAAGAAGAAATTTTAGATTGGTTAACAAATCCTGAAAACATGGAACTAACAGACCAAGTAGAACGAGTCAATAAGAAAATGTTCCAAAAAATTCGTCAATCATCCGATTATGTTGCCGTATTTTTATGTAAGCAATAATCTGCGGATTCATTACAAATTTATAAATAAATAAAATTGCTTATGTTTCAGATAGTAATGATTGCAAGCAATGTCCTAAGGTGTTGTCCGAAATTGAACATATAGACGATGAAGCAGACGATGTAGGAATTAAATTCGTTAAAATTGATGATAGACAAATGGCTAAAGATTTTGGTGTTTTTGCATTACCAGCTATTTTGTTTTTCAAATTAGGATCAAAGGAACCTGTTATATATGCAGGTATATAAAAATAAATATTTTAAAGAATAATAATCAAAAATATTTTCATTCTAGGTGATTTATATGATGAAGAGCAAATCCTTAATTGGCTTCTAACACAAAAAGATCCATCTGGAGAAGTAATTGAAGCACTAGAAGGCGAAGTTTTAGCGAAAATGATGGACGAAGCAGATTCTTTAGCAGTATATTTCTGTAAGTTCTATTTGCATATTAAAAAAGATAGAGCTTTGCTATGCTTTGCAATTTGCAATAAAATTTCTCAAATCTATCAGTAAATTATTAAATTTTCTATTTTAATAACTATGTTCATGTGCCGTTGTATGTTTAATGTGATAACTTTTTAACAATGGCGCTTAAAAATAGAATGATCTCAAGATAAAATTTGAAGAATAGTCCATTACTTTATTTTATAGATAATAGAAAAATTAGGTTAGACGTTATATATTCTTGTGGATAGATTGAATAATACTTTCGTAGGGAACAAGACATTATGTGACGAGTGTGCGGGAAAACAACATCGTAAGAAAAAGAAAGAAAAAGAACATGGCCAAGCGCACGCCGATGAGGAACATGCACAGCCAGTGGAAGAGGGTATCATAGTTCCCTCCTCCTCTTAGTTTTTATTCACCAAATTTTTGTTTTTCACCAATATCTTGCACGATATTACTCTTAAACCTACTAATTATAAATATGTGTTTTATACTACATCTAACAGTTCAATTTTAAACACAAAGTTTATATGGCTGTTTACTTAGAACTAATGGCAATAGACACAAATTTTCAAATTTGTTTCGCTTATTTTTCATTAATTCTTGGTTGTAGTTAGAACTTGATTCGTTTTTCTATTCATTGTACATATTTTCTTATTATGATTTTCTTTCTATCTATATTAGTAGTTTTTTGAGTAAAATAGACAATTTTAAAAACATTATTTTCAAACAATATTATTTTTGCATAGCTTTTTGTGCATAAATAAATATGCATTAACTAAAAATATAACAAATTAACATGAATTAATATTTATTCAATGAACAATGGTAAGTTTCATAGGATATATAAAACAATTGAAATATAAAAAAATATATACAGAACACGAAACATATATTATACAGATGTTGCCCTGTAGCTAGTGATAAATCCTACATGTACTCTTATTTATTATATTTAATTATCTAAACTAACTTTCAAGTTTCTTCTAATTTTAACTGTATTGAGAGATTTTTATTTTATCAGTGAGCGATGAATGCGAACAATGTGGATCAATTTTAGAAGAATTAGAAAACATCGATGATGATTGCGACAGACATGGAATTACTTTTGTCAAAACGGGGGTAGGATATATATTTCTACAAATATTTATAAAATTAAAATATATTTTTAAATAAATATATTAAAGGATATGGAACTAGCGGAGAAATTTGGCGTAACAGATTTTCCTGCACTTGTCTATTTTGAAGACGAAGTACCGAATGTTTTTGAAGGCGACTTATCTGAAGAAGAAGAAGTTCTTCAATGGCTTATTCAACAGAAAACAGAAGAACGTATAGAATTGATCACTAGAGTTATGCTTGAAGTTATGGTTGAAGATACACAATATTTGGCTGTATATTTTTGTACGTATCTATTTCTTATAATAATTTAAAGTAATCTCTTCTCATTGATATATTCTAATAGATAAAGAAAATTGTCACATATGCGAAACAATTCTTGAAGATTTAGAAAAAATTGATGATGAATGTGATGTTTACGGTATTCATATGGTGAAGATTCAAGATCCGCAATTAGCAAAGAGATATTCAATTAAAACATTCCCCGCACTTGTATATTTCCGTAATGGTAATCCATTATTATACGAAGGAGATCTTCAAAATGAAGAATCAGTTTTGGAGTGGTTAATTGATGATGAAAATCGAGAATTAGCTGATGAAATTGAATCTGTAAATGATCGTATGTTGGACAGACTTATGGAAGAATCACACCTTCTTGCAGTATTTTATTGTGAGTAATAATATACAATTTGAAAATAACAATTTATAAATATTTATTAATATTTTAGACGACGATGATTGTCCAGAATGCGAAGAAATTTTAGAAGAGTTGGAAGAAATTGATGGCGAAGCAGACCTATTTGGCATTGATTTCGTTAAAGTAAATAGTCCAGAAGCGGCAGAAAGATATGAAATAATAAATATTCCATCATTGGTATATTATCGTAAAAAAGTTCCAATGTTCTTCGATGGAGATCTTCATCAAGCAGATAAAGTACTTCAATGGTTAACTTCCCAAGATGTATTTGAAATGAAAAATGAAATTGAAGAAGTAAATAGAAAAATGCTTGATAAATTATTGGAAGAAAATGAATTTGTTACAGTATTTTTCTGTAAGTATATAAATAATAGAATAGTTTTCATTAAATACAAGTTTTTATTTGAAAATTATTTTAGATGATGCTGATACGGCAGAAAGTCAAAAGGTTTTAGAAAAATTGGAAGATATTGACAGTGAAACAGATAATTTCGATATTACATTTGTCAAAATGGGGGATCCTAGATATGCAAGAAAATGGGGTGTTACCAAATTACCTGCAATTGTTTATTTCCGAAAAAGATTTCCTAGTATATTCCGCGGTAAGTGTATATACAGTAAAATAATTAACTTTTTAAAGAATTTGCAAAACATTTGTTGTTATTATGTATTTATTTCAGGTGACTTAATGTCAGAAAAAGACGTATTAGAATGGTTACGAAAAAATCGTTTCCGTCAACCAGAACTAAACATCTTCATGTATGCGTTGATTGCAATTTCAATAGCGTTTGTAGTATATACAGCATTCTTATTACAATGTTTCCGAACGCCAGTTCAACAACCACCTCAACATCCAAAACAGGCGTGATGCGTAAAATATTTATAGTGTAGCTCAATTCTGGTGTAAATATAAACTATTACGTGCTATATTAGTGCTACACTTCGCTGGACGCGTACACCTTGTTTATAATATGCGCAAACATAAAATTAACAACAAAATTTACTAATTTTACTAATATAATAAACATGATAGTAAAGTTTAAAAAAATCATGTTTTATTTCTTGACCATTTCAAATATGTATTTAATAAAAAAATAAGTAATTAAGTTATATATTCTGTGATTATATGTTTTTATTATAAACAAGGCTTAAATCGTCATTTTTTATTTTTCGATTAAACAAAAAAGCGAAGTGTTGATTTCAAATTTCATTAAAAAGTCGTATATCAAAAACATTACAATTATCTGCTAAAAATAGCTCAAACCTAATTTAATCATTGTTAAATTATGTTTTGAAGCTACAAATAGCAATTATTGTAAGTTATAGGTTATGTTGTTGTTTTCATTATTTTAATTTTTTTGTTTAATTATTCATTTTTAATTTAAAATCATTTTTCGCATCCCATATTATAATATTTGCATTTTTATTTATCGTTATAAAAGAAGTATATGTTTTAGATCCTGTGCATTGTAGTAGTGTACCTAAAGGGGTACTTATACATGTATAAAGTATTCCTTAAAAAATATTTCTGGGTGCGCCACTGTTACGTTTTTAGTTATAAAATAAGTTATAATACAAAACAAATAATCCACACTTTTTTTGAAATTAGTTTTGTTTCTTGTGGATAATACTGCCAACTTTTTCGTGTTATTATAGCAATTATAATCATTCCCAGTAAAATATCTTCAAAAGAAATAACATTTTATTTTAAATTATTTATTTATAATAAATGGAAAGTTTATATTTGGCCGGTTGCATCTGAGGAACATTACTTTGTAAATATTGCTGTAAATAAACACGTGTTACAATTTTTAATAAAAAACTTTTATTTCCACCCACTTCCCGATGAAATGCGTCTCTGGAAACTGGAACTATTTCACCTGTTGCTACCTATAATCACGAATAGTTCCGAACTTAAATCCGAAATGAACCGAGTTAGCTTTGTTTAAGAGAACCGGCATCATTCGTGGTTTAACTGTGTTTTAGACTTAACGTTTTATTGTTTTGTGCAATGGTTTTTTCTTGTTTTTAAAAGTGCTTTTATCATTGAAATTTTCCATTAGTAAGGTAAGAAACAGCGAAAAACTATTGCATTTAATAATATATTTATGAAATATAAATTATATTTTACATTTAAAACACTGTCATTAGTTACAACTATTTTTTATTCCTCACATGATTCATACTGGCGCTTAAATTTTTTTTTAATAAAATATTCCATAATTGCGGAGTGTTATTATAGTTAATAATTATAGTAAAAAATAGAATATAATATTATACAATGAGTAATTATTGCCAAGGTGGCAGGTA
Source organism: Pogonus chalceus (assembly GCA_002278615.1). Classification (NCBI taxonomy): domain Eukaryota; kingdom Metazoa; phylum Arthropoda; class Insecta; order Coleoptera; family Carabidae; genus Pogonus; species Pogonus chalceus. The sequence goes on along the minus strand of CM008233.1, from coordinate 22,858,112 downwards.
GTATAACTTTAATCATTTTTGTTATCAGAAAAACTGGGAACTGATAAGGTGTACCTGTATACTCTTGTAATTATAATTCCAATAGGAATCCGTTTATTTAATAGTTGTTATCTTGACAATCTTGACACGATATATTTTTACAACACGGAATAATTTCATATTATCATTATAGTATAATATTATATTAATTTTATATTAAAGTCCAATAAAAGTTTTCTTTTATTTAGAAATGAAGTAATAATTTAAAAATGCATATTAAGTATTAAGATTAATTTTATCGTTTATTTTTATATCTCAGTTATTAATCCACTTTAAATATATAATTTTTTTTTTAATTCAATATATTTGCAATATTAACAATATATAATATTTACAAAATATATTTTGCGTTTAATATAATTTTTTTTTATTCAAATGAAACTTGCATGCATTACTCTGCTTTTAATGAAACAATTTAGTAGGTCGTTAATGGTGCAAATTATATTGCAAATAGGGGAATTAATTTTTGCCAAGGTCTTTTCTATGCATATCACGTTTGTTTTTTATAAAATTTAAATGAATATATCATTCTCCCTTCAGTTAATAATTTATTAAAATCTAAAAAAATTATAATACAAATATAAAAAATGAATTATTAATTTTTTGCGTATAGGCGGCATTACAATCTTTTTTTGTGTGTATCTAGCAAATATTTAATGAATTTATTAAATATTTGAACACTTTAATTGCTTATTTATTTAAGAAAATAAATATGATGTATACAGCAAAGTCACAAAATTATTTTTTCCATTCTTTTTCCTCTTCTAAAGTCATTGTCCAATATTAAATTTAAATCATCACTAACTGGTGGTAAACTGACATACAAATTTTTTGTTTTTAATGTTAAATTTTATTTAATAGGTTAACATTTTGAAGTCAAAAACAGCTTAAGTTAAAAATAACGTGATCTTTTTTATTTATAAGAGTAAGAATATTATATATTTTTTAAATCAATATATTCAAATCTTAAAGTTAATCTAAAAAACTTATCATTAACTAAAAAATCTCTAATGAAATTCTGTTGAAATATTACTTTTTATGCATATTTTGTTAGCCTTTGGTATAAATTAACGCAAAATATTAATATATGAAATTCTAAAACGTATTCAAAAAAGTTTTAAACAATAAAATTTCAATTGCTTGTATTTTACACGTTAATAATTCATTTTTATACTTTAAAATGTTTAAGGCATTTAATAATAACAAATGAAAAATTTGTGATTGTTGTATAAAAAAATAAGTAAGTCATTTGTTTTATTTCTTGTTTGGAGGAAATAAATAAATATATATACAGAAGAATAAAGAAGAACTATAAAATATATTCACATTTTTAAATATATCAATTGATAGTTATATTATTTTTATATTTAATAAAAATAAATTTAAATAATGTTACAAATTTAGACGAAGTCAATAAGTATTATAAAACATCTATTGGATTTTAAAAGGGTTGATGAGATAAAGTATATAAGTTTTTAGATCGTTTGACGTTAATAGAAATCGTTTAATTAGTCTATTTCTTACGATTGCCAGAAAAGAAAGCCATCATGGAGAACTTAAAATAGTTTTCTATTATCTGAAAAAATGTTAGATTAACATTATTATAAAAAATGCGAAATTCGAAACACTGAATAAGATTAATACAATAAAACTTAATAAAATACATTAATAATTTTTTTTATTATAATGCGAACAATTTTATATTTATATTCGAATTTGGTTTAAAATATAATAGATATGGTAATTTATAAAAAATAAAAATTTAGTACAAGTTTATATTTAACCTGGTGTTATTAAGTTAGAGGGTAAGTATATGTTGTGCTAACTAAATAATCTATAAAACATTTAGAAATAAGATTTAAAAAAAAAGATTCGCTCAAGTTTTATTAAATTTCAGTTAAAATGGAATTAGTTCTTATAAACTATACCAAGTGTCTACTTTTTTTAGTTACATAGGAAATTCAGTGGTAAAATTTTCAATACACCATAAATTTATTCCTGTTAATGTTAAGACAAATATACAAATACAAAAAAAGTTTAGAATTCAAATGATGCATCCAATGAGCCTTTTTTTAAAATAATGTACGACGATCTTGTCACAAAATACAGGAAAAATAAAATTTCTATCTTTAAGCAGTTTGCAGAGTGCTCTGCAAAATAAAACAAATAACTTTAATTTAAGTGACATTGTCTTTGGTTTATTTAAAAATGCTTTGCAGTTTTTTCAATCCAATTTATCAACGAATAGAATCATAATAAAAAATATTTGCTAATATTTCTTCCTATTATCTTATTATTTAATCTACGAAATATTTAAAAATATACTGAATAATAGATTTTCAATTACGTTAATCAAATAATAAATAATTTTTATAATTATTTGGTTAAAATAAAAAGTATTTGTATATACATACCTACATACATATATACCTTCATTTTTCTTTGTTTAACTCATCTGAATGCATTTCAAAAGATAAAGAAAATTATATATTATAGTGAAATAATTATTACTTTATAATAATTTTAAAATTATAAAATAATACAAATTATACAGGAAAAGGTTACAACGCAGTAAAGATCGCGTTTTAATATCTTTTTATTCAACTTTCAAGTAACTTTCGAAATCCGCAAAAATTTCTAACATAAAATGTAAAATAAAATTTTGAATTTAAATGAACAAAAATTTCATTTAATTAATTTACATAAAGTAAATAAAAATTTCCTAACATTGTGTGTGAAACGTGTTAATACTTCAGCAGTATCATGCGACTTGGATAATAATCTCTGATTGTTTGGTTTACGTGACGACATAAAATATAAAATACAATAGTTTGTCAATCTGCGCGGGGTTTATTTCCGATAGTTAATGCATTAACCCTTCCTCCCTAACACTGCGCATTCATTTTCGTAAAAGCACCGGAACTACGACGATTTGTTCCCGGTCAATTATGATTCCAAAAATATCATGGGTCATTAAAATGTGGGATGGTCTGTGACATTGTGACCTTCATATCTATTTATTTTATTAAGTGTTTTAGTTTATTTTACAACTTTCATGGATATTAAAGTACGAAACTTAAACAATTCATATAAATTCT
>CM008233.1:22821296-22831891 GCA_002278615.1 Pogonus chalceus | reverse complement strand
ATTAATAATTATTATTATTTTAAAAATTATTGCAAACTATTTTTAATTTTAACCAACTCGTAAAAGTTGAACTATATCCTAGGATCAAATTTTAGTCATCTAGTCGCGTATATTTATAATTTTCATCAATTTATAATACAAATAACAAAATATCTTATATTATCTGTTTAATTGTGTTAATATGAAAAAGTAATATATTTCTAGACAATTAAAATTTTAACGATAGTATTTATTAAAAAATAAAACAATTAGTCAATTTTGTTAACTGCATACAAATAATTACCTCTCATTACAAACAAATTTTTGCATAGAATGATTGTATATTAATGATGAGCATATTTAATTTTTGTATACTTTATTACAAAAGTTATCATGAATCACTATTTGATATTCTAAAATAAATATAAATAAGTTAAATAGTAACGTCTACTCATTATATAAGTCATTTTAACTTTGATAATAGTATAGATAACAATAATGACATTCCCTTTGAATTTATGGAAACCCTAGTATGATAACCCTGATACCATATCTACTTAACACACAAAGAAACTTTTTCATAGTTTAACATCAATTAAAAGTGTGTTCCACGAATTTTTATAGATATATTTGTAATATATTCACTACTTTATTATATATCTAAACTAAAATAAACCTGTAAAAAAATATTACTTTTAAGTAAATAGATGATATTTACATATGTATCTGTAATACCAACTTTCATGTTTACCATCAACGGAAATAAAATGTGATAAAAATAATGAATAATAAGTTTTTGTAATAATTCCTTGTAAGATATATTATTTATTAAACATGATTCGACCGATTTTTGTTATATTTGTTTAATTTTTTTGTAATAATCATGATTTATATTTAGTGAATTTGTTTTTAACTTTATTCTTTTATTTATTATTTATTTACAGATTTAGTATAAAATAGTAATTTTAACATGAACCGTTATTTTAATGATTTTAGCAAGTTACTAAATAAATATTTTGTAAAATTCTCTGTTCAAATAGAAAATATTTGTTAATCTTTTGCAATCTCTTTATTTTTATAGGAAAATTTAAAAACAAATATTGTCAAATATGCAATAAATAAATACTGTAACTTGTACCTTACTAATAAATAAATTTTTATTTAACTAATTTCTTATTATAACTTGTAAAGAATATTTTTGTTATAATATTTGTTTCCGTATTTTATTGAAATTTAAGGAAAGGTTTAATATATTGTTTTTATGAGTTAGTAAAAAAAAAAAACAAATGTTTGTTCATTAATATAAGAAATTACTGGTATATGCATGAACATGCAGGAAAATTTGAAAGTGGTACGGTGGTACAAATACATTGAAAACGTTTATATACAGTGTGTTTCAGTATCTACGTGCATGTAGGGAATAAGGCCTTAGAGGGTTTATTGCGGTTGAGACGGTTCAACCGACTGTGGGAAAATCTCACCCTGTTCTCTGCAATGTGCACGTATGTAAAGTACACACCTGGAATAGTATATTCCAGAAACTATATATAGTTTCAAAACAACTTTGACAGTTTTAAGAAATTATGATATTTGTTGAATTTACTATTTACATCTTATAAAATGAGGCAATTAAATTTAATAAAATTTAATTATTTAAGTAAATAATTAATGCATTTGAGCATAAGAACATAGGAAAATTTATTTATTTATAAATATTAATTGTGTTGAAACTAATATTACAAAATAGTATGCTTTTGTTTCATTCATTTGTATTATTTTAATGTAATATCATAATATTTATAAACTACTAATTTAGTATACAATAAGCATTTGAATAATATTTTGCATTCAAAAATAAAAGAATAAATTTGTAGTTAAAATAAATCTAATCTATATGAAATATTTTAATAGATTTACAAAAACAGAAAACATGAAAATTATATAAAAATAAGAGTTTTTTTTTTAATTCATATCAGAATATCAATCTAAATTTATATTTCCGAAATTTTAGAATAAATAACTATTTTATGAATTTATAATCCTACATTTTTCAAAACGTAAATATAAAAGATTGGAAAGTTTTAAGAAAATAAGAAGTAAAAAATATATCGGCTTTTATTTATTCATTAAAGATAAATATTTTCGCATTTTAAATGCTTCAAACAAAAGCAAATCAAAGACATTCCTACAAACTATGAAAAACCCAAAAGATTAAAATTGTAAGACAAAGGCGGTTGTAGAGTAAAGTAAATTCCAGTTATTTGTAACCGATTGTCGGATTAAAATACTTATTCATTTAATCTTTTACTTTCGTTTAATAAGATTTTCATTCATATTATTAAAGAGGCGTGTAATTTATTTTTAATATTTTAACTATAAATAACAAAAATTGAAATAATATGATTTAATTTCTGATAGTTTTATATGTTTTAAATTGGATTTAAAAAATATTGTTATATTTCTTTTTTTTATATATTGTTTGCACATGTAGGTATAGATAGAGCATGTGCAATACTATTGTTCACTATAGCTATTTCCCTTGTAACACAAGACCAAGGTGTTACCCGTGCTGTTTGCCGGTGTTATATGCTCTGTGCCCCTTTATTTCGTATTCTTGTTCCGTGGGAATTCCTTTACTGTACTGTGTTCCTCATCTATAACTCTAATACCTTTTTCGCAATACATATGCCCTATTTATTTCGATTTAAATACACATATACAAACCAGTACTCTTATATCGTTTAATTATTAAATTAATGTTGATTTTATTATTAATTTTAACACATTTACTTATCTTAATCTATATAATTCTAACAATATGCCTTCATTTAAAAGGGTTAAAGGGATGTGGGAGTTCTGAATAATTCTTCTTTTCAATGGAAGCGGTTATTGTTAAAGGGATTTGGGAGTTCCAAAGTATTAATTCATTGATACATGGTTGTTATAATTTCGGAACTTTCCAAATCTTTGTAAAATTACCGCTTGCTATATAGATATATACAAAAATCGATAAATAATAAATTTAATTTTAAAATTTCCAAAATTAAATTTAAATTAATAATTATCTGTATTGAATACATTTGTGATAATCACTTTAAAATTATCTTTTATTAATAAGGAAATAAAAATTTTATATTATACAAGATACATTAAATAAGTATAATTGTATTACTTTAAAAAAATTTCTAATATAATAATAATAATAAATTATTTAATATAAAGAAGTTATGTTGCTTGTCGATGAAACATCTTTGTTATAATAAATTTCTTACAAATTTAATAAGTTTATTTTAGAATGGACTGATTTGATTTAAAGATTTTGCAAGATAATTCTTATTCTAATTTAATATTTCAAATTAAATTTTGTAAATAAAGTGTGAAGCTTGTTTTTTTAAATTATTTTATTTTTGTTTATCAAAGTATATTTTTATTTTTATGTACTTTAATATAGTTTAATATCAGAATGACCAAGCTTCATTGGGGGTTTTGTTTATATATTATTCCCAACATAAAATCTTAATTTTGCAAAATAAAATTAAAAGGAATTCAATCTTTTCCTAAAATTTCTTTCCAAACTAAATTATCAGAATGATATGAATTCTCCTAGGGTAAAAGTACTTTTTTAATGATTTTGGTTTCTGAATTTTGGAAAAAGGCTCATATAGGCTTGTAAAAGTATATTTTGTACTCAATGTAAAGTTTACCAGTGATATCAATATTAATTTACCATAAAATAAAATCTTAAATGAATTTTCCCGAAAATGAGACCTTAATAGGTCAATTTTTTTAACCAAAATACCCCTCTAATCCGTGATTTTTATACATATCACTAGACTCCTAAGATATAAAGAAATTTATTTTATTATTAAATTAAAAGGTTATTTTATTATTAAATTAAAAAGTTAATTTAAAAATAATTATAAATTATTATTATGATATTAAATTTTATTAATAAATATTTAAACTATAAACTATTATATATTTTATATCATTTCACAGAACATTCATAGCAATATGAATAAAATGAATAATTATTCTTAAATAAATTGCTAAATTAGTGATGTTCAATTAAATTTTTTATTTATTATATTTATATACAAGTAATTTGAAATGAATTATAATAAAATTATAAGGTAATTTTATATAATTCATAGCTATATTTATTTTTTTATAAGTAGCATCTTAAACACAACATTTAGATATAACCAGGTGGTAAGGAGATAGAATATGAAAAATACAACTAATAAAATTTCAATCCTTATTTTACCGTTACACAACATACATATAAAAATCCTGACAATGCTGATCTACCTAACTAAAAGCACCCATTTCAATCACGCAAAATTAGAAGACGTTACGTTAGGGTGCGATTAATAAAAAGGAGACCAGTTTCAATGCAAAAACACCGTGAGAAAAACAGAAAAATACCAAGTCTTGAAGGGGTGTTTGCGTTTACTTTACAGGGGGACACAAGAACTAGCAAGATTCGCCAGTGGTAGGGATGGCTCAGAATTATATAAAAACGTCAGGGTTTCTTCGTAAAATCATTCCGAAACCGTAAACCGTTGCTGATAGTTCGTAAGTCGCGAAGGAAACCATCGTGCATTGACATGATGGATTCTAAATTTTGTAAATATTTGTGTACATATTATCTACGAATTGTGAATACTGATTTTCTACAATTTCTTCGACTTCTTTAAACATGGCCATAAGTTGCCTCCGGAATATTAGTTCCAAAATTTTATTTGGTAAGTTCAATTATTATTTATTATTTTATTCTTCAAAAAAAATATTAATTTTTTAAATTAATATTCTAAAGTACCCAAATATTTATTATAATTTTGTAATTATCAACTTTTATTTATTGAGAATTTTTATATATTGCTTTTTTAATTATTAATTAGATAATTATTTTAATTTAATCTTAATTAAATATTAAATGCGCCCGCATTATTTAATGATTCAAAGCATTAACTTAAAAACTATTGAAATATCAACCCCGTCACAAATCAAGCAAAGTTGTCATTTAAATTAAATTACAATTCAATTGACCAAATCATGCTGGTAACGCAATGCCAGGATCTAATGAATACACGATTAGTAGGCGTTGACAATGACGTACTGGACTATAGTCACGTGATGCGGGTGGTAATAATTTTCTCACGTTGTGAAGCAACCCACAACTATGAGAAATAAGGGGTAATTGTCTCTTACGCCCGCATTTCTACTACAACACTGCAGACTTTGCTTTACATTTCCGGATATTTACGTTTACCGTTAATGTTTGCTTAGTAAAATACTTTGCTACTAATTTTTTATTTTTATTTTATATACATTAATTTATTTTCTCTTTTGTTACAGTTCTCAAACAATCAGAGGTTTCGGAAAAACAACATACAATATCAACAACAATGCGACTTCCATTTGTAAGAACAGCAACGATTACAAACCACTGAATACTGGAACGAAAAAGCTGAAAGTAAATGGAGACAACGAAATAACAATTGAAAATCTGGCTGCCGACTGCGTTTATGTGTAAATATTTCTCCAATTTTATATAAATAAAAATTACAAATCACAGTTTCCTACGATAACAAAATTAGTTGTTGAAACTTTAAGCATTAAGCTATCAATTAATTTGTTAAAATTATTAAGAACCGATCATAAAAGGGGTCAAATTTACTGTTGACTGTTAAGTTTCTGTTATTGTTAATCTGTTCATATTAATTCAAAACTCAAAAAAAAATTGTTATACATTTGCAGTTAAGTTTTTGTTATGCATTTAGTATCTGTTAATTGTTATTTTTTAACAATCTCAAATCAAAGTTGCCACACATCTATTAGTTACGTTTTGTTTACTGTTACTTTTATATTTTGTTTCTTTTCGTTGTTTCTGTTGCCTCCCCTGTTTGTTACATTATATTTCGTTAAAAATATCGCGTGGTCTAATTTAATTGCATTCAATTTTTAGCACTGCGTAGGGTGCAATGATATTGAAAATTGAATGCGATTAAAAGTCACCGAGCCAAAAATAACTTGTTAGATTTCGTTGTTGTTTGTTATCGTTGTAATGTTTTTCTTAGTTGCATTGACGATTTTGTTTTCAAAAATGACATAATTTGTTTTTGTTTTCCCAAAAAAAATGTTTTTGTTTTGTTTTTGTTACGTTTCTGTTTGTTCCACCAAAGGTTTTGTTTCCGAAAATTACATTTCATTCCAAATTAAAAACTATTATCGACGCATGCATTTTGAATATTAGTTTCAAAATTTACATTCAGTTAATTTTTTGTTTAGTTAAAATTTACCGCTTTGAAAAAACCTTTTTGTTATTCGTTGCATTGTTACCCGTTGTTCACAATGAAATTTGTTATCAAAATTACGTTATTTTTCTGTTTTTGTTACCATTTTTTTGTTTTGTTAAATATTTGTTTTTTATTCTGTTATTGTTATTTCATAACATATTCCGATGCAAAATTTCCGTTACATTGCCTGATTCACATCTGTTAAGTTTACGAATTGTTCTTGTTACTGTTAAGTTTATTGTTTTTTAAAAAACTTCAAACCATCAAAAAATAATGTTGATTTTTCTGTTATTAGTTCTGTTTGTTATTTGTTTTGTTTATGTTTTTGTTTGTCCATAATTGTTTTTATTAAGTTTTCATTCACATCATGTTTGTTAATCATACATCATTCACAAAACATAATTACCGTTCATGATTTACAATTATCGTTTTGTAATTTAAGTTTGTTTGTAGTTGTATTTTTGTTATTTCTGATTGTTGTTACGCTTTTGATAATATGAAATTTATTTATCAAAATTTACATCAGTAACGGTTATTGTTAATAATAAGTCTTTTAAAAAGTTGTTTAATTTAAAGGGCTTTCATGTTAAGTTAAAGTTAAAAATGATTGTTGAATTTTTGTTTGTATTTGTTACCTAATTGTTAAATTGTTTTTATTAAGTTTGATTATTGTTAAGTTTTTGTTTTTATTATGTTTTTGTTTTTGTTTGTTAACGTTTTCACTTTGTAATAATGACTTGAAGCAATGATTTAACTAAGAAATATAAATACATTTTAATGAATAGTAATATTAAAGTACATAATAATGGAGAATGAAATTTATTATAATGTATTTATACATTAGTATATCATTGGTTCTAAAATTATTATTATTATTATTATTGTTAAGTTTGAATTTGTTTAAACTGACCACAAGTTTGATTTTGCTTGTATAATCAATGTAAATAACATGTATATTTTGTATAAATGTGTGGAATAAAATTGTTTAAAAACTCAAATTTTGTTTATTGTGATAAAAAATAAATAAACTCTTATCTAACACGAACGTGATAACAAACTACATCTGGTGTTACAATTGGTAACTATAAATTAAAGATAAATATGAAATCTTTATGTTTTCATCAATAAATATTATTACTTATGAAAATAAACTTTAAATTTAAACATTAAGCAAATGCTATATAAATATTATAGATGTAACTTAATATTTTATCATTGCAAAAATTGTTTGCAGTGGCGTAGCTATTTTGGTAAAATTTAAAGGGTATGCAAGTCTTTATTTTTTTATTTTTTGCAATGAATTAAGTCTAAATTACAATAAATATATATATATTTAAATCAATTCAATAGAAAAATATGCTAAATAGTTTTTTATTAATTTTTTTGGTGATTTTAAAACGTTTTGAGTTGAAAGTACATGATAAATTAAGAAATATAAATTTGGAAGATAATTATAAATTTTATTGCATTATTAAATGTATTTTTAAATATTGCCAATAGAAATTCCAAATATAGGCTATAAATTAAACGATTAAATAAAAATTAAGAAATAAAGCCAGTATATCGTCGCCACTGACAGGTTAATATTGATTAATTTATTAGGAAAATACGCATGCGTCGCAACATGGCGACTAGCATTCAACTGTTCTTCCATTTATCTTATGAACATACACCATTTTTATGATTGTTTTATACGCTACAACGAATAAAACATTGCCAAATGAACTAAGTAAATAGAATAATATATTAACCCATTAACTGTGTGCCTAATCCGAAAAATGACGTCACACTAAGCATCTATTTTAAGACGTGAAGTGCGTGTGAATGCACGGCGTACTACGATCACGCCGCTCTCATTGTTGTCATTTTGCTTTCAAGCAAAATATGTGTCATATATGGAATTATGCAACCGGCCTTTCAAGGTACGCTCTTAGAATGGTTATTTTCATTAAATACCTGTTTGTTGATTAGCACCAGATACTATGATTTCATGGATGTTTAGGTTTTATAGAAAACATGTTTTCCAATGATTGAGAAATCTGTTTATATTTTTTTTGTAGGTCAGTTAAGAATTTATTTTATTAACCATAAAGTTTAGTGACCTTGAGTTTCATTTATAACTTTTAAAAAAATCGACGTATATGAAAATATTTTTCAAGGTTTTATTTCTAATTTTACTGCTGTTATGTTTATTTCCTGTTTTAGCCTAGACAAGTTCTGTCATTTAATATTCATTCATTAGAATATTCAATAAATTATCTTCTAACGCATACATTAATATTTAAAAACGTAGTTAAACTTTAAATTTCGAAACAATTTGTTTTACATGTATTTTTAAAATTCCAGAACATTCGTGTATTTATAGATATTTTTCATTTACATGCTATGTTCGTTTGCGAATATTCTTTATACTTATATTTAAATTACTATTTATATAATTCGCAAATATCTTTTGCTTGAGTAAGTAATAAAATTTAAAGTGTGAATTGTGTTTATTAAAATATGAAACTTTCACATTTCAAATGCATTAAATTATTGTTATTATAAATATTGCTAAAATAATTGCTTATAATTTTTGGTATAAAAATTTCCTTTCTCTTTTTAATATTTAATACTTTTGCTTTTATATTTAAAATAAATTTACATTTAAAAATGCTTCAATATTATTTAAAATTATAAAATTAAAGAAACAATGTTTTTATTCGTTTATACAATTTTTACCAAAACGAGTCAAATAAATGTTATTTTATAAAGAAGAAATAAAAAAATATAGAAAACGCTAAATTTAAAAAGCCATTTGGCAAAAAATAAAGTTAAAAAAGAAAATTTAAAGGATATTAATGTAAGCTAATGAGTTTTCTTTTATAAAATGGCTGTAAATATTACTTTTATGGATAGAAATAAAAATTACAATGACAGTTTTGAAACGAGAGTAGTATAAACAACATAATAAAATGCATTGTCATAGAATAACTAGGAATGAAGAAGAGAAAAATCATTTAATTACTATAATCATGAGTACAAATGTCGTGCTCTGAGCGAGTAATGTAGAGTTAGAGAAAATGAACCCTTATTGAGCATCTCATTAAGGAAGTAGCTTGTTGTGTGTATATTTCATTAAAGTCGGTTCCGTGGCTTCATTAATGTACAAGAGCACGTCGATTAATAGTTCAGTCATTAGGTTTTTTAAATAGCGTCTTGTATTTCGCCAGCTGAGCTCATCTCATCCTGCGATGGAGTATGGCACGACGCAGCGGGACGGAGGGTGTGCGGCGAAGACCTTCAGGGCTGCAGCACGCGCGTTCGACGCTCAGATGCCACTTGTCAAATCGGAGCGCTACGTAACACACTGCCCGTACAATTCACAATCACTTAAAATGTAATAGAAAATTGCTAACAAAACGACAATATTGTGATATGGTGCGGAAAACCGGAACAGGAAGTGTGTTCACGATGATCACACAAACAGGTGACAGGTTGTGAAAGGTGAGCGAACATCTAGTGACAGTGTAAGGTGCATGTATTGTATACATAGCGCGCGCGAAACGTTTCAAAGATGCGTCTATTTTGATCGATGATTGGCCGGTTAAAGTGAGACAGAACGATTGTGTTTGGCTAGTATTCGACGTTTGGCATCGGTGCTAGCCGTTGACGACGCTGTGGTGTGCGGTTTCTGGGCGCCGTGTCCGTCGCCATGAGTACCCGAGAAGTGACGCTCGACGGCGGCTCGCCCTGGGGATTCCGCATGCATGGTGGTGCCGATACCCAACAACCACTTAGAATTGCTAGGGTATGTACATGATCTTTTTCTTCTTCTTATTGCTGCTACTATCACATCTTTTTTTTTTTAATTCGTTCAATTCACTATTTTATCTATTTAAAATTTTAATCATCTTTTATTTAATATCTTGTTAAGAGATTGAATATTTTATTAAATAACCTGTCAATTTTTCTTTTAATTTAAATTTTAAAGATTCAAAATTAAAATCAAATTTTAAATATGTCTATCATTCAACTGTCATTTAAACATCTCATTTACTTTCAAATAAAAAAAATTAACTCAAAGCTTATATTTCTTAATATCATGTACTATTAAAAATATTTTAAAAATGGTGCCAAATTTTTATGAAATGATAATCAAAAATAAATTATTATAAGCCTATATAGTCATAGACCTACTGGAAATTTGCCCGGTATGTGAGATGGCTAGTCCGACTCTGAACATAAATGTCCAGAATTAACAAAAATAGATTTTAAATTATTTACCGCTCTTTTGTATACGTCTATTTTATTTATTAGCTTTGCATTAAAATG
>CM008233.1:22738747-22759846 GCA_002278615.1 Pogonus chalceus | reverse complement strand
GCATGGGGAATAAAGTGACACTTCATAATAATAAAAACTAAGTAAATAAGGTCAGTTTTACACTCGATCTTGAGAAAAGAATATTGTTATAAATATAATAAAAACTGGAAAAACTGAAAAAAACATAACAGAAAAACAAAAATACCAAACAAAATAGACACACTGCATTTAGATCTCACCTGTTCCGGGACCACAGGGCCAGGTCTAACGGTCACTGTTGTAACACCTGGTCGAACCTGGCTTTTCTGCTAATCATACAATCAAACAAAACCCGTCACCAATCAAACACCATCATTTGTTTTTAACAACCACTTTCATATCCAACAACCCAAATTTTAAGCATAATATGTTTATAATATATATATTTTTCAATAAAGTTACTAATAGCTTGTAATTAACATATTACGCTTAAAATAATTGTTAATATATTATAATCTAGGTGATTCTATATTTTTTAAGAATAAAATAATTGTTTATTGGTTTATGTTTAGATGTGTTGTAAATATAGAATCAACTATTTTTATATCCCTAAGCCAAACTTAAATAGATTAAATGTTATTATTAACGAGTTTTGCTTGAATATTTTATAAAAAGCATTTATGTGCAAAACATTTATAGCAATTTTATTGCATTGCTTGTAATGAATTTATTTCAATTGTAAATGATTTGTTTATAACTAATGTTATATGTGTGATAATTCAATAAATATACCTGTAATTCCTTAGGGTTGACAAACTCTAAAGCATGTCTCTTAATCGCATGGAGAGCAGCATCAGGTGCGTACCCAGGATGTGGAGGAGGCGGTGTTGGAGCTGGAATTTCCGTTTTACCCTGTTGTGATAATTGTTTTCTTCTAACAGCAACTGCTTTCATAATATCCGGACTGCAGTGCCGATCGTGTAAATGTGTCATTAGAGAAAAACGCTTTCTTTTCATTGTGTCGCAACGATCCCACAGACATTGTAATTCATCATTAGGATTTGCTGTCATTGGACAATGCAATTCACATGCGTGCATGTATACTTCATTAGCGGATTTGAATTTTTTCGTACTAAAATATTGAACACAAATAAAATAAATAATTTCTTACGAATGTTGCATTAATAAATTACCTGGTGCATCCTCTCCATTCACAAACCCAAGGATGATTAATATCTTTAATAACTGGAGGAGGTGGAAGTTGTTGTATATTTGTAGTAGCATTTGAATTAGCAGCAGTTGCAACTACAATTTTTGTTCCAACGCTGGTAGAATTTGAGACAACAACTGAAGCTGTAGTCATAGATTTCATTTCAGATGCTACGGGCGTTTGAGGACGTGATTGTCTATCTTTAGGTGCGATTAAGATTTGACCAGCTTTGTTTGGAGATGTAATTGTTGCAGTGTTTTGTGTTATCACAGTTGTTTGGGTGGTTGATTTTATCGGTGTTGTATTCGTACTTGTTTGAACTTGTATTTGGTTGTTGGTTACCAAGGCTGATGGAATGTTGTTCGTAACTGATGATGATTGGAGGATTGGACGCTGAACCTAATAAAAATATTTAGTTATGATGTTTTATTTTTCGTATTAAAATGATAATATACCTGTGTAACAACAACTTGTTGCCCTTGAGGAGTGACAACAACTTTTTGATGATGTGTAGCAGCATTTGGTTGCGGTTGAGGCTGTAAAATTATAATCGTTTTCGCTGCAGTTCCTTGTTGTTGCGGTGTTTGTGCGACAAGAACAGTTTGAGTTTGGCCTTGAACTAGAGCAGTTTGTGATTGAGCTGCGATTACATATTGTGTTTGACCTGCATTGGCACCAGTTCCTGGTGCCTGGATCACTAACTGTCCGGTAGTTCCTCCAGGACCTCCAGAAGCTTGTACTAACTGTACCTGCTGCATTTGAGTACCGTGTTGCACAAACTGAATTGGAGTTCCACCTGATTGGGATAGAACAACTTGGCCGCGCTGCTGGACTGCTGAATTGTTAGTTGAACCAGGAGATGTTTGGACAAGCATTGGAACAGTTTGAACTGTTTGGTGAACACTGGATTTAATTGTTGATGCATTTGTCGTTTGTTGTAATATTTGGCCAGCTGATGTTATTAATACTTGTTGCGTGCCAGATTGAATTTGACCTAAAATATACATATATTTAAATACTGAATAATTATGTTGATATAGATTTAAAATACCTTGACTGACAATAATTTGTCGTGGTGCCATAATTAATTGCTGATCACCCTGTCCAGTTGGCGTGACAATAAGTTGTTGCATGGGAGCGCTTTGCATGACTTGAACTTGTTGCTGGACATTGACAGCTTCTTCAACAACAACGGGCATTTGAGGAACTTCAGATGTTCCCTGCTGCATAAGAAGTTCTTCGTCTTCATCTTCAAGAATATCAGCAGCTAAAGAAGCATACATATTGGCAGCAGTCGCCGAAACGGACACATTAGCATTACTGTCATCATTGGAATCTGTTGATTCCGGTTTAGGAGAGTCAACACCATTTAAATTATTCGACACTATAACTGAATCATTTGTGTTACGTTTTTTCGTTTCAATATCAGAAATATCGTCCTCTGCAGATCGTTTAACGCCAGTTTTTAAATCACTATTTACACTAATAACGTCTGTTCTTTCCGTATTATTTGCGGATGATTCCGATGAAACAATCACCGACACTTTAGTATCTGTTTCACTATGTAACACTTTATTGATATGATTATCAACAAGTTCTAAACCTTTATCACCAATCCGTAATTCTTTACATAAAACACCATTTAATATTGGAGGATCCTTATCAACTTTCTTTTCTAATAAATCAGCCAGCATTAAAGGTTTATTTTTTGTTGAAGCACGAATTGAATCTTTCGAGTTACTGTCCTCATTACACTGTGCATCAATATCAACAGAATGTGGAATACCGTTTAGTAAAATTCCTTCGAAACTAGTTAAAGAATTTTCACCGTCTTCTGTTGAAGAAACAGCAACATTGCTGCTACTAATACCAGTGCTAGATGCCACTGAATTATTACCAATTGAATCAGAATCTTCGTTATCCATTCGTGGTGTTTTTGCGCGATTGTTTATGGTACTTAATGGAGCCAAAGGTGGAGGAGGTGGTTGAGGAGGTTCCCGTCTTCCGCGGAAAGTTGTTCCTACGCCACTGTTCAGATTTGCCGGGGGTGGTTGACAATGATTTTCTGAATTTTGTGAGGTTGATGTCACATTATCAGAAGCAATACTCTGTTCAGCTTCAGATAATCGAATTCCATTTATGCGGGCGACCTTTGATTTAGGTTCAACCTTTGATTGTTGTTTTGGTAAAACCTTTTTGTTTATATTTGTGATATTTTGAACTGTTTGTGGTTGATTTTGTTGCGCGAGTAAACGTTGTTGGCGTTGAGCCACCTAATTAAACAGATTTAATTATAAGAAAATTCATAAATAGAATATTTTTTTAATAAAAATTTTAACAAAAAACTATTTCTGCAATAAAATAACGTAGAGAAATTATTTTAAAATGAAAATATTTATTTGTTTCGAATACATTTTAAATAAATAATGAAATTTGTTTTTGAAATATTTTCAAATTAATATTCAGTTGATATAATGTAAATTTTAATAAAATAAAACAAATATTTTCATATTTCATTATTTGTAATAGAAACTACGCAGAAATCAAATATTAAATTTAATCAAATTTTTATTAAAAATTAATTTTAAATAAATAGAATTTTATTTATTTTGTTTTAAATGCACAAATAACAAATTTCATTTTTTATTTAAATATAAAAATGTTAGTTAAAAACATAACAATCATGTTATTTAAAGGCACAAACTGTTATAATAATTAAATTTTATTAATTAGATTGGTTTTTAATTATTTCGTTCACAAGTACAACAACAAAGTTATTATTTATTAAATATCAAAATGCATAAATTTTAAACACGCAAAATACATACCGTTGGATTTATTACTATAAAAATAAAAATATTTTTTATAAGACAGTTTTTCACGATTGCAAAAAACACAGGCTATAAATATTATTAATATTTAGTATATTTCCGTTGGTTTTTGTAACAAATTATGTGAGGATATAATAATATATTTATTTTAATGAATATTTTGAATATAACCAGAGGAAATAACTATTTAAAAAAATGTTATTACGTTAGTTTGTTACCTGCGTAACAGAATCTATCGCAGGTGCAATAGTCGGAACTGCTGCCCTCATGCTGGTTGCGTGCGTAGGTAACATGCACTCGTTTACCTTTGTAGCCAGTAGGCTCTTGATCAGCGAGCTACTACCCTGACCTGAACTTGAATTGTTTGTAGATATACTTGCACCAACGGAAGAAACACCAGCCGCTGGTGAAGAACTTTGTGACGATGTGGATGATTCTTTATTAGATGAGTTTGTAATGTTGTTGTTGCCTAATAATGCTTGACTTAAATGTGGATGAGCTAATACCTACATAATTGAATAAACAAAAAATTAAATCGGTTAATTTAAGGCATTACTAAACAAAATACCTGACTCTTAACATCAACTTTAGTTGGTGATTCTCGTGGTTTAGGGGGCGCGCTAAGTTGTGCTTTAAGAATCGGTGATGCGGGTGATACTGGGACTTGATTATTATCAGTAATGGATGTATCAACAACTGTTGTTGTTACCAGTGACGTAGTAACGGGTTGGGGCGTAGTCTTTCGACGTTGTACAGCCGCTGTTTGTTTACTATGTTGGACGGTTTGCTGTAAAGCCGCTGAAGGGAGCGTTATTAATAACGGAACTATACGAGGACGAATTCCTTCGTAAAAAAGTAAATTTGATGGAGGCTCCGAATTTTTCTGAGGGTTAGGACCGACTGTTCCCCCAAACACGGACCTACAAGGTGTTTATATATTAACCTAAATCGCTTATTTTTTGTTTTAAATTTTACCTGACGCATCTAGGAAAATGTAGAGGTGCTATAACACCCCTCCGACCAATTTTTGAACAGGAATTTAAATACTGTTTATATAATTCTTGTTGCTCAATTTTACCGTGACCACAAGGTTCATATGTGGCGCGTAACCATGCAAGAGCAAATTGCTCGTTTTCTTGAATTGCTTGTTGATGAGCATGTTGTTGTTGTAGAACGTGTTGAGCGCTTAAGGGTGTTGTAGATACCGATTGAGAGGTGGTTGATTTTGTCGGGGTTGTTTGAACCACCTTTAATATTTTATAGTTTAAATTTAAAGGGTACTTATTTAAATAAATAGTTTAAAAATTAAATAATAATCGATATAATATGAACTTACCTGTGCTGTAGTCGTCTTCTGTTGTATTGCTACAATATTCCTGGGTTGTACAGAAGTTGCGGGTCTGATAGGAGTGGTAGTTACCTGGGAAATAGCTGCCACAGTTTGTTGAACTTGCTGTTGTTGTTGAATAGGTTGTTGAGTAATTTGTTGTTGATTTTGTTGTGAAGTTTGATTTATAATACCAGGAACTGTTTCAACTAATTTCATACCAATACAAGCTTTCGGTCCATAACTTTTTCCTTCTACTGTTACTAACGATACAAGAGTGTCTATAATTCCATGAACATCAACAATAAAATTACAAGCTCGTTCACCGAGAGAAGAAAGTGAATATAGACATTCTAAGGTGTATATTAACAACATTACGTCATGTAGTGTTAAAAACGAACAAACTTGAGTGTAAGCTCTTCGTTCTAATGATCTCAACATAAAATCTTCGTTTGATTCACGTTGACTTAATTTATTTAATATTTCTAAACACGCGATTATGATTGATCTATCCTGACTATGTAGTCCGTTTGTTATAAATTTTAATAAACATTGTGTTAAACGTTCACTTTGATCTTTAAGTGTTAATTCACCAGCAATATTACCTAACATATCTAAACCAAGTTGATGTATAGAACTCCACCGTGAACTAACACATAATAGTAAAAATCGTAAAAATGTCCGATTTGTTGCCAACACTGGTATGTTATCTTCGGTAAAACTTAAATTTCTTAATATATGAGCGATTTGTAATACTCTTTGTCCAACATAGTCTTGTGTACCTAATGTGCGTCCCGTACAAAAAAGTTCTTTATCAACTGGTTCTACTTTTAACTTAAAACCTTTTCCTTTGGTTATTGTTTTGTCACTTGCAAAAAGTTCACTGTCACTCTCATCGTCACTGATCACTATTCTGTCACTTTCACTATTAGACACTTTTTGAGATTCCGTTTTTACATCTTCTACGTTGTTTTGTATGCCATTTACTGTTTGTGTTTTCTCTTTTATTTGTTGATCTTCTAATTGTTGTAGTTTTAGATTATTGTTGTTTTTTGTCCGCCATTTATATGGTGGTGATATTGGTTTACTAGGTGTATTTTTCTGTTCATTTATGAAGTTGTTTTCATTTGCTAGGTCTAATACATCGTTAGTTTCAAGAATATCGTACCAGAAATGATTTAAGGAATGCTTTCGTACTTTTGTGTACACTTCTGTAAATACTTGACGCAAGGAAACTGTAACAAATTAATAAAAAATATTCTATTATTCTTTAGTTCTTTAGAAATTATATTTTGTTGTAAAACTTTAAATTTTGCAACGACCCCTCTCTATTTTTAATCCATTCGCGCTTATCAAAACTAAGCAGATCTACTTATGTACATACAGTGGAGAGCAAAAGTATTCGTACCCTAAATATTGAAAAAATAATAAAGTAATAGAAATTAATTTAAAAAATAAGATTATGAATAATACCATATTTAATAAAATGAAGTTAGAACTAGCAATGTAATATTTGGAAGCAAAAGTATTCGTATCTCTTATTTATGTACGAGTAGTTTTTTTGAAGAAGAATTTTTAAATTTAAGTAAAATATTTTTATATTTTTTAATACATTATTAAAATATTTTTTGCATAAGGTTCAATTTTAATTCAGTTTTATTAGTACAAAATCAAAATGGGTTACATTAAAGGCAAAGAAATAATAGTAGAAGGGAAAAATATGCAAAAAAAAATATATTTCCAAATAGCAAATAACATTAATCGAAGTAAATTATCGATACAATACGTGAAGAAAGGTTCATTATAAGTTTAATTTAAAAGGATCCAAAAAAAAGAACATCAAAAAATATTCTTCAGTTGCAGCAAAGGTTTAATAAAGTTTTAAGTGTATTAACTGTAAGGAGAGTATTAGAAACAGCCAGTTACAAGTTATGTGTAGCTCGAAAAATGTCATACGTATATCAGGTTAATAGAAAAAAAAAATTATATTGTAGCTTAAATTATAAAAAAATAGATGGTATTAGAAATTTAAATGCGCATATATTATAACACAAATAAATTAATTTTTTTTTTAATTATATCTTCAATAAATCTAACGCCAACACATATTAAATTAATAATGACTCAAAAATACATATAGTATTTAGGAAAAATAGCTAAACCTATTTTCATTACGATAAAATTTAATAAAAAATATTAACAATTCGGAAAGAATATTTAATTAATGTCAATGAATGAATTTTTTAATTAAAAACATAACTTTTTCATATTTTTGCATGTTATTAAATACAAAAATAATTAATAAATCAAAGCAATTAAATTTTAATTAAAATTCATATTTAATTTGAATTAAAATAAACTTGCAGGATACAGGAAGTCTGAAAATAATTTAATTATAAAATAATTATAGTATTATTTATTAGAAATAGATTTTATGTTAAATAAAATATGGAATATGTATTATTGTGTGGCGTATTAGAAAAAATTATAAAATTATAGTTTTCTTGAATTTATTATAAAATAGTATATTATTTTTATTACTTAATTTTTTGCTTTGTTATTGAAGTGTATAATTTGTTGAATTACATACTTCAAGGTTTTCCTGATTAGATATTTTCCTTTATTACAGAAATATAATTTTGTAGTTTTTTTTTTTTTTTTTTTTAAATTGTTCTGTTTAAAAACGTTCTGAATTTATTGATCAAGGATTTATTTATAAATAAATACAAACCATGATTAAAAACACCAGTATGTGCTAGAAGATAATCCACAAGTCTCGGGCACTTGTCTAGCCGTAATGTATGTTTTCCTTCATTGCAAAGTAGTGTACAAACGTTCACAGCAAAATCTTGTTCGTTGGGAAGAGGTGAAATCAATGAAAGTGCTAACCGATCATAATCTGATGCTTTGTATAGAGTTGTTGATAATCCGTTGTAAGATCGTGTTGAATCTAAGACGAAAAATAAAAAAACTGAATCAATATAAAATTGTTTTCAACAATTTTAACAAATTTAATCTCAAATAAAAACATTCAAATTGCAGATATTGAAGATAAACTGTAATATAATCCGAATAAATGTAATTTTATTTTAAAAATTTTCCTGTAAGTAAAAATATTCTTAAATAATGACTAATAATGTAGATGAAATCATTTAAGTGGTTTTAAATAATTAATTTCTCTTTATAATTTTATTAATGTCAAACATAGTAATTCAATTATCTAACAGATAATTATGAAATTTCCATTTGAAACAACAATTTTCCATTAGAAATAGTTTCCAATAAAATAATATTATTCAGTGTTAAATCAATTAAAAACGAAGATACAAAATTATGTAATTACATTTGAATAAATTATATTATTAAAAAAATATAAATTACTACCGAAAATAATTTTTATTGCATTTAATAATTGTATAATTGAATAAAGTAATTGAAATTATAGTTAAGTTCATATTTATGATAGTTATTTTTTTATTAATATATTGATTATATTATGAAGAAACAAGGAAATAAATAAATAAATAAACGTTAAATTCTATTTAGCAGTAAATATGATAAAACTATTATAATTATGATTATTGGCAGGTTATTCTGGTAGCTATGACAATTCCGAAGTGTCTGTGGCAAACCCGGCGTTATTTCAGCGCGCGCATAAGCACAGCGACGCTATCGATTTGACGTCGGTATGCAGCCGACGCCACTTGGCCGCTTGACACCGCAACGCATTGGTCTGGGACGATGTTATAAGATCCAAAAGTGATGAAACGATAATACAATGATATCTGCAGTTAGGGGTATCTTTAACGCGATCTTTATAACTGGGCTTATTTACAACGCCCGGATTTTAATGATTGAAAACTTTTATTTTATTGATTTGTTGTTATTTAATTAAATATTTATTTTATAATTATAATTTCTTTTTTATATAATAATTATTATAAATGTATGTTTATTTATTAATTAATATATGTATATTTATAAATATTAAAGCTTTTATTAAATAAATTTATATATTATTAATTACCATATTTTTACAAAAAAATATATTTTATTATTATTTTAATTAATAAAATGTTTTATACTGATTTTATTTTTATTTTAAAGGAATAATCCTTTAATATTCATTCAGTCTAATTGGATATTTAGATTAATTACGATTCCTTGTAGAAATTGATTCTGAAAAAATAAATAAAAAAAAAGTTGAAGTATCACATATTTACCGGCAATATTATGTTGATGGTAATTGTAGTTAAGTGGCACTGAATGAAGAGCTCTTGCAGACCATCGTTTGTGTCTACTTTCTTCATCATCATCACTGCCTCTTTCTGCTTCTTCGCCTAAGAAGTGCACTTTCTCGTAACGGTCCAGATATCTGCACCAAGAAATATAATATTTAATCACATAAATAAAACAATTTCTTATCATAAATATATTATTTTAATGTCATTATTCATATTACTAAAAAAATATACTCTAATTGAATTAAATTGAAAAATGGTTTTATTTTAATTAATTAGTTGTTTAGTTAGATAGGAAGATAATAATGCATAAAAGTTTACAGAAATTATAATAAATTAATAAAATTGTTATCTACATCATAATAATATTATTTATGAAGATATTACGAGAAAATATTAGTTATTTTTAATTATTTATGAAACAAAATGGTTTAATTTTATCTATTTTATTATATTATTAAATATAATTATACATTATTTTTCTAATCTGGATATCTATTACATTAAAGTTTGAACTTGTACCATTTTAGTTTTAACTAATTTTTCAGTATAAAAATTAATATTAAAGGATTTGTCTCTAACTATAATAATAAGAATCGGGAAAGATAAAAGTGAGATTTTTTGCTTAATCCACAAAATATTTAATTATGGATTTTATAGTTATATTATGGCTTAAGTTCTAAGGAAGATAGTTATATAAACTAATTCGAATTGATAATGTTGTGTCAACTGAGGGTCTCAGGCTAAGTAAGTTCCCGCTCCTAAACTGAACATAACATCCAAATACTCGACTAAGCGCGTGTCCCTGACCTAACCCAAGTGAAGTTCAGTGTCGCGGTATTACAAACACAACAGAGCATAGATCGCACGCTTACTACCATGGCAAAGTATATCGGAGACCTCAGTTCTCGAGACAGCGTCTCACTGAATGCAACAACGGCGAATAGAATATAGCGATCGTGGATAGCCAGCGACGACGACACAAGGGGTACCACGTGGTGCGCCCGCGCTTCATGGGGCCAAAGCACTACGACGCTTAAAGGGGGACCAAGGGGGGCTTAGGGAGATACGTGTTGAGGTAGTCGTGGACTTGTGGGCCAGTGTAAACTTATATGTTACACATAGAGGTATTGAAACGCGTAACACGTGACCTGCACGCGTTGTTTAATGTCAAACGCACGTGTATTAACAACGCCACGTGATTCTACCAAAATTACAATAGATTCAATCTATATAAACGTGAATCCTGCTACTATAATATAAGTAGTAAAGTTTAGAAATTCAAGCAGTTATGATATTTACATAAATACATTTGTTCACACCTGTTATAAACAAAATATAGTGCAACTCTTAAAAAAAATCATTTATACTTTATTTAAAATTAATTTCTGTAAAATGTAACTAAAATACGTTTAATTATATTTGAACAATTGAATATATAAATCAAGTATTATTTTTTATATTAAAACTTATAAAAATGATACATAAGGTCAATGACCTTTATTAATGCTGGTCCCGCACAACATAAATGCGTTAGACGTAAATGGTTGCATAAATCTGTGTATATATAGAAAATCTGAATATGAAGCCAAGTTTTAAATTTCTGGCATAAAACAATTTTGTTTATTTATTTTAGAAATACCTAGAAATATAAGTTGATGGTTTGAAAGTATGAAATTTATTTTTAACATGTTAGTCATCTGAAATATATTTATATATGTTTATGCTATGCACTTAAAAAAATTTTGTATAGTGACGTCAATTCTTATATGTATAAATTTGAAGCTCTGTATTTAATTTATTTATAATTTCCCTGGTATAGTTTATGTATCGCGGTACAATTAATTTTATTCTTAAATAAGAAATGCTCGCCATATATTAAATATTTTAAAATGTTACATGCTTGGATGTTTTTTATTCTACTAATAATGAATCACAAACAATTAAAATGTAAAAAGAAACTTTAAGATACTATAATCAAATGTTTAAAGTTTAAAAAAGATGTAGATTAAATGTTAGTTAATTTCGTAGAAAAAAATTAATATTTTTATAAAAACTAACTTATTTTGTTACGATTTAAATAGGTTATAAGAAACAACAGTGATTATGAATGTGCCGCCTATGGTAGTGTCGTACGATGCACCAAATAGCGATAGAGCGCCAGTTGTAAGAATATATCGTTCGTTCACACTCAACGACAACAAAAATATAATCATTGGGGGTACAGCATTACATTCTGTGATTTGCGTCACACTATATACCATACAACACAGCTACGTTATACGCGTTCGTACTTCGTTGTAGTACTACTGATTTTAGGAGGCACAGGGGGGAATATTCATTCACAAATGCTCGACTTGCGGAAGGACAGTGAGTATAGCAGTGAGGGGAGGGGAACACGTTCACAGGACAGGAGGTTCATAGCTCAGTCAGTTACAGAGTTCAGTCCTCTCAGTTGGGTTTCGACCGCCAATCAGCCTGGGGAGTTGATCAAAATTATTTGTTGCTATAAAATATTAAACTCCAAACACTCCTTCAAAGGATATATCCATAAAATGGAAAATTATGTGTCTTAAATATCTTCTATAAACATTTATTGATAGGTAACAAATTTTTACAACCTTACCAATTGTGCAAATACGATATTTAACTATTAAGAGGATAAAATATTTTTTTTTGTGTTCAGGGATTTAGTATTAATTCAATATATAAATCTCACAGTAACACAATTCTCTTGTGAATCTTATTTTTACTTTTACTAAAGTCAAGAGTATAAAACTTAAAAATTATTTGAAGTGACTTAAACGGCTGGTAGTACGATTGAAATCAATATTTGATGTGTTTTCATTCAAAATTTGCAGATACCTAATGGATTTGACTTGAACAACTCGCTTTAAATTCTGAACTCAAATCCATACTACCTACTACTTATTTCAAGATTCTCTAAATAACATTTTTAGAAAATGAGGTTATGAAAAAAACATCAAAGAAATAAAATTTTCAACTTTGGTGCATTTAATATAAACAAAAGATATTAATCTGTAACTTTAATAACAATATCTTGTATTAAAGGAACAAATATCTATAATATATTTTTTTTTTTAATATAAAATTTATATCTATAATAATATTCCCTATTTTTAAATATAAAATTTATCTTGCATTTCTTTAAGACTAGAAAATAAAATTAACGGTATTAATAAGTATGTGTACTTTCACAAACGTTAATATAAATTCTTGTATCATAAATAAAATTATATACATACATATCTATTAATTCTGAGTACAGTTATAAAGAAATAAAATATGTTATAAATTATATTTAAATAAAAAATTACCTTATATAGACTTGCTTTAGAGCAACTCCTCCATTAACACATTTTGCAGGCAAGTCAAATTTTTCTAACAAAGTGTCCCAACCATTTTTGGAGTTTATCTGCAAATAAAATAAAATAATTATTAGTTACTATTTTAAATATGTGAATATAATAATAAAATTACACATTAAATCCTAGTTATTCACGAATGAGCACGTTACAATTTTAATATGCAGTTTTATTTGTCCTTGAAATTAAAATACAACATATAATTTCATGACACAATATTCGAATGTAATTAAATACATGAGTTTTGAAAATAATATAATAGAAAATGTAAAAAAGCTTTATTTTCATGGAGTAGACTATAGACAACTTATGATCGAGTTTATACAATTATTGCGCAATAGCGATTTTTCGTGGAGTAGACTATAGACAACTTATGATCAAATTTACGTTATTAGATATTAATTAACAATAATAAATAAATATCTTTTGACTTGAATATGATTTGCATAAAATACATCTGGCATCAGCGTACCTAACAACTGTCCATTGTTGTTGATACTATTCAGTTGAATATAACATAAACATTTAAGAAATGAGTAATAAAACTCTTTAATTTCAACACAACGGATAATTTGCTTAAAAAACATTATATAATTGAAAAAAAAAAAAAAATAGGTTTAAGTTCATTGAAGCAAGCAAAATTTTAACTTCCTATTTAAAAACTGCTTTAAATGATCGAACTTTAAGAAACATCTAAATTAAAGTTATTAATTTAAAATTAAACAATTATAATATAAAAAATAACATATTAAAATATGTACAAGTTTTTTATGATTTTCGCGAAACGCAAAATATTAAACTATAACTTTTTTAAACGTTCAAGTTAATATGGTTAAAAAATATAATTAACTATTAATATGTTTTAAAATAAATATTACAATAATAAAAATATATATTTTTCAATTTTAAATAATTAAATAAAAAGTGAGAAAGTTATCTAAAACTTGAAATTTATACAGCAAAGCTTTACACGAAAACAAAAATAGATCCGCGCAACAGATTTGCTGTTATAATGAAATGCGCAATGACAAATGCAATCATTACACAATCAACATTGCAATTTCCCGGCCGCGGCAGGTATGTGCAACAGAGAAAACCCTACAATGTTTGTATTTAAAGTGTTGTTGGGCGAGAAGGATGAAAGATGACTAGGGAAGGCGTGGTTTATTGATTTTTACATAGCAGCAGACATGAGACGTATTCAACAACGCGATTCGCAACTGCTCAACATACTGCCAATTTTTTTAACGGTTTTCTTACGATCGACGAGACAGGTGTGATATAATGATATCGAAATGTTTTCAAAGGTTATTGATATTATTATTATCTTTTATATAAAAGTTTACAGGTATTTTTCACTGAAATTCAAAATTAATATAAAAAATATAGGTCAAACAAAACAATTTCATTAGTTTTAAAGGTCATATTACATTTTGATAAAATATAAAGATTAAATCTAGAAAACAATTTGGAGAATTTAAAAGCTAATGAAATATGATTCGTAAACTAAACAAGTAGTAATTCAAAAGACATGGGTTTTTAGAATTTATTTTTGTAAATAGTTTGAATGTCATAGTTTCGATATTTGCTTTTAGAGGCACGTAATTTAATAGTTTTGAGTTTTAAATTAACCTTTTGTACCAAGAATGAAGGGTTCATGATATAAAATTCGTAAGACGTTATAGTTATAAAAAAAGGATTGGGTTTTACCGTTGTTAGGGGAACGTATAGGAATTCAATAAATTTGACCCTTATATGAACCATTTATGCCAGGAATTAAGGGTTGATTAAAACCATATTGTCTATCATAGATTAGGGAAGAAATTTCTAGAAAATTGTTTATTAGGATATTCCAAAGAATGATTTGTCGGGAGAAATTGTAATAATTTAAAAGTTCTAGGTTCAAATTTATTTTTATTTTTAAGATAAATGTTTAATTAACTAGTCCCTAGTGTTGAAATTTTGTATTATTTGTTTTTACATTCTGGAATTACTTATTAAAACAAATTTCAACACTAAAGACCACTAAATTAAACATTTGGCTTTAAAATAATAACAAAATATATATAAAAAATATATCAGATTTCAATAGGAAAGCAAAATAGTTATTTACATACCAAGTGCGGGAACGACTGGTTCCCGGATGCAAGCTTGTGCTGCCATAGAACGATTCCGGGAACCAAGTTCACGCAAGAATTATGTACAATATTTTTTGTACGAAAAGTTTGAAACTAATATTTAATTATTTATATTATTTTTAATGTTTATGTTAGACGTTTCATAGGTTACTGCTGTCATATCAGACAGAAAGTGTTGCCAACTGTGTTAATAAAATGCACTAAATTTATACTTAAAAATTAAATTTCATTCAATAATTTACCACTTTTTATAATAATTATTAGGAAAAGTAAAGTTTGAAAAACTACTTTTTTATTACAAATAGTTTTTTAAAAAATACCTTAGAAATAGGAGTGCTTTTTCCGAAATTTCCCGCACGCTAATCTGGTTACAATGCGGGAAATAGAAGTTTCGGATGTTACTTTGGTAACGCAAATCAACACATTTCAATGCATGAGTACAAAAAAATTTTTTTTCTACTACGAGCTACTATTGGTCTTACCATCGGATATATTTTCAAGTAAAGACTTTTACAAGCTGGAAAAGTAAGATTTTGACAGAAATTTTACATCTACACTTAGTTTCTTTAAAAATAAATAGTAAATAATTCTATATACTACAGAAAATGTTTTAAAATATACAGTAAATTATTTTTTATTTATTTATTTACAAGAAAGTTATTTAATTCGATAAACTTAATATGAAACGATAAAAAAATTAAGTGTATATTAATTTTAAGAAGGAAATATGAGTACCAAAGACTTTGTCTAACAAACAAGAATAATTATTTTATCATTATAGAAGTTTTAAATAAAAAAATATATATTAAGACAATGGGTTTTCTTTGAAAACTATTTTCGTAGAGTGAATTGTATAAAAATAAAATTACTATCAGTAATAAAATAGTAAAAGCTTTTTAAATAAATATATTGATATTTTTCTTATATCAACGTCCGACATTTTAGTGCAACAACATAAAAAGCCATATGGTTAAACATCTGCTAAGCCATTAACAATTTCAGCAACTTAAAAGTATATAAACGGGAGTGGCCCGGAAGTTATCTTCAGCAACGATTGATAAGTACAATTCAAAGCTACATCCACTTCGTAGACAATCCAATAATTCAAGGTTAAGAGATAAAATAATCTTCTTTCTTATGGTATTGTGTATCTGTGGTTTCAAGTCAACGGCGGCGGGTGGGTTCAAGGACCCCCGACGTTACAATCGTATTTGTTCGACAAAGTTCGAATATAACCGCCCGCCAACATCATCATCATCATCGAAATGCTCAACCTCGACGACAATTTTGTTATCGTCAATTGTTTATATTTTGTTGGTTAAACAAATAGTTACATAATTATTTATACATTGTAAACATACAATTTACAACTGAAAATTTTGATCCAAGCCTGCTTGTATGTTTAGTTTCCTTAACACGATTTGTTTGTTTTAAAATTAACATCGATGCTAAACTGTATTTTTGTTGCAGGTTATTGCCTGAAGTATATTCTTTTATAACCCCTCGATGATTTTTAACGTTTTTCTAAGTACTAATAAATAATAATTTAATACTTACTCACTAAGTATAAGAGATTTTACTTCGCGAAATATATTAGTTAAGATTATATCCGCAAATTATTTATTTCTAAATAGTTTGAGAATTTAGAGATTGGATGAAAATACTTGGGGCAAAAAAGCGAGTAAAAGTTGTCGACTGATGCAATCTTGAGCGCCTAAGAAACATATATTACATCTTACTGTTGATTCTGAGGTTTGCATTTGTACTAGGTCATGGTCAGGATCTCAGGGTTCCAATCCGATCTTGGAAACCGCGTGGTTGACTCGTATGCGCGCGCATATTTTAACACACGTGATTTTCTCTCTCCTCCTGTTTTGATCGAGAACCACGTGGTTGTAACATCCTCTTTCCCCTCATGATTAGAAAGTTGACCAAGGAATAAGTATTGTATGTATAGGTAAGGTATCAACTATTTGCTGCAAGTTACTCTTTGGAGCGTTTTGAAGAATTTTAGAAGGACTATGGACAGTAAACAGGTTTCAACCAGTTTTATCAGGTTTTTAATGTTTTCAAGCGCTTTCCTTTTTCAAAAACTGAAGAATAAGAACAATTTTCTTTACAAATATATCCTAATTTGTCGTTCAGTATCTTTAAAAGTTATCAAAAGCAAGGATGTGTTTGAAGAAATTTATTTTTTTTTTAAGAAAAGGGCACTGAATTCTTCTAGAAACTGCGAGTGTTTTCTAAAAAGTAACTTAAGATGATTATAGGTTTGAAATTTAATTGAACCACCTTCTAGAAGCTGTAGATAGTTCCAAGTGTCTTTGTAGTTCGTTGTAAGATTTCTTCAAATTCATTAAACTTTTTATAGCATCTCTAAACTTGTAACGGCTTCTTAAACCTTAAACTATTTAAATGTCTCATAACATTATGGTTTAAATATTAAAAAAAATATATGTAGGACAGATTTATTCAGTTAAATGTCAAATATTTTTACTCACAGTTAAATTTAGTCCAAAAAGTCTGAGTACAAGACTTTAGAAAGAAAAGCATTCGAATAAAAATATCTTCAGATATGTAAAAAGTATTTGTCTTTAATATATAAATACGAAATTAAAAAGAAAAAAACATTGTACATGTTTTGTTTATATTGTAGTAGAAAAATAAAACGATAACAATATTTTATGCGCACAAAAACAAAAGACAATATCTTTAATATTTTTTATTCAAAATATTGTTTAGTTGCTTGTTCATGTTATTCATCCTTCTTAGTTTTGTATTGTTTATAAATTTCTATCTTTCTTCTAATTTACATTTGCAGACATATTTACTATCTATGCAAAGCAGACACTTTTAGAAAATAATATATATGCTTCAATGGGGGGTGGTGGGGAAGGGTGACAGTAATTGAGGAGATGTGTGCAGTTAATTTACGTCTTTTAATAGTAAACATTCCTTTATAATGTTTTAGATCATCCTAAAGCAGGAGTCAGCAACAAGCGGCCCGCCAGACAATAATTAAATTAAAAGGCAAATAATATGAACTAAAATAATTTGATATTTTAGAAAATAAATTTCCTAACTTGATAACATCAATTACTTTCCACAAAAAATGATTTATTTTCGTATTTAATATTATTATTTTTATTAGTCTTATTTAATAAAATTACTACTAAATACTGTTCTAAAAAGGTTACCGACCACTTTCCTAAAGGAAAATAAATCCGTTACCCAGAATCTTTTTTTCCGGTTTATAGAAATGAAAGGTTTATGACGAGGAACTGGTCCATGATAATCTGATCTTCTCAAGACATTTCCACGAGTACGAAACTCTAAAATCTGTTTGAATTACCTCTAAACGGCTGGAAGTATGACTGGGTTCAGAATTTAAAATAAACTGTCACTCAATTTAGATCAAAATTTGCAGGTAACTAATAAATGTGACCTGGACAGCTTGTTTTAAATTCTGAACTGAACTTGAATCCATACTACCAATGGCTCCTTTAAGGTTTATTAAAAAAAAAATTTAGAAAGTTTTGTGAATAAAATTTTAGCGAGTGAAAGAAGGATAGAAAAAAGCATTTACTAACTTTCCTTTCTGAGACATCTCTAACAAATTTTGGATGTACTAAACTGGCATTATTTGATATTTTTATGGCGTTTGTTTTTATTTTATAATTCTTTGAACAGTTGCATAAGTTTAATAAAGTTTTGCCAATTTTTAAATATTTTACCGTCATCGTGAATTTTTTTTAATCAATTTTCAAATTTATACAGTTTATATTAAGTTTATTTATAATATTAAACTATTAAAAAACACAAAAGATTATAAATTACTTTATGTAAGTGTTAAATCAATTTTTTTTGTTAATCGCGGTTATAAATACGCAGATTATTTTGTTTTTATTTATGTTATTATAATTTATGGAAGAAATGACCAACCTTTTTGAATAATTTCATTCCATTTTTTGCAATATTAAAATTTTATACGCAGACATTTTAACTAACTGTATATAAAAATACAACATTATCAAATAAAACGTTACAATAAATCAATATTTATCAGACTATAAAAATGGGACAATAAATTCTATATCAGGAGTTTAGTAAATTGATAACTTCTATATAATATACGCATCATCCGTTATAATAATGATAACGGTCGCTATAATTACCGAATGGGAAAAATAAGTATTGATTTTCTATTGTTATAATACCCCATAATATTAACAGGAAATTATTAATTATTTCTTGAACGGTTAGAGCCCGCATAAGATTAACACAAAAGAAATATATCTTATTGTTTATATTATAAAAAATAATTTTTTTACAATAAAATAAATTGAAAATAATGCTAACCTTGAATATAAAATATAAATGATATGTCGTGATGCGAGTGTATTATAAATAAAATTATATATAATAATTTTTTCACATAAATAAAAATAGAAAATGCATTCAACATAATTTATAAAAGGAAAACATTAAAAATTAATTAGCATATTTTTAAGGTTATGAATTGTGTAGGTATAAAATATTACGCCATTTTGAATGATGTCATTTTGGGTTTTTTTTTTTCTATTTTAAATTATAACTTTTCTTCTACTTAATTTGGATGTTATCGGAATATAAATTTCTTTTATAGTAGACCATGCAAATAGTGAATTTATGTATAAATATGTGGATATTAATTTTATATTTAAAAATATAAGTTTATTCCGTTCGGAAAGCGCGTGCCGATATTAAAATCAACAAATACAAGCGCCGCGCATTCTAGTCAACAGAAACAACAGCCGAATCACAATCGCTGGTTCCGTAGTCGTAGTCCCGTCGATGCAATAGCTTCAAACACCCTGACCTTGCCCCACATCAGTACAACGCGATTACACCTTGTTTGCTTCCGCAAAAGTAGAAGATGTCGTCCGAACCATACGTACAATAGTGCGTACGATAGAAGAGTGCGCACGCGACACGCGAAACAACAACAACGCTTGTTGAGACAAGACAGTCTCTGTTACTATCAGGGAATACCTACTGCATACTTAGAACTACTCTTGTATACATATATATTAGGATTTTTTAACCGGACTATCGATAATTGTGTCAAGTGTAATGATCCAAAAACAGTGGCGCGCTTATGGGGCTAAAGAAACAAATTTTACAATTACCTTTTATAGCAATACTTACCAAATACTTACCAGATTTTATTATTTTTATTTGTGAAATATCTTAATAATATTATAATAATACCAAAATAGCTTTTAAAAATTCAATATAAAAAATAATAATTTTTATTTCTATCAATCAATTTAATAAAAACAAACAGAAGAACTACAGAATTTTGTAAATTATTAAATCAAAGTTTAATCACCTTAAAAAGTTACAATTATATATTTTTAATAACTCTAACAAAAAAAATCTTTAGTATATTTTTGAATACAACTAAAATAAAACAAAAATTTATTATATTTTGAATAATTATTTATTATTCTTAAGGCTAGACTATTGAAAATATTTAATAAGTTAAAAAAAGTCTCAATAAAAACATAAATTAAGATAATTTATTAAAATTTAAACCAAGCTACCATTTCGCATATTTTTATATTATAAATAAAATATAACACCACCCTATACCATGTAGTAATTTCCATAAGAATATAAATACACAAAACAACTGGTTAAAATTTTTCTGTTAACACCATGTATATTTAAAAACCGGTCCGTTGAGTACGCAGACAGAATAATAGAGTAGGGCTAGTTTTTTATCTTCATAATTCTTTCACAAGAAATGAAATATTCTTAACAGATTTAACCAGCAAAATTATGAAAATTGTTTAAATAAATATTTATTTATATGCTGCGTGATAATATTTTAGTTTTTTTAATAACATTACGTTGTTTATTAATTTAATGATAATGAAATGAATAGTTTTTGTAATTATTTATACTTATAAGATAAATTTGCGATATTTGTCCGAAATATAAGGATTTTTTTTTCAATAATATATATATATATATATATATATATATATATATATATATATATA
>CM008233.1:22696569-22734214 GCA_002278615.1 Pogonus chalceus | reverse complement strand
AAAAAAAATTTAAAATTTTATAATAGCAAAATAATCTATCAAAATTTATATAATAATTACATTATTCTATTATAAGCTAAAAAATTCCACAATAACAATTAAATTCAAATATTCAAGGTAAGCAAATAATATAGTATCTTAAATTACATTGTCAGAAATGAACATAAAAAATGTTTTTATTATTCTATTCATATTTTTAAAACGAAACAAGTTAAACATTACATTAATTTTGCAGTTAAACACAGTTTATGTAAATATCAACACACACATTTTCTTTAATTTATGATATTAAAATCACATTAGATATTAAAACAAACTACATATTTATAATATTATAAGATTACGCATTTACAAAATTTTAAATTCATTATAATAAAATATGTAAGTAATTATAACTAGATAATAAAATTGTAATTAGTTTTTAGTTTTAATTGCAACAATTAGATAAACTGAGTAATAAGGGTCTTATGACGAAAATAACATTTTTTCTATTATAAATTTATTTCTTCCTTTTAGCCAAAATGTATAATGTTTTAACAGAAAAAATTATATCAGACATTCTTCAGAATCGTTTTAATAATGAAGAAACCAAATTAATAAATTTTAATTCAAAACTTATTTTTCAAAATCAGGAAGGATATATGGGTGAACATTTCCTAATAAACGTAACATTTGAAAAAAATAGAGAAATTGCCACTGAAGATTTTTTTATGAAACAAAAATTAACGAAAAATCAAATTCAAGAAGATATGTTAAAAAATATATATGAAAAAGAAATATTTTTATACGATTATTTATTTAAAGAATTCAAAAGATTAAATTACAACACAGATTTTGCTGCAACAGGCTATTACTGCATTCCAAACGAAGCAATTATTATGGAAAATTTAAAAAATAAAGGCTACGATATTTTACCACGTAATACAAATTTTGATTTAGACCAAATAAAAAGTGTTTTAAAAGCATTAGCGTTATTTCACGGAGCAAGTTTCGCTTATGAAAAAACAAAATCTAAAGAATTAAATAAAAATTATAAACTTACTGATGATTTTGCAAAATGTTTGGAAGAAACGTTTTTCGTTCAATATACCAATAAAAAAAGTACTGCACTTAGTTATTGGGCTGGATGTAAAAAAACAATTTTAGCTTTAACTGAATTATTACCAGAAAATCAAAAATACAAAGATAAGTTTATAAATTTATTGGAAAATTTTAAAATTGGTAAAATATTCGTACAACAAACAAAATATCCAAAAACGTGTGGACATGGTGATCTTTGGTCAAATAATATGATGTTCAAAATGGATGGAAAATCATTAGTTAAATGTTGTTTAGTTGATTTTCAAGTCCTACGCTACTTCTATCCAAGTTTTGATGTGTTACTAGCAATTTTTTCAAACACAAATAAATCGTTTAGAGAAAAACATTTGAAGGAACTATGTACATATTATTATCAAACATTATCTGATATTTATAAAAACTATGGTTACGATCACGAAGTATCTATACTTCGTGATCTATGCAATCATGTTAAAATTGTAATTTAGTATAAATAAAATTAAATAATTATTATTCACACAATTAACATAGTTTTTTTCAATTTGTAAATTAAAATTAATAATAAATTAACATATTATAAGTAGTTTAACTTTTTTTCCTATTCCACAATTCTTTTTATGTGTCACATATTTTATTTACTAAAAAAAAGAATTTTTAAAATAGCTAAAATATGTTTAAAGTATAATTTTATTAACAAAATTAATTAAGGATATACCGTAGTCATTTATTTGAACACTTAACTTTTTAGTAACAGTTTGTATAAATAGAATAAAATAAATTAGATTCATATATTTTAAGAAATTTAGATTGCTTATCAGTATTTTTTTTAAATATTTAAGATTATTTCGATACATAATTAACTATTTTAATTTTGATATCAAGTCGATTATGTTTATGATTTAATAACAACCTTTTGTTCGATTTCTTATTAATTTTTATAACATTATTCTTAATTTTTTCAATATTAAAGCAATAGTTTTTTAAAGCTTTTGCTTCTAAATCTCCAGCTTCCACAACAAATCGAATCGGTAAAGTTTTCATGCGTAAAAGTATCTATGGAGATCAAACTTATTAAGAAATTTTAGTCTTACTACTGGTACGCCATTAAAAGCAATAAGTATTATTATAAACGTTTCCTACTGTAAATTAATTAATAAACAACATACTTTTCATGTTTCTTTAATTGTTAATACTGATTTTGTTAGTCTTAAAATACGCAATTATGTAATAATTTTTTAAAATTTTATTTAATAAATAAATATATAAATAAACAATAACAATTTGAATGTAAAAATCCGATAAATAACAACATGTATATTATAAATCTAATGCACAAAACAATGTAATCATTCTTTTCATTTAAATTGAAGGCATATCTGGAAATATTAATTTCTAGTATTATCATTTCTTTTTGTCGATTTTTATTATTATTTAAAAGGAGAAACTTAAAAGACTAATCATATTTTTTTCCAAAAATTTTAATTTATTTCTTTTTTTCAGAAATTAATACTAGAAAGGATAAAGTATACTTTGCTATTGATATAGGTCCGTTTTAAATTACATATTTTTAAAATATACTTGTATATAATTTATTTGGCATGGATTTATCATTATTATTAGGGTCATAGTTCCATCTAAATCTTTTAGATCCTATAAATACAACACTATTACTAAGAAAATGAAAATTAAAAAAAGTCTCAAAAATTTTGCAAATGAACTTTTAAAGCTAATAATCTGGAAACTAAAACTAATTGTATCAAAAGATATAAGATATTTCAATGTTCCAATCAAAAATGCTTGATGAAAATAAAATTCCAAAATTTAAAACCTATTTCTTTAAGAAATTTATTCTTACGGTAAGATCGATCACC
Organism: Pogonus chalceus; assembly: GCA_002278615.1. NCBI lineage: Eukaryota > Metazoa > Arthropoda > Insecta > Coleoptera > Carabidae > Pogonus > Pogonus chalceus. The sequence goes on along the minus strand of CM008233.1, from coordinate 22,731,284 downwards.
TAAGTACCTTAGAAAAATAGTTTTGGGTTTTGTTAGAATAATAGGCATTACCTAGAAGTTTAAGGAAAGGATAAACTACTTTAATCCCTTTAGAGCTTTTAGTAAAACTATTACATTATTCTATTGTGAGGAAATTTCCAAAACAACAATTTAATCCAAATATTTCAAGGTAAGCAAATAATATGGTGTTTAAACTTGAAATGTCAAAAAATATCTATATATAGAAAATATGTTTTATATATTTTATTAATATAATTAAAACGTAACTATTTAGATAAAAGATAAATCAATCGAGTATTAAAATAAATTGAAATAAAAAAAAAAAAAGAAAATCAAAAGTTTATGTAAATATCAACAGTTAAGGTCATATATAATTTTCAATTTATCTGCTTTAATTTATAATATTATAATCACATTAAATATAAAAAAGAACTATTTTTATAAATATAAGATTATGATGTTACATTATTTTTAAGTTAGTTACAGCAGTGAACGTCAAGCAGTGATCAAATTAAAATATGTAAGTAATTATAATTCTTACTATATACATATATTACTGAAACTTTGATTAAAAATAAAATTCAAATAAGTTTTTAGTTTTAATTCTAACAATTAAATAAACTGAGCATTTTGATCACATAACGAAAATAACAAATCTAGAAGAATTAATTTATTTCTTCTTTTTAGCTAAAATGTCTAATATTTTAACAGGAAAAGAAATATCGGAAATTCTTCAAAATCGTTTCAATAATGAAGAAACTAAATTAATAAATTTTAATTTAAAACCAATTTTTGAAAATCAAGAAGGATATATGGGTGAACATTTCTTATTAAGCGTAAAATTTGAAAAAAATGGAGAAATTTCCACTGAAGAATTTTTTATGAAACAAAAATTAACGAAAAATCAATTTCAACAAGATATGTTAGAAAATAGTACTGTATATGAACGAGAAATATTTTTATACAATTATTTATTTAAAGAATTTGAAAAGTTAAATTACAACACAAATTTTGCTGCAAAATGTTATTACTGCATTCCAAATGAAGCAATAATTATGGAAAATTTAAAAAATAAAGGCTACGATATTTTACCACGTAATACAAATTTTGATTTAGACCAAATAAAAAGTGTTTTAAAAGCATTAGCGTTATTTCACGGAGCAAGTTTCGCTTATGAAAAAACAAAATCCATAGAATTAAATAAAAATTATAAACTTACTGATGATTTTGCAAAATGTTTGGAAGAAACGTTTTTCGTTCAATATACTAATAAAAAAAGTACTGCACTGAGTTTTTGGGCTGGATGTAAAAAAACAATTTTAGCTTTAACTGAATTATTACCAGAAAACCAAACATACAAAGATAAGTTTATAAATTTATTGGAAAATTTTAAAATTGGTAAAATATTTGTAGAGCAAACAAAATATTCAAAAACGTGTGGACATGGTGATCTTTGGTCAAATAATATGATGTTCAAAATGGATGGAAAATCATTAGTTAAATGTTGTTTAGTTGATTTTCAAGTCTTACGCTACTTTTATCCAAGTTATGATGTATTGCTAGCAATTTTTTCAAACACAAATAAATCGTTTAGAGAAAAACATTTGAAGGAACTATGTACATATTATTATCAAACATTATCTGATATTTATAAAAACTATGGTTACGATTTAAATGATATTTTAACATTTGAAGATTTTGAAAAAACTTTAGATTTAGTTAAATGTGATGTCTTAATGCAGGTTACGGGTGTTAGTACAATAACTTGTATTCCGAAAGAAACGTTAAATGAAATAAGTAAATCATCTGAAGGTTTTCAAGAAACTTTCTTTGATAATCACAAAATCGCTGCTAAAGCGTTTCAGAGCAATGAAACGTTTAGAAAGGTTTTGAGAGAAGCGTTAAATGAATTATATGACGCATTATCTATGCACTCATGTTAAAATTGTAATTTATTATAAATAAAATTAAATAATTTTTTGTTCACGCAAAAAACATAGTTTTTTTTTGCAATTTATAGATTAAAATAAATATTAAAATAACATATAATAATAATTTAAAGTTTTTTTTTTACCTATTTCACAATTGGTTTTAGGCAAATCATAAAATAAATAATATATACATATATTTATTTTTGAGCAGAAATTTATAAATATTTTTGATTATTATTTTAATTACTTTAAAACGAGATTACATGAGTAAAATATTATTTTATATTGTGTTTATTGCTATTGACGGTATATTTATAATAGTAAAGTTAATAGTTAAAGCACATTTAATGTATGATTAATTTGAAAAAATCATTTATTTTTAAAGATATCATAAAAAATTATATTTAAAATACTGGATACTTCTTAATAATTAATATACATATCTAACTTTTCAGTATCATTTTATGTATAGTAGAAATCTAGAAATTATTTATTACGGCGGATAACGAAAATAAGGAAAAACTTAAAATAACCTTATACCTGTACTTAATTTATTTGGTTAATATTATATCATAATTTCATGTAAACACATTTTAAAACCAGATAAAAAAATATTTCATCTAAATTCAAAATGGTGTGCATACATAAAATCTAAGAAATTAAAATTGTATATCACTAATTTTTTTCTTAATATTTTAAGATTATTTCAATAAGTAATTCACTTTTTTTATTTTTAATATCAAGTTTATTATATTTGTGATTAAAAAGTATGTTTTGTTCTATTTCTTTTTTTAATTTAACAACGTTACTTCTNGAGTATAGAAATAAAATAGGACATTCATTTACAAAAAGGAATTTAAAAATGCTTAGATTAGATTGAATAGCTCAATAAGAATAAAAAATAACGACAAATGATTTTTTTTATTAATTTAAAATAAAGTTCGTTTAATTTACAAAAAAAGATATTAAAAAATCAATTGTGTTCAGTTTAACTACAATTGATATATAATATCAATATGATGTCACGGCGAAACTAATATTCCTATCTCACTCCGCACCACACTCTATAGTGTGCAAAGATAGTAATAGTGCGACGTCACAGTAACACCAAAAACAAATTTCAAATATCTCCTAAAGTTTCTGGCGACAGTAGAAAAAATCTTGTGTGTATTTCGAGCGCAAATGGACATTGTAGATTTCGAGAAAATGCCGCGCGACTTTAGGAGCGCGGCAACAATCTCTCAATCGACAATGTCCCACTTTGCGCTCTTAATACACAAATAACTATTTCATATTAAGGCATTAGTTTTCTAAAACATTTTTAGTTTCATAGTGTATTATGCTATTTTCTATATAATATTTATAAGATGTAATTAATCGTAAAAATTCGCTTTTTTTAGAAATGAGATTATAGTTATTTAGAATTATTTATTATGTAAGTAAACAACAAGAAACAATGGAATTTAGGTGCAATAATAAAAAAATCATCGTGAAGATAAAACATATAAATACAATTCATTTATAATAATCTGTTCGACGTTATAAGCGATATTGTTTTAAACAATTTCGGCTGTAAATTAATTAATGGTTAATAACCTTTTTACGTTTTTTAAATTTTTAATACTTAATGTGTTGTTAATCTTAAAGTACGCAATAAAAAATTGTTTATATTTTATTTAAATAATTCATACATAAATAAGAAAAAAACAATTTGGATGTAAAAATCCGATAAAAGGAAAAATAAAAAAAAAAAAAAACAAAAAATTAAAAATCTAATGCACAAAACAATGCAACCCCCCTTTTAATCCAGTGTTTCTCAGATTTTAAGCTTGGTACTTCAACCGCAACTACATAATTTGTTGAATGACCAGTAGTTGATAAAGTACCAGCTCTTGTTAATGTTTTGTAAACAGGGCATTCGTATGAGCCAATAGCTTTTATATGGCTTTCTTCAGGTTTCATCCAAATTGTAGGCATATCTGGGAAATTTAAATTTCTAGTATTATAATTTATCTTTGTCGTTTTTTTTATTATTATTTCATTGCAAGAATTTTCTGATTTTATGAGATATGAGAGACCATTTTAAATATACATATTTCTTTAAATATACCTGTATATAATTCCTTTGGCTTAGATTCATCTAAACTATGAGAATCAAAGTTCCATCTAGATCCTTCTAAAAATAAACCATAAATACAACACCCATCTGTAGGTGCTATTGAAGGTCTCCGACTCATAACCTGAAAATTGTAAATAATCTCAAAATTTGTGTAAATAGGCTTTTAAGGCGTATAACCTGAAAACCAAAACCAATTGTATCAATAGATATAAGATATTTTCTTGCAAAATTTTGCAATGTTCCAGTTAAAAATGCTTGAGGGAAATAGAATCCCGATATCCAAAACGCCGATGGTATTCCTTCATCTACCCATTTTTTTAAGAAATCAATTCTTGCGTTAAGATCAATAACCCAAGCACCTTAGAAAAATATATTTGTTTATAATTTTGAGTTTTGTTAGGGTAATAGGCATTACCTAGGGGTTTAAGGGAAGGATATGCTTTGCTAGCCCACATTGATGGCACCTGATTTTTAAATAAACTGCCTGACATTTGCTCTAAAGCTTCAGACATTACTACTAATCCCTTTAGAGCTTTTAGTAAGTCTCTAAGACTTGACCTGATAACACGTAATAATTTATTAAAACGTATAACTTCTTGTACCAACACTGTATTTAACGATTCTTCGTACATAACAGGATACCTAGGAAAAAAAATCAGGAACATGGTGGCAATTATCATGAAAGTATTAAATATAAAAACTACTTTTCAGCAATTTCCTCAAAATCCATAATATCAGGAATTTGAGCTAAAATAGAATTAGTAATATTTGAAGTAACTTCTTCTTGGCTTGCCGTTTCACTACCAACTATTCGAGGCTGAAGAGCAAGTAATATTGCTAATCCTGTAAAGGTTTCTGCTTGGGCTCGACTGATGTCTGCATTAAAATGTAATCCAAATAATGCAGGATCATCGTTGATCGGTAAACGACGAATATAATCAATATATTCATGAAGTGTATGGTCTACTGGGAGCTAAACATTTTTACATTTATTAAAATAATTACTTAAATTTTAAAAGATTTCTAAATGTACTTGGTAATAGCATTTAGCTGGATCAAAAACATAGTCGTCACATACAACTTTTAAGTTATAATAATCATCTAAAATATTCATAAGACAACGGCGATCCCAATCATCTGTAACTCTTCCGCCGTAGTTTATCTGTCCAGCTGTGTAAACCAACACCTTTTCAATTTCATATTTTTAAATAATATTTATTAAAAATAACTCAATGATTTACCTTAAATGGAATATCACTATATTCCAATAAAAACATATGTAATTGAGAAATGCAAATTCTCAAATCACCGTCCGTAAACTCATATGGTATATTGAAACCAAGCGGCCCAAATTTTCTCCGTTCAAGTAAAATACCATGAAATAAACAGAGAGAAAATAAAAGCCATCGAAATGGTCCTACTTTAGGATGTTCCGAATGGAAAAAGTCTACTAAATCACTAATTTGGGCAGTATATGCTCGAAGCATATTTGCTTTAATGCCTCTAGGGGGTTCAATAGTCATTTTACTGCCATTTTGTAAAATTGAAGCAGGAAAATGCGGAGACGGTGTCGATGTCAGCCAAATTCGAAAATCTCGATGAACAGTATCGGCTGGGATATTTTCAACTAATCGCTCTAAACGAGGCATCCAACTTGGAGCCAAATGACAATTCTACAAATTGAATTGTTTATTTTTTATACTTAAAATTAAAACTAGTTATAAACCTGAAAGAAAACCCATTGACCACTTTCAATTCCATCTTCAATCATTTTTTCAGCCCTTGGTCCTTGTCCTTGTCCTAATGAAATTACAGACATTCTTTTTGACATTCGATTTCTATCAGCAAATTTATACAAATCAGCTGCGGGATCTGTACCAGTTGAAAGGACGAAAATTAAGGGAATTAAAGGACTAGATTCTTGAAACATGGCGGATAGGTCACTTGTTTGTGGTTCAACAAAATTTTCACCCATATGTTTTACTAGATAATCTTGCATTGCGTCTGTGACTTTATCTGGTCGAATGCATTTAAGGACAAATATATGCTGAAAATCGTCTAGTTCTTCATCTACTTCTGGAGGAAGCGGTTCTCTTAAATAAAAGTAAAAAAGTCAAGGCAATTTTTAATTTGAAGAATTTAATTTAAAATGATTCTACCTATGAGGAGTTTTAGAATCAAATATCATTTTATAATGGCTAACATATTTAGTAAATGTTTGTGTAAATATGTCAAAATCTGGTAAAACTTTCATGGATAAAACATCATTCCATGATCGAGCTGATAACCATTCTGGAGCTGGGTTTCTCTTTTCCTAGAATATTAATAATTTAAAATAGTTTATGAATTCAAGAATAAAAAATAATTAACATACAACAGTAGGGCTCCCGCCAGCAAGAAAATGTTGCCATTCTTTTGGGTTTATACTACCATCATTTGTTTCAATTCGAATACAGACAAGAAATGCAAATAACATTTTGTGTTTTTCAAATAAACTTCGACATACATTTGTAAATAAACTGAATGTAAAGTAATCATTTATTATTTTTACTCTTTCTTCCAGCTTTTCTACAAATGAATAAATATAATATTTAAATAGCTATTATGAATAATTTATTATGTAAAGTAATTGGTACAGTATAGAGATTTGTAAAAGTTATAACTGGAATTATTTAAATTGCAAATAAAATTGTAATTTTGTATTACTATGAAACATATTTTACTTAAAATGGTTATTTATAAAGTTAGTTTAAACTTTTGTGATTTTACAATTTATTTTTTGAGAGTTTTCAGCAGTAATACTAATTTTACTTATTTTCTGTTTATTATATTAGAATAAAGATTACTTTAAAGTTTTCAGAAAACGAAAAAACGTCTTACTAGCAGAAATTAAAATAAAATAAACTATTTTTTTTCGTTTTACGTTTATAAAAATGCAAAAAAAAAACATTTAAATAAACTTTATAATTAATATGATCATTACGATATATTGATTGCTTACTGTCTATGTGGGATACGACATATTGTCATTAGAATTTGAGGTATCATAAAAAGAAGAAAAAAATTAAATTTATTTTAGAAGAAACATTGATTTTATTGTTATTTATATTTAATTATATTTTCAACACAGTTCATCATATTTGTATATCTTCATTTTGTATTTTAAAGCCCTCAGTTGATTAAAATATATTTATAGCTACTGAATATTATATTAGCTTCATAAATTCTTAGATTTTTTTTGCTTGTTTGACATTGGTTTAAACTTTTTTAATTATTTTAAATACTGTTAATTTTTTTAACTTAAGGTACATTTTCTTTAGCAGATTCTGGTTTTTTTATATATATTTCAAATAAAATACAGGCATTTTTAACAAATATACATTTGTAATTACTTTCTTGTTCATTTTATTAAGAACTTTCTTAAAACTAACTTAAAACTAGTCACAGATTTAAATTAGACTGTCATTTCGCTGGTTATATACATACAGTGCTTTGCAAAAGTCTGAATACATCACGAGTCTCTATTGAACCTACATTATTTCTATAGTTTCCGGCATAAATGAAAAGATGAAATTGGTTTTATGACAAAGTCTATTTACTTGTCAATATATAAAGTGGATTTTTTTTTTATATTAAGATTAAAATTATAATAAAAATAAATAAGAAAATGCTTTTATTGCGTTCAAATATTTTGCAAAAATCTGAATATACTTAAGATAATATTTTAGCAATGAATTAATTAATATTTTGTCTGTTAAATATTATGACTTGCAGTCGCCTAGGCATAGACGTTACTAATTTTATTGTAGTAAGAGAAGGATTTTTTTGCCATTATTCTTTAAGAATTAGCTGTAGTTCCTTTTTACCTATTACCGTATTATTCTTTTTCTTATTTTTTCTAATATTGCCCAGAAATATTTAATGGGGTTTAGGTATGAAGTTGCGGGGGAGTTTTTGGAAAGTGTGGTACATTATATAAAATTCATCGTATGCTTGGGGTCAATATCATGCTGAAAATAATAATTTTAAATAACTACCATTTTCTTGGCATTTTCCTGTTTTTTTTTTTTTTAAATTTTCAGATAATATATTTTATCTATTATTTCGTCCATGATTTTTAAATTACCACCTTCATACGATATCAATGCTCAAATCATGACCTCCCCACCCATCGCTGTGCTTTACAATAGCCTATATATTTTTCGGCATCTATTCTTTCCCAGATTAGCTTACTCTCATTCAATCTGTGTATATTAAGTTTTCATCGGAAAATATAATTTTCCTTCAAAATCTTAACTTTAGTTTTTTTTTTCTTTGGTTCACACTCTCTGGAAGCCGTTGATTGATTTACACCTATGTCAAATGAAGACTAAGTAAGCTGTAATTGTTCTTAAGGTACTTGATGGTTCCCGAATAAAATTTGTTTGATAGCTTTCTTCTAAGTTTTTCCTATTGTTAAACGAGTTTCCCCAAGAACTGCTGCAATGTTATTGTACAATTTGCTATCTTTTCTTAGTTTAATGATAATATCCATTTTGAATAGACTTAATTCCTTATTTTTCTTAAAACCCATATTATAAATACGTCCAGAATCCTTTGAATAAGAGTAATATTTACCAAAAAGGATCTACAGCTAATTCTTAAGGAAGAATGGCAAAAAAATCCTTCTCATATTATTATAAAATTAGTAGAGTTTGTGCCCAGACGACTGCAACTTTAAAAGGTTAGGCGACAAAATATTAATTAATTGATTGTTAAATATTATCTTAAGTGTATTAAAATTTTTACAAAACAATTGAAAGTAGCAAAAACATTTTCTAATTTATTTTTAGCAAAAACAAATTCTACTTTATACATTGACAACTTAATAAACTTTATTATAAAAATAATTCTATCTTTTCATATATCACATAGGTTTAAAAAATTCTCGTGGTGTATTCAGACTTTTGCAAAGCACTGTAGGTGGGATACGACATATTAGAATACATGAAACTCCGTGGGATACAACATACTTATTAAAAAATTTATTTAAAAAATAATAAATAAATAATTTTACTGCGAAGAATTTAACATAAGCTGCAAAACGTTATCATTATATTTTTCAGAAAAGTTCCTTTTCTCAATTTTTTTGAGATGCAGCATATTAGAAAGTGGGATGTAGATTTATAGAAACTGAATAATTTTACGGTTTTTAATACTTTTCCTTGTATTGACTTATTTATACTAACTTTTAAAATATTTAAAAATGTAATGTTTTCATTGTAAATAATTATTCGGCCATTTTAATTGTTTATTTTGATTAGTCATAAACTAATATTTTATGGAAAAAGTTATGGTATTATTTACCAGTTTTTTCAGTATTTGCCATACTCCCAATAAATATATTAACAAACCATTCTAAAGAATACTGATACATAGGGTCAATATTAGGTAAATCAGCGATACAGAAAAATAAAATTTGACCTCTATTTGCAACAGGTATATACTGAGCTCTAGTCGAATCAATATCTTGTTGAGTTATTTCAGTTGATTCAACTTTTAATTTTATTTCTTGACTTTTTATTTTACTTGCTTCTAAAGTTGTTATCAAATCTATATCATCGACAGGTGAACCTTCACTTGCACTTAATTTATATAAAATTCGGTCTTCTATTTCTTTTAATTCTTTTTTCATATTAGCACTACTGATAACTAAAGCGCTGCGAGCTTCTTCCAAATCTGGACGCTCTTGAAGAACTACTAAAGCTAATAACTGGTCTTGTAAACCACTGTCATTAAAAATGTTATTTTATAAATTTTTGAAAATATTTCGTTAGTTAATAAAATACCTGGGAACTAAGGTGAAATTAACCAATAAAACTTTAATAGAAACTTCTGGTGTATAATGAGGATTAGGTAATTTAGTTGTGATATATAATTTAAATTCGAAATTATATGGTATTATATTATCACCTAATTTTAACATCCATTGTCCGGATTGTCTGTCAAGTTGAAATTTATTTAAATAAATGAATTTATAATATATTTAATAGTTACTTGAATAGTTGTCGCTGAAGAACAGGATCCAATGCCGGATCTAACTCGGTTCCTACATTTTCTATAAGAATTGGTTTGCCAAATCGAATTGCTGATTCTAAAGTTCGGATTAAATCTTTATCTGCTAATTTTACCACGTGTATTCCACTGTCTTTTCCCTAATAATTATATTTATAAATAATTAAAATTTAATAAAATTGTCGTTCGTATGTAAAAACTGAAGAAGTAAACAGTAATAGATTTTTTTTTAAATATTAGAATATAATAAATTAAATTTATATATTTTCCATGAAAAAATAAATATTTTTTACCGAATTTTTAATCCATTTATTAGCTTGTCCCTGCGGATCTATAAACAATGGCCATCTTCTAGAATATGCTACCAATATTGCATTTTCAGTGCTTAGAAAATCGCGCGGTAATCCATCTAATTGCCATCGTCGTATTACAACAGGCTCACCAAGAGCCGTCACTGGATCTACCTTTGATCATATAATTGCACAATTTAATTTGATAAATGGTCTATCAAGGTTACTAGAGTATTCAAACTATTGTAGAATTATATTGATTAGAAGAGCTTAATAATTTAAGGTGAAACTCAATTTATTATTATCAAATTTGTATTATTTTTGAGATACGTGAAGATAAAATGTTTAAATTAAATAAATAAACAACAAATGCATGTTTTTATTCAATATTGAATTAAATGAATTAAGAAACCTTGGGTGTATGGGGAACTCCTTCAGAAGCAATCATTTCTAACCAACTTGCTAGTAATTCTCGACGATAATGATCGGTAAATGGAGTTAAATAAGCTACAGCTCCGGAGCATAATAAGATATCTCCAGTAACATTAATAACTCCACCTTCGATTGAAGCAACTGTTGAAAGCCATCTAACTCTTTCATCAGCCAAACCACCCACTATTATAAACAAATATGTAATACGTAGTATGTAAGTATTTTACGACAAAATTATACCTAACCGAACGGCTCTGTTCATTCGTTCTTCGCAAAGTTTCATTTCATTCTCTTTCGATTCTTTGTATTCAACCTTAGATCGAAGCTGCTCGTTTAATACAGCAAGTTTGTCAAGTACTTTCTGCATTGATTCTTGAGCAAGTGCTAAAGCTCTTTCTGTTTCTTGTAATTCTAATGTTGCTTGTTTTAATGCAGCTTTTTTAGGGCCTACTAGTAGATTTACGAAGTAATATTTATACATTGCGTGTACCCACATGCAAAGCGATGTACATGCTTTTGAAACCTATATTAAAAAAATTTAAGTTTATATATTACTTCGACGATCGTTTTTATTTTGGTAATAATTTGTATTTTTACAGTTACTTATTAAGGGGTTACATCACCTTGAGATTTTCAAATTTTTTTGGCTTGATATATTGTTGTTTTTTTGAAACTGGTGTACAAGATATCACAAGATCTAATCAAGCGATTTTATTAAAACTTGCATGAAATCTTTATAATATCTAAAACCTGACATAGGATTTTTCTTGATTGGATGCCATGTTCATAAGTTATAAAATTTTTAAATTCAAAATTTCAATAAATTCAAACAAAAAAAAAATTACATCTTAGCTGTTGCCTGATAGAGAATATAAGTACACTATCAGCAAAGATTTTCAAAAGAGAGTCCTATTAACTGGCTCATATATATCCGAAATTTTTAAATTTTTTTATTCGTTATTATTTCAAATCATTCATAAAACTACAATATATGTATATATAAAATAAAAATTATTTTATATACTTAATAGTTGTGCAAAAAAAAAAAAAAAATCCGAGCGCTAAGGTGGTGTAACGCCTTAAATGAAAAAAAAAAAAACATGAATTGTATATAGAATAAATTATTATTATGTTTAAATTTTTGTTAAATTAAATTCTCAGGTTTCACAAAAAGATAATTAATAATAAAATATTGGTATTATAATATGTTTTTCATACATTTTGTCGAAATTTAGAAATATTATAATTTTTCCCATATTTTTTAATTATAAATGTTGTAACTTATCAATGATTTTATTATAAAATATCTTTGATGTTTTTGAATAAAACTGAATATTTTATATGCAATTAGTTTATAATTGCAAAATTATTAATTAAAAATATCATTTTTCTGCCGTAATATTTTAAATGAAATACGTGTTAGTATGAAATATTAATAATTAACTTGGTAATTATTTCAAAAATTAAGTTATATTTTAAAGTGTAATTTAACAGTTTTCAGTTTAATAAAAACTTGATATGAAAATGATTTTTTGTATTTATTTCAGTTTTGAAATAAAGAAAAATAAATGCTAACGACAGATATATTTAAAAATAAATTGAAAAATGGCATACACATGTTATTGAAGTTGCTATTTTTATATAATTTTGTTTTAATTTTTTTTATAAATTCACAAAATATTATAAATATGTAATACTAATACGCAGATTAACAATTAAATATTTTATGACAAATGATATTATAAATTATATTATTCATGATAATTTAGAAAATTCATAACTTGATTAAGAAGTATGATAAGTTTTTCTAACTTTAATTAAAGTTCAGACAAAACTTTATTGTAATGTACAGATACGAAGAAAAACTATTATAAATGTGTGAATGTTAAATAAGTATATAAAAGATTTCTGTTTATGAAATAAGAAATCGTAGGATATTATTAAACTTTTCAACTTATTTTGATACAAATACAAATTGTAGAAATATTTAAATAAAATGATGCAAATCATTATTTTAATACCAAATTATTAGAAAACTTTAAACAATATATTAATAGTGCAAATTAATAAATAAATTTAAATTGATTATTACTTTGAGTTACGTGAAGCTGTATAGATTTATAAATAAAATAAACTTAATACTTTTTTTCACTGCTATAATTCAATTATAATCAATATTTCGGTCATAAACTGACTATTTTTAACTTTCAAAATGTAATTCTCGTTTTGTCTTCGTTTTACTGTGAATGTATGAACAAATTTCATTAAACTATTTAAAATAATAAATACATAAATTCCTTTTAAAAATTGAATTTTAAACAAACACATTTATATTTCTAAAACTAAATTGTTCTTATATTATGAATAAAAAAAGAAAGCTAGTTAGTTTCTATCTTAATATCATAAATATTTATGCCTTTACGATCAATGTGTAAAATATTATAATAATATTTAAATATATTTTTTTTTTATAATTGAGATTTATTTCATCATATGCAGGGAGCTCTGAAATAAATTCTAAATTTTAATACTCTAAAAGTAAAGCTCTGATTTTATTCATCTGTAAAAGTATAAAAATATTTAAAAAAATGTAGAAATTGGTGTTTTATTTTTAAATAAAAGTTTCAATTGAAATTTAATTTATTTTTCATTTGTATTAGTTATGATTTATTTTAGTTTTGCGTNTTCTTTTATACTGAAGATGGTGTAAAAACCGAAATATATATTTATAATTAATATAGAAAATTTTTTTTGGAATAAACCGAGTGTTTCTGTTATTACATTTCCAATATGTTCCAACTAGTGCCAACGCAAAACTCTTTAAATTTAAAGATAGATTATTGAATTCGGGCTTTTCTCCGTTAAATAATCCTTTCCTAAAATATTTTCATTAGCCCCCGTTCCCCGATTTTCTAGAAATTTCAATCCTTCTTTGTCATTGGTGTATATATTAATTCTGGTTAGTATAAATAGATAATGTCTTTAGTTGTTAAGTCATTGTACTACTGATGATAGTTACATTGTAACCAAAATGTACATCTAGCGTTGTGAATAAAATTATGAAGAAAAGGAAAATTTGTGTTAAATTATGATATTTTGTCTTCACGTGCTATAATATTTTGTAAAAGACGATACAAGTTTTAGCGCCACACACCGGCCGAATACTTTTGCTTAATATTCGGCTATTCGGCCAGGAAGCTCGCAAAATATTCCGTATTCAGCGTATGTTCGAATATACTATTCCTTGCAAGTCTAATTGATTATAAATCCCTCAATTGTTGTCTATGTAATTGGTCGTTTTTCATTAATTATATGATAATAATTAAATTGCATAAATTTGTTAAGTTTTGCGTAATAAATTAATTTTATATTTTCTATTTTCAACATTTCAAGTCTTACATTTAATTACATTTAGCAAAATGAACTAAATTAAATTTGACAAATAAATATTAACATTTTTTTAAAATAAATCGTTCTAAAAAGTACCTGAACAATTTTCGCAGGTTGAAATGCTGGATCATGTATATATTTCGTAAGAACTGTTATAGTAGCCTCAGTTATAGATTCTTTATCGAAATTCATAAGTGAAGATAAAAATAATCCTGGATCAGACATCATATTCCTACCAGGCTCCCAATAGTCGTCAAGTTTTTCACCAAATTTTAGTCCAGGAACTTTATTAGGTTTGATACCCTTAACAATGCATAAAGCCTCTATAACGAGAATTACACCAACTGGGGGACGTTTCATTGCTCTTACTTCTGTTATATCGTTTTTATTGAGAGCTTTTAAACTGTTTTCTGCGGCTATTAATAAAGGCATGGCCTCCTCTATTGGATAAAGGAAATATTTTATAATAATTAATTAGGATTGAAATGATTTCCAAAAGGAACTAATGAGATAGATATTTTGATAAATCTTTATTAAAACAAATAAAATTTTTAAATTGACAAATACCCAAATCTTTTTGAGCATCAGCAGCAATAGCTTCAGTCTCAATTTTCTTTTTATTTGCCTCTTCTTCTTCCTTACCAACTTTTGATTTAATTTCTTCAACAACAACCTTTAAATAAGTATAGTTACAATTTGTAAATATAATAATTTATTTCAAAATGCATTACTTGATCTTTAGCAATCTGGGCAATCATAACATCAGCATCTTTCGCAGCAATTTCCAAAACCGGTTTTAATTCTTCCAAAGTAACTTGTAAATCTTTTACTTCTTCAGCGGTTGATAATAATTTATCAAGACCAGTTTTTAACCTTAAGATGCCTTGTATTAATTCATACTTCTTTACTTCAACTAATTCTGTGTAGCTGGATAATAGTTCTAAATAAGATGTGGGTGTTACATAATTATGTCGTGATAATTGCTGAAGGAATCTATCGCTTGCTTCAACCACACTGGCATGCATATATTGGCAAACTTTGACAATTCCATTCAAAACAGTTTCATCTACTTCTAAAGTTGTTGTGTCGTTAAGGAATCGAAGGGCAACAGACTTTAAAAGATTATGTAAATTATGTTTGTAGAAAGAGCATTATAAGTTTATAATATGATTATAATTACTAATTGTTTACCTGTAGAGCAGATTCAGGCCATGCACTAAACCAATCAATAGTGCAGCAATTAACTAAGGCAGGGAATTGTCTAAGTCTAGCACGGAATATTTCTCCGATAGGACTAAACAATGAAACAACTTAAACAAAGATAATTTATAAATATTTTAATTATACCTCATAGAAACAACAGTATGTAAATTTGATCGAACTTTTTTCGTGTAAACAGAAAAAAGATTAGACTTTGTAGCAGCCATTCCCATTTCTAAAACTATTCCCTTCATATTTTGATATATTTTATCTAATTCATCTGGTTGATAAATGTTTGGGACGTCTCCTGAGTTTAAAACATTATTTAAATCTTCCAGAAACGATTCAGATTTTATCTGATTAATGAAAATATTATTAGTTTTTATTAAGAAGATAAGTAACTTATCGTTAATATACACCTGAGTATCAGAAAATAAAAATACAGTTTCTTGATTGTATAAACCAGCGCGAAGCATCAATTGTTTAATATCTTCACGCCATTCTGTATTTCCATAAGTTTTACTTAATTCAATTTGGAAACAAAGAAATTCTGCCATATGTGTTGCTAATCTTGTTAAACTTTGACGACCTTAAAATATTTTAAATATATTTTTTAATAATTTAAAAGTAATAAGTAACGAAATAATTTGTAATAAATAACTAATAAAAGTTAATAATTAAATTTAATATAAGATACTACGACTTTAGAATAATTTGCAACCTACGGTTTATAAGTATTAATAGAGAATGTATTTCAAAATAATTAATTGTAGGAGAACAAATTTGAAGGAAATATGATATACGTCATTATTAGAAATAATTGTCGAACAGAGTCAAGATTGAACTTTTAATTTAATTATGAAATAATTATTACTATATTCAATTAAATTTCATTTATTACTCTAGATACTAAATTAGTAGCAAATTGTTCGGAAAAGATATTCGGGATTATTAAGCTCAGTACAAANATTATGAAATAATTATTACTATATTCAATTAAATTTCATTTATTACTCTAGATACTAAATTAGTAGCAAATTGTTCGGAAAAGATATTCGGGATTATTAAGCTCATTACAAAAAAAAATCTATTCAGTAAGATAAAACAAATTTGAACAAATTTACTATATTTTTTTGAAGAATTAAATTTTATTATAAAAATAAAAAATATGATGTATTTTTTTTCATAGATTTAAAAATCATTGTAATTCTTTACATTAAAAAATGAATAATAATAAAATTTTTGAATGAATTATTATGAGGTTGTAATGTTTAGATTGTTATAAGAAATAGATTTTTTAGCGACTATGATTTATGTGATAATATATACTGCGATAGTTATACCAAAGAAATAAAAAAAATTAATTATTTTAAATAACCTGTAAACAACTGGTAGTAAGATTAGGCATAGGATTTGAAGTAAGTTCTCACTCATTTTAAATAAAAAATTACAGTTAACTAATTGAATATAACTTGAATAGATCATTCCTGGATTCACTGATACAATGTCTCTCAAATTAAAATTTAAGAAACTGATTTGAGCAGAGTTTTGTCGAGAGGTAGAAAAATACCAAAAAATTTTTTTATTGTCTTTTTTACTGTGGTTTTATTAACAAAATGTAAATTTTTTTAAAAGTATTTTAAATGAAAAATGAAACATGAATATGTGTAGTTTTTTAACTGTAGAATTTTTGACAGATTTTTAAATATTGTTTGTGACTTCTAAACATCTGGTAGGACAATTGCATTCAGTATTTTAAGTAGGATATCACTAATTTTAAATCAAAATTTACAGTTAACTTCAACAGCTCCCTTCAAATTCTAAATTTAAATTTATACCACTTACTTGCTCTTCAAGGTTTTACAAATGAAAATTTTAGAAATTAATGTTGTTAGTAGCATGTGGAAGAAGGGTAGAAAAAAAAATGATACTTTTATGTCTTAACTGGGGTTTTACTAATTTAAATGTAAAAGTTCACATATTGAAATTGAAAAATGACAATGAAAAAGTATAGTTTTATAACTGTATTAATTCTTTGAACCCTGGAATTGCAATATTATTTTAATTATTACCAGATCCTCCCATGCCAAGTAAAAGCGCATTCCCCAAAGGTTGCCGAATTATCCTGGAAATTCTAGAAACATGTTTTATAGCATCCAAAAACAAGACCAATTTCATCGGTCTTGTACTATTAGCATTATATTCTTCTAAATATGAATCAAGTACTCTTGTTAACTAAAATTAAAATTATAACAATATTGTCATAAGAAAATAATAAAATAATAAATTTACTTCAGTAAAATCAATTATCTCTTTATAAACTTTAACATCTGCGGTTGGATCTATAAAATCACCAAATAATACAGTTTCTTCTCCCAGCACTTCGAACGGATCAACTTTAAAATCCTCTTTTATTTTACTTTCTAGTAATTCATCAAACCATTTTCTGTCTTCATCGTTAACCAAACGATCTTGATACACTCGACAATTTTCATGGTACCATAATCGGAGAAATTGATCAAGTGCCTAATTACAAATACAATTATTATGTACTTAAATAATTAAACTTTTTAGAAATAAATCAAATAGTTTATTTAACGTTTGCAGGAAAATATAAATGAATTATATATGTTAAATTGTGGAAAAGATTCGAATAAAGTTTCTTTAATTTTAAATTAATAACATTTTTTTTAGAAGTAATTATATGTTAACTTTTCTTTGCAGGTTTGTTATTTGCAATATAAGAGACGCGTTACAACTTTCCAATCATTGTCAAACATTAACTATTGTGTAAGATGCTCAATTTTTTATAGATTCCTTCGACACCGAGATACACAACTGAGTTCATAACAATGATCAAAAGAACGGAACGCGCCAATTACACGGAAAATAACAAACTTGCAAATAGAATTAATAACATAATAAATGCAACTTGAAACGAAATTTTGTTTTGTATTCATCTAAATAAAATTCTAGCAAGTACCGGCATATAGTTAAAAAAGTTATAAATTATATTATTTTATTATTTATAATTTAGAATTTCTTCAATTAAAATGATAATAAATTTTTGTTCAGGGTCATAACTAGGCAGGGGCAACAGAGGCACTAGTCTAGGGCTCAGATTTTTTATTGGTACAATTTATCATTTAAGCCGTTAAAATAATTTTTTTTAAATATTTTAACTTAAACAAGAATAAATTTATGAATCTTAATGCTAAGAAAAGTATTTATATTTACATATGTATATATTCGTTATTTGAAACTTAACTGTAACATTTTCAGGTTCAACCATCAGAATACCTTGAAAAACTTTCGACAAATCTCTTAAATTAAAAGTATAATGTGTTTTGGCAGGAGTAGGTAAAAGTTCCTTTAAAATAATCTTGTACACAGCCAAAGTTGCTAATGACGCTTTATCAAATATATCAACTAAGTCTGGGGTTCGTACCAACCACGATTGCAGAATTGTACCAAAGATAGCGAGCTGCAATTTGAAACATAGATGAATATGTTAGTAAAATGACATAATTTAAGTAATTTTATTCAAACTTTTCTTTTTCTAGTCGATTTAACAGTAAAATACGCAGTTGAAGGCAAGGCAACATTTCATATCTTAATAGGTAGGACACAAACAATATTAACATTGGTTTTTTTCCATTTTCTTTGCATACATTGTCCTCGTAAATTTGTAAATAAGGCGTGTCTTGTCATTCAAGGACAATTTTACTGCATGTCGTAAATTAGAAAATATCGTTGAATGTGAAATTTAAGTTATGTAAATAGGCAATTAACAATGACGAATTTTTTTACGCTGATGAATTTTATAAAGTTAATGAATCAAATCTAATTTTCCCGTCGTCTAGGAATTTTTATTTTACAGACGAAATAATTAAATAAGAAATATATGCAAATACTTGCATCATCATGGCATGGCTTTCAACAGCAACTAATAAATGATTTCTTAAAAGCATAAAAATTTAAGCAAATTAAAAAAAAAAAAAAAAAAAAATGAAGTGCATACAAAGAAAATAAAGATTTAAAGTTGGATTCCCTAGAAGCGATGGAAATACAAAAGGCTTTAGCTAAGTACAAATATCAAATAAATGAAGTTATAATTAATGCGTCGCTTCTTGGAATTTTATAATTTAGGTAATATAAATTAGTGTAAAAACTTTGATTAATTAAATTTATAATGATGATGTTACAGACGAGCTTTTATTGTACAACTGGAATTTGTTACACAAATATACTTGTCTCACATTCAAAATTATTTAATTATTGAAAATTGAAAGTGTTAATCGAATAAGTAACATTTCAGTTCTATCGGGTCTATTTATTAAAATTGTAAACAAATATATTCATTTCATTTAATTATTTAATTAAAAATAAGTATTAAGCATAAATATATCTAACCAAAAAAGAAAGTTGCACCATTTTCAAAATAAACATTTGAGTTTTTAAATTATTTTAAGATATGACATAAAAAAATTAAGCATTTTAATAAATTTGTAAAACTCCACCGAATATTTTATTTTATTAAAAATGTTTTACTGAAAGATGATATCTACTTCCGACAAATTTATTAATAGGAAATACGTTTAAAAAAGAAAACCCACTGTTCTTCTTTAGTGTTTATTCAAATTGACTGCGTAGATTGCAAAGGCAAATATACCTAATTATTATATTTATCAAATAAAAATTGTATATTTTAATAAATTTATGAGTGTTTTATTTTATTATTATTGAAAACAGACAACTACTTCCATCGAACTTTCAAAAAGAAAATCTCCTTCACGTCTCTGATATTTATTCAAATAAAACTGTATAGATTGCAGAGGCAAATATATTGAGCAAACAGAAAGACACTTAAATACTAGATTTATCTATCTATAGAGCTTGTATATAGTATATCGTCGAGTATTTTTTCCTGACCGGGCTCTCCGAGTCGTAATCTTTTTTATTTTTGTAGTATCGCCGGAATATTGAGCTAGTGTTTTATTTTTTTAAGATGTATGAATGGAAAACATATAGCATTCAAGTGTGATGGAAAGAACTAACTCTATTTTTTAATTTTTAATTTTCTGACGACTGGATTTCAACCAAAAATACTTGGTTTATTAGCGTTAGCTGCGTCG
Organism: Pogonus chalceus; assembly: GCA_002278615.1. Classification (NCBI taxonomy): domain Eukaryota; kingdom Metazoa; phylum Arthropoda; class Insecta; order Coleoptera; family Carabidae; genus Pogonus; species Pogonus chalceus. The sequence continues at coordinate 22,710,733 of CM008233.1, read as the reverse complement.
GCTACTTCGTTTATAAAATTTAAGGAACAAAATACAGGTTATAAATTCAAAAAAGAAAATATAAATTTTCTTTATTACAAGCTTAAATTTAATTATTAAGATTTTTCTTTGTTTATAATCTTCTTTTAAAATTTGTTCCCTTCATTAATTAAAATTTTAATTTGTTTTTATCAATAAAAACACATTGTATTTTTTTATTAATATTAGAAACTTTCTGAAATGTACAACTTATTAAAAATAAACAAAAGTTTCAGTATTTCCCTTGTTTCTAAAAACTAAATCTATTTTATATGATCATTAACTGTTAATTTCGATATTAATTATATGTACAGTAGTGTGCAAAACTAAAGCAACTATTTTACTTAACACAAAGATGTAAGACTTTTTCATATATTTATTTGTCTTTTAAATTAATTATTTTTATAATACTATAACTGGATGTTAAGAAACACTAATATGTATTTTTTTTTTAAACTTAACATTAATTAAATAAATCTAAAAATAAGCAAACTTCATCATAAGTCAGTGTGCAAAACTAAAGCAACTTCACAATCAATGGAAAAATATTCGTTAAATAATGGTTATTTTTTATCGAATTTGAATACATATTTGTTAAGAACTTGTTGAACGAAAGATAGATTAAAAAAAATTAAATTCCTTACTAAAATTATCTGAATAAAATGGCACGTAACAAACATAAAGATTGTTTTAAATTTAAAATAATTTAAGATTATCGTAATGTCCCAATATAAAATTACCAAAAAGTTTAATATGAACAAGTCAATAGTTTCCCGGCTAATTAAAAAATTTCAAACAACCCAATCTGTTATTACAATTCATTCCGATAGTAGGCCTTGCAAAACAACTTGTAAAACAGATAGAAGAATTGTCTCCCTTATTAAAAAAGATCCATTTAAAACATCGAAAGAATTTGTATTACAATTAGATTTGAACATTGATTCAAATACAGTTTGAATTTATGCCTTAGATAATAATTTAAAAAGTTACAGACCAACTTATAAACGGTTCTTACCAAAAAGCATTTGCAGAAAAGATGAAGCTGGTATAAAGATTTTTTGCTTGACTTCTATTTGATTTAATTCGTAAAATTTTTTAAAGATCATTTGAATTGGTCTGTAAAAAGTGGCAAACAGTCCTTTTTTAATGATGAATCGAAATTTAAGGTAATAAATTCTTATGGAATGGTAACTGAAAGGCGATCTAACGGAGAACGTCTTAATGCTCGGAACTGTACGGTGACTAACAAACATGCAGGAGGGCCTGTAATGCGTTGGACTTGCTACTCAATTAACGGTCCTAGTTCTTTTTATGAAATAAGAGGCATAATGGATCGATTTAAATGTAAAAAATATTAGAAACAGTCATGAACTCTTATGCCGAATAGAAAATGTCACTTTGCTAAGTGTTTCAGCATGATAATGAACCGAAACACACATCGAAGCTGGCAAAATGATAATGAAGTTTTATTCCTTGATTGGCTGGCACAATCATTCGACTTGAATCCAATCGAAAATCTTTTCGCAATATTAAAAAAGCAAGTCGGAAGTCAATAATTTTCAATAAAAGCTAATTATTTGAAAAATTAAAAAAAGAGTAGAAAAAATGCCCAAATAATTTATTAAATACTTAATTAATTCAATGCCGCGAAGGTGTGCAGAAGTGACAAAGAAAAAAGGGCAATATACAAAATATTAATGAGATAGATTCTTAGTTAAATATGAAGTTGCTTTAGTTTTGCACTCTGACATATGATGAAATTTGCTTATTTTTAGATTTATTTTTTTAGTGTTAAGTTTAAAAAAAAAAATTATATTAGTGTTCTTTAACATCCAGTAATAATATCATAAAAATAATTAATTTGTAAGATAAATAAATATATGAAAAAGTCATACATTTTTGAGTTAAGTAAAATAGTTGCTTTTGTTTTGCACATCACTGTAGATAATAGTGTGTCAGTAATCTTTACGGTATAGTAAAAAAATAGATGTTAAAGTTAAATAAAAATAACCTTGCTAGCATCTTCCATTTCAGTGAAAGCTAAATAATGTAAATGCCGTAGACATCGAGCTGTCACTGGATTTCTACCGCCCCCAGGCGGTCCCATCGCAGCTACAAAATTTACATCGATTATATTCCGGAACTCGCCCACGTTTCTCCGATCGTACCATCCTAATAAAATATTTTTTTTTGTAATATTAAACTGTAATAAATATAGATAAAAAACCTTTAAAGTCCATCCATTGTCTTATAAGTTCTATGGGTGGTTGAGCACCGTATACTTCAAGTGCTGGCATATTGAAATCATCAATGAAAAATACTTGTCGTTTTAATATTGGTGGCCCGAAAACTCCTTTTCGTCGACGGTCTAATTTTGAGTCAATTAAATCCTGCAATTAGGCTTATTCTTAATATATACGTAGCTTTATAGTATTACGTATTGATATTGTAAACAATGAATTGAAAATGGTTTTTTTAAAAGCGTTAAAAAATTATTTTAATAAAAAACAATTAGACCTAACTACGTTACATTAAAAATCATATATTATTCGATCGCTTAATAATCGAATATAGATATGAATCAGTTCTTATTTTATATAATATAGCATTTAAGAATGTCAGTTTGATGGAATAAGCTCATTACGATTAATTGGTGGTATTTTCGATGTACGCTTAATCATTTAACTAGATAGTAATCATTTAAAATAGTTAAACTTAAATTAAATGAATTAAAGCAAAATTAAAAAGATTTAAATTATTAATTTTCTTTTACTGCAGTTTGCGTATCATTACCCAATACAGGAAATGATAAAAACGTCTCATTAGCATAAATATAAATATTTGATTATTTTTTACGCCTATATACATGTATAAGCAATAATAAATGGGGCAAAAAATCATTTATATAAATTTTATAATTGTTATGTGGATTACGACATATTGATCGCTTATTGTCTATATGGAATACAACATACTTGTCATTAGAATTTGAAGTATCACAAGAAGGAAGAAAACTTTTTTAACTTTAGGATTTAATTATGGAGTGTAGTGTAGCTTCCATAGATTTAATGTATATTTTCTTAATTAGATTCCATATTTGTTTTTGCATATATAATCAATCTATTTATTTCAAATAAAATACAGGCACTTTTAGCAAGTATATAATAATGAAATATATATACAAGTAAAAGAAAATTATGCAAAACATATTTATTACTTTCTTGCTTATTTCATTAAGTACTTTCTTAAAACTAGTCTGGCTATAAATGCGGGATACGACAAATAATAATATTTATTTAAAAATAATAAATAAACAAATTTATCGGTACGATAAGCTTCAAAACATTATTAACATTTCATGTTTCAAAAAAAAGTTAATTTCTAAAATTTTGTGGCTTACGGCATATTAGAACGTTCGTATTGATATAATAGATACATTTCGGTAACAAGTAACTGTATTGATTAGCAATAATTTTTTTGTGATAATGATTATTGTTGCTTCTATTTTAATATAAAGCTTTACCACAGTATATGCCAGCAGCGAAATTATTTTTTCATCTTTCTTGCACTCACAAACACTGTATTTACGACATCACTTTCTAAAATTATGCTTCGAAACACCTTGAGACAGCAAAAATGATACAAAGTCTAGTTAAACAAATAATTTAAAGCCTGCTGCCTAAATTTTATTTATATATTTAAAATGAGTGATCAACTACAATTGTATTTCCTCTGTTACTATAAGTAATACCATTTTAATAAAATAAATTCTAACCAGTGAAATATATCAAAAGATTATTCTGATTGGATTGGTTTGGAAAGATTATATCTGAATATATGGTTTTTAAATCGATATTAAAGGATAATGAAAATCAGTAATCAGCTTAATTCAGATAATTCAACCCAGTTTAATGTTTTTTTGATATAAATTAACGATTTATTAAATATGTTGTATAAAGTGCCGATAGTAATAATAATAAACCCTAGAATATTTCAATTTATAATTACAAAATCGTACTAACTTTATTAAATTAGTGTTCATTAATTTGTAATGAATTGACAATTGAAATAAGAGAAAAGAAAATTTTTATTATTCCAGAGTATTTTATTTTATGTTTTCATTTCATGTTTTTATGTTCATTTCTATACAAAAAAAATGTTTTGTAACTACTAAATTTCTAAAGCGTTATGCAATAGCTTTTTAGTTTTAGTATTTTTCATTCTCGTTGAATAAATGCCTTTGAAATCGAAGTGTTTTATGCGAATTAAAAACAAAAACAAAAAAAAAAACAAAAAAACAAAAAAAAAACATTTAATATGATTTGAATTATTGGATAGATTTATATAATACGTATTTATTTTACCTGCGTTTGATTTGCAGAAGTTCTAGCAGAAAAGGTAATAAAATCACAAATAAATTTTTTATGCATATTTCGACTCAATTTACCAGCAACTGTTAAAGTTTTACCAGTACCAGTTGGTCCCACACATAAAACATTATTTTCATTTAATAATAAAATTCCAATCATTTCTGCGTTTCGTATATTATCTATTGTTGGAACTTCAATATCTGTAAAATTAATTTTAGTCTTCATATCAATATATTGTTATAATAAATTCTGAAAGATTTTTTTTTAATATTTATAACATATTGAATAAATAAATTGAATTATCTATCGGGGTAAGTTTAATTATGTTTAAATATATAAATAAGGTTATAGATAATCACATTTTATTCTATATTTCAATTATTAGTTGACAATTAAATGTGATTAATTAACTTCCATTGATACTAAACCAAATTAAAATTCACAAGTAACTTATTTTATTTCAATTAAATGACTGATATAATAATATTTATAATGTCAAAGGTTTTGTTTTAAGCACCGTAATTATTTTAAAATGTTAAAGTTTATATTTAGCAACCAAACAAAGATGAAATAATTTGCAAATGAAGCCAAACTGATCCAGATAAAACAATAAGCGTATAAATAAAAGAATACAAAATAAATATACGCCATAATTTTCTTTATAAATATGTTTTTTGTAAAATGTTATAAAATATAAAAATCGTTATTATGTTGATAAAACAAAGGTAGTAACTACCCTCATTATAATTTAATTCTCAAATAATATATAAAGTATATAAATTAAATAATTTTTTAAATGTCAATAGAAAAATAAAGGAATTATTTTATATAAATAGATAGCGCAAAATATATGTGCCTTATTCTTGGTTCTATTTATTTTTTATTAAAAGACTAATTAAATTTAGCCAAATAACTCATCTTATTATTTACGCGATAAATTATAATACTAACTATAGTCAAATTTATATAAGAAAAGTAATAAGATTTAACAGAAGAATTAAAAATTAAATATAATGCGAACATAGGAAAAATAACTGTCGTGTAGGTAACAAAGTGTGTTGGAAACGAACTACATTAAATACGTGTCTGAACTTAATTCATATATTGCAATGATTGAGATGGTTTTCTTACGTGAGTCTGTTTATTTGCGTCGTCACGAAGCAATGTAATTGTGTAATAATTGTAAGTTTACATGGTATAGAGAGGTATAGTCGTGACCACAACAATGCAATTGCATAATAATAAGCAGATATTTTACTTCGACATACGTTATTATTTTTTTCATCTTCTTAATGCTTATGCAGTGTAAGCAAGTTTTGTTAACATTGGTTACTTTTTTTTATAACGTAACGTATAAATATAGGGGTGGTTTTATGTAAACGTACAATGATTACGCAATCACATTGTTTTCTGGCCCCAACTATCCACCACCTTCACGATTTTTCGAATAAAGTTACGACGTACTTTACGTTATTGAGATGTATTTCAACTAAGCGTTAAGAAGCTGAAAAAGATAATAATATATGTTGAAATAAAATATCTGCTTATTATTATGTAATTAAATTGATTCGTGGCGACGACTATATACACGGTATTCTTATATGCGATACTAATTTAAGAAACCAGAGCATATATTTTCCTAGAAGAGTTAAAAGTAACAATAACGCGCTTTTCACATAAAACGAAGCAAACATGATGACAGACCTCAAATACCGTAGTTTTCGTACTTAAGTGCAGATAAATTGAAATACAAGAAAAAAAGGTAAAAATAAAATTATAAAAAGATATATTTTTTGACCTGAATAACTCATTTCAGTAGTTATGTTATATTTTTCTATTTTAAGCATCCAATTCAGCCAAACAGGACTATGGGGCTCTCCATCATCTGTAGGATCAGTAAATCCTCCATCGTGAAGTCTGGAAAAATATTTTTCAATAAATTAAAAATACTAATGTTTTAATCTGTTTTAATATCATACCTATAATCATAAACAAGTCCATCAGCTGGAAATAAAGGTCTATGATCAAAAAATTCTGTTGCTTTTCGAACCCAAGCATTAAAACGCACTCTAGATTCATAATCGCATGTTGCTCCAACACTCCAAATTAATGAAAATTGTGTCCATGGTATAAGTAAATGTGCTATTCAAGAATCATTTCATTAATAAATAATTAAAAGACTATTTAATTTTTTATTTTACTAACGTATGAGTTTAAGAAATTGTGGAGGAGGAGGTGGTTTATTATCCTTCATAGAAAGGGGCGATAATCGATAATCCATTAATGATAAAAAGCTCTGCACTAAAGCTGAATCTACTGATCCAACTATTTCTCTCATACGACTTCTTAAAAAATCTAATGCTGGTAATAAGTATATTTCGCAAAGTTCACGCAGTTCGTTAAAAAACTCTTGAGCTAACTAAAAATAATAATATTATTATAGAAATATAACAATTTATCCGTTTATTTTTAATGTAATCTTGATACTATATAAAGTTTTTGTTATTTTATTGTTTGTATAAGTTTGGGTATTTAAAAAATTTATAATATTATTTGTAGAGGTGTGGTGATGTGTAAGGATCTTTGAAATGAATATAATTGGCATTATGTTATAATGTGCTATATATTTATTTATTTATTGCATGAGTACATATGTATGTATGTCAGGTTCAATCTTTTGTAAGATGTAGATATGTGTTCGTCTGTTGTGTTTTGTTTTTCTTTGTATTGTTCCATATCCAAGAACTTGTTATGTCATTAAATCATTAAATTTTGTTATTTATTTGTTTATCTGCTCTTTTTCTGGATTATCTAAAACTCCTGGTACACAATTAAAAATGTGTATAATACAATCGTTGTTTAAAAAGGAATGTTAAAAATGTTATTAACGACCAATTTTTAAATGAACAGACAAATATTCAAAANGGGGTAACCCTGAAGGTTTCAAAAAACAATTTTTTTTTACATAAATCTATTTTTTATTCCGTCTAAAATGGCCCTTTAAAAGGGTTTGCTGTTATTCGAAGTCATTGCAAAAATACAAGAATAATTATGGAGGCCGCAAAATACATTACCTACAGTACCGAAAATTTTAAATGCATTTTTCTCGGGAACCATTCAATAAAATTGCTTCAATCTACGTGAAGTATAGGATTTTTTTGATATTTTAATTTCTCGATTTTTTATAAATAAATTTATAGCATTTTTTCTCAAGAAACTCTCAAACTGCCGCCTTTTTTACAATTTTTTGATCTTTCAAAAAATCCTATACTTCACGATAGCTAATCTAATATAGTTTAAGGAAATCTAAACGATTTTGTTCTACCTTCTTGAAGGATTGATGACGAGTGGCACCCATGGAGGTGCCTTTTTTGTTTGACGAAACGTTATTCGATAATAAAATTATATTTATTTTAAATATTTGTCTGTTCATTTAAAAATTGGTCGTTAATAACATTTTTAACAATCATTATTACACAGACGTTAATATCAACAATTAAAAGGGAATGTGTTTTTGAATATTTATGATTATGGAGCTACTAGGATTTTATGATTCAATATTGAAGTGTTTCATACAGGGCCGTAACTACCTTTTTTTGAGCCCTGGGCAAGACTTTCAAATTGCCCCCCCCCCCCGCTTAATAAACAAAGCTCCTGTTCTTGAATTTTTTTTTTTTTTAGTTTGATAACAGTTTTAATAAGTAAACACAAAATAATTATTCTTTCAATTGTCTCTGCCCGTACTTTTAATTTCAATTTATATTTATGAAAAAACAATAAATTAAAACATAATAAATTTATTAAAATTGTATTTTTCTTGCTTGTCCTGCAAATTTATCAAATAAATCATTAAGAAAATAACTGAGATGATTTTTTTTTTGAGAGGCCTTTGTAAACATTTCTTTGCTAAGCTAAATTTCTTTATTCGCACTATATATGGGAGACCTGAACAATCGTCCTATTTACTTATAGGATAACGCGTTCTTACAATTTTTTGAACTTTCAAAAAATCCTATACTTCACGATAGCTAATCTAATATAGTTTAAGGAAATCTAAACGATTTTGTTCTACCTTCTTTAAGGATTGATGACGAGTGGCACCCATGGAGGTGCCTTTTTTGTTTGACGCCAAAGGCTACCAAGGCTTCTAAATATTAATATTTTACTTCAAAAAATTTTGTAATAATAATTAAAATACGTGCAACAATATAGTAAAAAAACCAAATGATTCGATAATAATTTAACACTTAAAAAAATTCCTGAATATCCCTGTTTTTTAGAGTTGTCAGGGTGGGATGCCCCCTCAATTTTAAACAAACTCAAATTATACGAATTTACAGAATAAAACAAAAAACAAAATTGAATTATTAAACATGGAGATTGAATGGAATATCTATTTACTATACGATGAGAAAAACTAAGTATTTCTTAAAAGTTTCAAATGGCTTAATGAGTTTTATTTCGAGGAACCATCATACTGTAATATTACTTATAAGAATTTCAAGATATAGATGCTTAAATTTTGAATAATTATCTTCTCAGAATCACTATCATAGAAAGAGTATAAGCAGAAAGATATTTTTTTTTTTATTATAGAATACGCATAGAAAAGGATAAATGATAATAATTTTGATATTAACTTACATCAGGCAATCGCATCAACCAACAATTAATATAAGGATGTAATCCAAGTACACCTGGTTCTAAGTAAACCATTCCACATCTAGATACAGTTGCTGGAGAAGCAACAGCTAAGTCCGCAACTTCAAACATCATTGTTTGTGTATCACGCAATTTTATAATTTCTCCACTGCTCAAACATAACTTTTTATTATCATCCAAAACTGTATTCATATTTTCTATCCATACAGCGTCTACAGGGCCGTCAAAAACATACCAACGTTTATCCTTATCATCACCCACAGCATCTGCACGAACTAGTGATGGGAGGATACCATCAGTCCTACATTTGTTTTAAAATAAAATAATTAATTAACCATTTATAATTATTTTATGCTTGAAGCATTTGCTGAAATATAATTTTATAATGATTTTTACGTTAAATGCGTATATTTTAAAACACCAAGAAATCTTTATTATATACTGATTACAAAAATAAAATAATTCCTACACGGAGAAAATTTTATGGTAAATACAACCATCAGAGTATTGTAAAAATTGGCTAATCGTCTTTAATGAGTGATTACTATTTTTATTATTATATCTAAATTTTCTCCATTATAATTAAATTAAACATAATTAAAATATTCATACAAATTTTTTAAATATAGTAATGCTGAAAACGACATGCAAAACAAAAAAACGTGAAAAATTGATTAAAACTCAGTTAAAACAATTAAAATATCAATGATCGATTAAAAATTGATTAAAAATAGATTGAAGAAAGATGATAAACTTAGTAATTATTTTGTATTTTTTAAAACTGATTTTAGACAGGTTAATATTTAGCTTTAAAAATGTTACTGAAAAATTAATCAGTTTAATAGATTACTAAAAATAACTAACTGAATAAAACTAGTTAAAATTCATTTTAAAAACCGCTTAAGTAGCAAGCTTAAATTTAAGCCCTAGTATTTACCATATTAAATAAAAATATTATTATTCTTATAAAGAATAAACACACAGAAAATGAAAATTAACATAAGATCTTATATTAATTATAACATTTGCGAACATTTTAAGAAAACAAATTATAACTTTAATTTACAAACAAATATTAGCATATTTTACAGAAACCAGTTATATGTAAATTTAAATTGAAAGCATTGAAGCTTTTCATTTCTCTGCACATATAAAGATACGTGCAAGAAATGGTATTTTAAATACGAAATATCTACTTTTCTGAAAAAGTAAAAAGTATATTTACAAGAAAATGAAGCATTCTATAAATATCACAAACATAACACCGGAAAAATGAAGTTTATCCATCTCATGATAAAAGGTTACATACGTGACTTAAAGCCATTCATGTCGCTTGGCTCTTATTTAATAGATTTTTTACCTTGATTTTCTCGCTCCAGCCGTGAATGTTATGTGTTGCTCGTTATTTATAGCGAAGGTAAAAGTCTTTTATGTTTCTGATAAGAATCTTTTGTTTAAAAACAAAATTTAACTATTTTCCTAATAAATAAAATCCGTAAATGTGTTCTATTAATATTATAAATCAATTATAGTAGAAACCGTTTATTACGACGGAGCACGGGAATTACAAAAATGATCTTAATAATTGTGGAATGAATGACCTAAAATCACTTTAATTAAAGTTATTTGATCAATATACTGTAAGTCATAATGAAATCTAATTAAAAAAATGTGAATTAATGACTTAAATTTAGATTTAGATTTAGTCTATATGTAATCGAATTTATTAAATATTTATTAATTAACAATAATAATCGAATATATCATTATATTCAAATACCTTTTAAACGAAAAGTCAAAATACATTTTTGTAATTTTTGTAAATGCAACAAAAGTTGATAAATTCACTATAAAGTTTTCTATAATTGAATCTAATTTATTTGTGGCTCAATTATATGAAAAATATGCATTTCATAAGAGGTCCATGTCGTGAGATTTCATTCAAAAATTTAATTTTTCAACTCTTTATCTTAAAATCGCGCTTATGATCGAACAACCTAAATTTATTAATTTGATAAACATTAAATCATATAATTAATAAATAAATTAGTTGACAATATAAATAGAAACATAAAAATTACAGAACATAAGTTATAAAATATATAGATATGTTCTTTGAAAAATAATATTTTGTAAATCCTTAGAGATAATTTTAATTTGTAAGTACACTTTTTAGTTTTCAAAACTTCTTTTATAAGATGTGATACAGTTGATTATATTTGAAGTTTTAAATTTTTGTACGATATCTTTTTAATTTTCAAGATAAAACAATTAAGAAAAAGTACAATATAATTAATAGGAAAACTGAGACTATTTTTTAAATGTAAGATTATAACTAGTTAGAATTTCTTATTACTTTAATGTAAAATAAGCAGCAATAAAAATTTAATTGCAATATAAACAACACATCTAGACAGTTCCGTATTTTTGAACATCATCAGATATGATGATGCCGGAAAGAAATAAACGATCGTTACAATAATATAATTAATTAATATTTGAAATGTTTTATCAAGTGTCGACTTAGAAATTTCTATCGTTTATTATATCGANTATAGTGACCAGATTTCCAGATTTGTATTTTTTTTATTTATAATCTATAATTTTTTTTTTAATATTTCGAATCGAATACAGGCACTTTTAGCAAGTATTTAATGATTTTATATATAAACTAAAGCAAAATAAAAAATTCTTTCTTGCTCATTTTATTACGTACTTAATAAAAGTTAACTTAAAACTAGTCACTAGTCATAGACTCATATGGGACTGTCATGTCACTGGCTATGGATATGGGATACGACATATTAGAATACATGAAAAACAACATGTGTTTAAAAAAATATTTAAAAAACAATTTGACAGCCAAAAATTTAACATAGGCTGCAAAACAATATCATTCCAATTTTTAGAAAAATTCAATTTCTCAAATTTTGTGAAATTCGCCATATTAGGACGTTGGTATCAATATACAAATAAATAATTATTTTTGAGGTAAAACACAAAAGAATGGAAAATAAATTGGGTAATTTTAATTGAGATTAGACGCTTAAATTTATTATAGAAATAAAGTAGTGAAATTATATTTGAATTTAATTTATACAAATATCAGGTAAATACTTCGTTAATAGCAGTTCCAATTTCAAATTAAATTTATAGTTGTAGAGAATCTCGTAATGATCTCTATTATTGTACGATCTTAATAGTGTCGAGGAATAGAGACGGTTATCGTTCGGTTGCCATTTGTATCAATCAATTTTACTTTACCGTAATTTAAATATGTTTTTTTAAGTAATTTTTTGCTCTATGTAGATAGGAGTAAAATGTTCTATTATTTTCTTAATATTAGCCCTTGGGTTAGTAAGTTATTTCGAAGTAGCAAGAGGGTATTAAAATTGGTCTGTTCTTTCTTTTATAATATAAAAAAATAGTTTATACTAGTTACTTTTGTTGTCTTCGAGAACTTACTCCCGCCAACAGTTGCAGGGACCTAATTGTAATATAATAACGCTAGGTTTGTTCCAGGATATACACCTGATCAGGTAATTGTGAGTGGGCGATGATAATAAAAAAATAAGTTTGTAAAAATCAACGCTTGGATTATTTAAAATACCTTCTTAGGTCAGTGTCTTTTCAATTTCGTATTAAGATTACAAATATTATTAGCAATTCCAATTTATATAAGCTATATTTTGAAATTTTTGCAATATTTTTAATAAAATTTACTAGTAACTTCAAAATTGAATAAATTTTGACAAACATTTATGAAAATTCAAAACGTTTGGAAATCATAATGTCATGAAATGAAAACTAAATAAGTTAGTCATATTTTGAAAGTTTTCCTTATGGAAAATTTCTAATAAATGTTGAATTAATGTGACAACTAATTGTTTTTGAATTGTAAACATTTTAAGTATTTAATAAACCATTCAATTTTTTCTATATTAATATTTCATTTTTTTCGTATTTCTGATGATAAAATAATCTAATTTATTTGAGACAAACAAACTCTTTACAAATAATCATGAAATAAAAAAAGTCAATTACCTCAATTCAAATTTTCAAATGAAATGACTTCAAATTGACCTAAATATGCAAATAGAATTCCAATTAAATATAACATACCATTCATGCGTCGCTAAGTCATATTCTCCATACAATTGTCCCATAGTAATAGATTTAGGATTCAAAACGTAGGTATGAACTTGCTGAAAAGGATAACCACTTGGTGATGGGGCGCCCTTCAGTTTTGTCATTGCAGCTTTAAGGATCTCATAACACTGAAACAGGTAGTAACAAGTATTAATTACTATGGCCTAAATATATATTTCTGTTAGACCCTTTTAGTAAATTAATCCTAAGGATTATTTTGTTTAATTTATATAGATATTTCGTAATTATTTGTTTGGGACATAAATTCTATTGTGGTTTATAATTTTCATCAAATAAATGCATTTCATTTGGTTCTAATACATACCTGTGAGGTAATTTAATTATTCAATATTAACTTAAGCGTAAAATAATAAATATAGCTAAAAGGGATGTTCAATATTTAACGAGACAAATTCATATAGAGAGAAAAAAAAAAGTATTTGTTCTAAGCTGGGTTGAAAGGTGTTACTACATCCTTCTTACAGCCTAGACTATGCCCAGTTCGAGTTTTATTTGCTCGATCTGTTTTAAGATTATTGACGTGACAAGATGTGACAACGAGGCGATCAAAAATATAATAAATATACAGTTCAAACAGCATGATAAAAAATTCTTCGCTGCGAAAATCCGAAAACTTACAGAATGGTAGAACAAGTGTTTAAATATTGCTAAAGACTATTTTAAAAAGTAGTGTTATTTTCATTAATATTCTCTACATCAATTTGTCTCGTTAATTTTTGAATGTCTCTCATAAAACCATATTAAACTTTTGAAATAAATTCTTATATTGTTGCATTATGTACATTATTTAATTAAAAAACAGTATTTCGTTAAATATTTGCATATTCACTAAGATAATTAATGAAAAAAATGCCTGTAGCTGTTGAAACATGTTTTAATCCCAGAATAGACAAGATTTCTGACAAAAAACTTGTTTTCAAATAACTATATAATCTGAAAGCTTA
>CM008233.1:22684250-22696537 GCA_002278615.1 Pogonus chalceus | reverse complement strand
TATATATATATAAGTGAAGAGCATGATTTATCTATAATTTTACTAATTATATTGTAAAGCGGCTTTGGTATCTACAAATAAAAATAATTGAGTTAACATTTTTAACAGAACGAATTTAGCTTTGTCGCAATTAAAAACTGTTCAAAAATGGCCATTTTAAACTTGAAATGAACTAAAAATACAGTTATAAATATTAAATATCTTTTAACCTAAACGCAAATTACCATTATATACAAGTTTTTTTATATCCTTATCAGGTTAATTAAAAAAACACATTAATTTAAGAATGAAATGCAATCATATGAATAGTAACTAATAATAAGTTTAAACATGAAAATAAAAAAGAAGTGAAATAATTTTCCAGTATAAATGAAGTCCTAATTACCATACAATAAGCTAATAAAAGTCCTATAGGATATGCGCACGCGTGCGCAACATTTTCAATTCCTACAGGAAACGTCTGGATATAATTTCATGAAACAGTCACTTGTTTATCTCGTAAGTGCGAACTTCTACAGGAATTTCATTTTTAACAGCCGTGTTTTAAAAGCTAGTTTAGTGTTTATTCAAGATAATATTTAAGTGGAAATTTATCCTGATAGTGAAAAATATGTCATGTTTATCCATTTTTTTTTGCCGCTTACATTGTTGTGAACTGTTATAATTTCTAAAAACACTAGTTGAATTCGTTAGAGAATTTGATATTTTGTTTATAGTTTATGCTGGAATTCGGTTAAATAAACAAGGTAAGTGTTATAATTATAAAGATGTAGATTTCTGTGTATAAATGCATTTATAGATTTCTATTTTTAATTTATTTTTAGTGTCTTTATATCATAATATATAATTGATTATTTTCCGTACAGAAATCATCTGTTGAAAATCATATTGTAACAAAGTTATCAATTAAATTATATCAATATATTTAAATACGAAAAAAATTAGTTTCATTGAATGTTTTTTAAATGATTTTAAAAAAATATCTAGTCCCGTTTATTGTTTTGCTCTAGATTAAAGTAAAAAATCTGTTTTAATTAAATATGTTATTTTATTTAGAAAGGTTTTAATTAAACTAACACACTTAAGATAACAAATTATTAAAAAGCCTGAATATTATAATTTGATACTTTATGGAAAAAACTTAACTAATACAGGGTGTCCAAAACGGGTCAATTAAACATTCGAAAATCATCTTTACAAAGAATTATAAGAAAGGATTTGCAACTTAAACCTTACAAAATTCAGCTTGTGCAAGAATTAAAACCAACAGATCATCTTCAACGATTAACTGTTTCCAAACTTCGGAAATACCCCGACCCTTTTGGGACACTTTCTATATGTATTTTATGTTTAATAAAATATTAACAAATCAAAGCACATAAAAAATTTTATAATTTGCATTGGTAATATATAGCTCTTAATTATTTGTTACAGATATCAGACAAAAATGTAATTAAAAATTTTGAAATTGATATCTCCCAAAATATTTAATGAAAATGTTTGCGATTCCGATAAATTTAATACCAACTTCACAACAAAATTGCATATTTAAGTCATCATTGGAAAATTTAAAGTATGAAATAAATAAATCAACTAGAAGATTACTAGAGTATGAAAATATTACGGCAGACATTTTAACAAATGATTCCGTTTGGGATTTAGATGGCGATGTAATTGATGGTTCCGATGGAGCCGTTGAAGATTGCTACCCATTTCATAATTTAATCAGTTTCCTAAATAGATACTACATTCCTTTAATAATAACAATAGGCCTAATCGGAAATACATTATCCTTCTTAGTATTCATGACAAGTCATTTGAAATTGAGGAGTTCGAGCTATTTTATGGCTGCGTTATCAGCGGCTGATTTTGGCTTTTTAAGCATGTTGCTACTGGTGTATTTGAGCAATGAAACGAAATTGGAGATTTTCAATAAACAAGGGTGGTGTCAGTGGCTTGTTTATGTTAGTTCAACGTGCAGTGTCTTAAGTGTTTGGTATATTGTTGCATTTACTACAGAACGATTTATTGCAGTACAATATCCGTTGCAAAGGCCGCAGATTTGTACAGGTAAATTATTTCAATTCATAAAAATGTTCATTATAATTTGTAATATTTTAATTTAGCTATAAAATTCTATAAAAAAAGGTTATAAAAACGCGGTCGCACACCTTATATTGATTGAAAAATGAAATATATTTGCATAGTTTAACAGTTAACAAATGTTCTATTTTTAAATTAATATTTAAAAAGTAATAAATCAATTCTTCTGTTGGTTCTTGTTGAAACTTGTAATAATTAATTGCATTAAAAGCGATTTTAAGATTCAATTTAATGCACTTTACGTTTAAAAGTTAAAACTTCAGTTATAAGTTTATAATTTATCAAATGAGCAATGCGTGCTTATTAAGCGAAAATTTTCAGAAACTTTATGTTTTTAAATTGAAATTATTTTCACATATCATAACGCATAGCTTTCACGTTAAATTGTGAAATATCAGAAAGGAAATTTTCATTTTAAGTTTTATTATAGTTCAGTTGTAATAAATAAAACTTTTTATTATATTTAATATGAAAAACATATTATATTTTAAGTATGATATATGAATCAAGAGTATTTCTAAATATAAATACTAGAAATGATAGAAATTTATAAAAATAACAATTTTTTTTTTATAAATCAACATTAAGTCTGAGTTTAATTAAGTCTGAGCTTAAATATCCTTTGTATTTTTTGATAAATCTATTTATGTATTAAAAAAAGAATTTGAAATATTGAAGTAAAAAATTGTTTATTATTTTAATACAAATCTAAAATTTTGAATTAAATATTAAAACAGTCAATTTACAAATTTATGATTAAACAATAAATTACAAATACGAATTATAAATAAATGAAAACATACAAAATTAGTTCTCATTGAAATAACCATTAAAATAAATTACAAATATAGAAACAGCTCTTTCAACACTTTCATTTTAAAATTTCACTACAAAACTATCATGAAACTTTTTGCTTATATAAAACATGTTTATATTGCGTATCTGTGTTTATAACACAAAAAAGTATTTCCACTGATTTCATATAAATAAATTAAATATATTTTTTTAGTTTCAACACGAATTTAGTTCACAGAATAATGCTCACTTATTTGTAAAATTTATTTAGATTATTTGTTGATACTTTAAAAAAATCAAATATTTTATTTGTTTTTGTAATTTTTAGTTATATATTCTAAGACTATATAAAAGCTGAACAAAAGGACCAAATATTAAATATATTTATATTTTCATTTTTGAATATTATTATTATTTTTATTTACGCAAAGAACTCATATTGAATATAATGTTCTTTTTTATCAATTGTTTTACGTTTATTAAATATATTGCTACGTTTCGGCAGTTTATGCCCTTTAAGTTATTATATTTTTTTTTCCTTACGATTAAATTTCAAATTTTATCTTAAATTTGTAAGTCGTAATGTTGCCTTAAGGAGGTTCGAGCGAAACTAATGAGACAACGTAATGTTTGATTTTTTTTTCTTTATTTAATTCTTATAATACTTTTAAAAATTTATTTTTTTTAAATTTAGAATAATATAACAAGGTAATTAAATGACTTTGTTACTGTCAGTAATATTTATACAATATCGATAAACGAGATAAAATATAGAAGAGTAAAGTTTAATTAAGTTTAATTATTTAAATAACGGTATATTGTGAAAATGTTATAATATTTTGCAAGTATTCAAGTTTATTACATGTAGTTTTTTATGCCTTAAAACTTGGAAGATTAATATAGAAATACAATAAAGTTAATTGCCATCGGAGTTATATTAAAAACTTTTGTTCGACATCTTTGTTAATTTTCTGTACTGTATTAGCAATATTTTTTATTATTAATGCTTGTTTTATAGCGTCAACTTCTGTGACGAAATCATATAGATAAAAATTTAGTACTAGCGTTATGGTTTTTTTAACACAATACTTAAAAGAATTACGGGATAGTTAAGCGTTAAAAATATGGATTTATTTAAGAAAAATTAAAATTGTAACTTGTTAAAATTTCTTATTATAAAATTGTACAAAAGACAGCACAGAAAAATTGAATTCAGTTGTTACAGTATATAAACGATATTTCTTGATAAAAACTTTTAAAAATAATGTTGTTAAAACCGCTTTCGTTGCAATAATCAATATCATTGTATCCAATTTTCTGCAGAGACTAATGAAATAAAGCAAATTTGATCGTAACAAACGGTTCATCGTTATAAGCAATGCCATTTTAAACAATTTCTACTGTATATAACTTTGCTCGTTTATTATTAAGATTTCATTTCCAAAATATATAAATGAACAAATTGTAAAATATAATTAGAAATTCCAATTCCCTCAAAAAGGGTTTTGATAAAGCTAAATATTTTACTTTGGTTCACTCCAGCTCGTAAACTGTAAAGCCCAATCTGACCCGGTCTGCTTATTAACTATAAAATTGAGTTTTATAGTTAAGCCCTGACCAGTCTGTAAAATATATATTTGCTGGCAGTCCGAAATGCACAAGACCAGTTAAAGTTTTTTACTATTGCCGTATTTTTTTAATTTCATATAAATAATTGCAACTGAATTAATTATCAATATAATATCACCCGATTTTATAAATATTTATTACTAAACAAAATTTGCATGTACCAAATAAACGCATTATACATACATAATTTATAAGCATCGGTCTATAGACTTCAATCAATTTGAGATGAGCGGCATAAAGTTGCCGTAATTTTGAGGGTTATATTTTAACATTACTGTTTTAATGAAAACAAGCTAAATTTTATAAATTACAGATTAATTAATTGTTACAGTTAGTCGTGCGAAAATCATAATAACAACTTTAGCAGGAATTGCAATGGGTACTCATATGTACACATTCTGGACAGCAGGTTTAATTCCCGTTTCTCCGATTGTATCATTCGCCAATTATAGTAACTACAGTTACCATAGTAACAGCACTGATTACCAAAATAATACATATTTTTCAAATACTCCTAATAAAGAAATCTGCGGACTTCGTTTCGAGTATGAAAATTTAATGTTTATTATAAATATTATCGATACATTTGTTTCGTTAATATTACCCGTCATTTTGATTGTTGCTATGAATACTATGTTAGCTAGGAATTTATTTTTATTTCGACAAAGATTTATTAGGGAAGAACGGTTCTGTGATGAACCTGTTTATTTAACTGGAAGTAGTTCTACCGCATTACCTGGAGTTTCTGCGGATAAAAATGTGAATGGAGTTGCTACTGAAATGCAGGTTAGTTTCATATATTAATTAAACATTGTAATACCCTTAAGGGGACATTTACTTATTTTAAGTCTAAAAAAAAAGTGTTTTTTGGGATTTTTTTAGGAATATGAACGAAGGTATAAACTTCGGATTTTCAGCATCTTATTTAATAATGTTTTGAGTATCTTTCTGATTTTTTTCAAATCTATGTTAATTCTTTAGCATCCCCTAGGTAGGTGGACGTACGAACGTTGCAGGCCGGACATGTGTACATGGGTGGGAGCGCACAGATCATCACGGTCATCTGCTACAAAATTGGCTAAAAAAACTAAAATTTGCATAAAATACTCTAAAGCTTGTGTTACTTTGAGGTCAAATCGTTGAAAATTCACAAAATGGCCGCCACCTGGAAAAGTGGTCGATTTTTGACCAATTTTATTAGACTTTCAAATGCCCGAAATATAAATTTCTGATTCTAGCACAAACTCCAATAAATTTTATCTCCCTTTAAAAAAAAAAAACTCACAATCAGATCAAAATCAATTCAGTAGTTTTTGAGTTCTGCTCCCGCCCAGTTTAGAAAAATGTCATTTCGAGAAAAACGCGTTTAAAGTTTGACGAAATAAGTGTAAAACGGCATCAAGTTCAAGTAAACCGTTTTGCAGAGATAGTTCAAATAATAAAGGAAACCGAAAAATCCAAGGAAAATTATTTTTTTTTTTGTCGAAAAATAAGTAAATTTCCCCTAACCTATTAGTTTAATATATTTTGAAATTATAGTTACACGTTTAAAATTTAAGGTTATTAAACTTAAATGTAGAAATCTGAGATCATACCGTAATTATTTGTAATAAATCAAATTATTTTTTAGTTTAATTTTGTAGTGTACGGTCTCCCTAGAGCAAAAATTTCATTTTATAATAATTTAATTAAGGGAATATCAAATTATTTGATCTTTGTATACATTATGCAAAATTTCTTGAAATTTAGACTCAGTTTAATGAATATACAATTATTTGATTTTACTGTCAATTTTTAATAGTTTATTAAAATAATACTTGTAGGAATCTAGTTTTAATTTCCTATTGATAGAATAAATTTTAATGACTTTTTAAACAAGGATATATTTGAAAAGTTTTTTTAAATTCCGTAATGCATTTTTGCTTCAAGAATCCCAAATAGATTAAAGGACCCTCTGCATTTTAAACTTAAAATTTGAAATTATAAAAGATCTAAAATTATTGGTCTTTTGACTGTATCAATTTTAATTGATTGGTTATAAATTAATTTCTGTTGTTCACAATAATTAGATTAATTTAATTTATTTATTTATATTGAAATAATTAATATTATGAAGCGCTTCACAAACCAATAATTCCAATAGCGCATAATTAAAATAACTAATAACATACGATATGCCATGAATATTTAAATGCAAGTTAATTCTTTGTTTATATTGCAGAGAGTTGGTAGTGGATTTTCAAATACCCGTCATCAAAGATACCGAACAAGTCATATTCAGATCCATCATGGAAATATGGGCCATAACAGTAATGAAATGTTGAGATGTATACGTGAGTTATTCTAATGTAATCTAAACATATTTCATTTTGACAAGAAAATTGAGTAAAAATAGCTTTTCGGTAAAACAAAGTTATTTCCATAAAATATTAATACAATAAGTTTGTGTGATCAATTTGATATGCAATTATTTTTACGTTTCAATAAATTTGTTAAAATTGTTACAGATAATTTATTATAATAGAATATTGATTGAGATTCATAAATAACATATACCATTTATTTCATTCATAAAACAAATAAATTCATTTTTATGGAAGTCTAAATATATAGTATATATAGGAAAAACAATTATAAAATATTCATTATACCATAAATTTTTCACTATTGCTTTTAGGTCAAATATTTAAATAATATTATATATATATAATGGAAATTTCCATCTTTAAACAGTTTACAGAGTGATATAATAAATAAAACAAATTTAACTTTAATTAAATGCCATTATCTCAGTTCTTGGACTTCGAAATTTCTGTGTAATTTTATCTTAAAATCTAATAATTAATGAAATTATCAATAATTTGAGTTTACTTTATTCTTATAAAAAATATTTACACTTTACAATTTATATTTATATGGGTCTGCCTAATTTTTATATATTGAATTTATTTTATTTCGAAGTAAGTCTCTATTGGTATAATCTTTCTGACATAAAAATTACAATTAAAAAAAACACAATATTAAGAAGTTTTTTATTTTATTTTGTATGGCTCTCTATTAACTGCTTAAAAGTGGAAGTTTTATTTTTCTTGTATCTTTAGACAGGATCATACTATATAATTGGATGCACATTTTAATTCTGGACAACTTTTATATTTAAGTATTTGTTTTAATCATTATAAAATATTATAATTGAATTTCCTATATGACAAAAAATAGTAGACACCGGTATATTATAATATTTCATATTAGACTGAAAACTATAGCGTTAAAATTTCATATCCTTTATTTTTTTAAAAGAAAATTGACGATAATCACAATATGAAGAGATACTATTTTTTAAAATTTTAATAATATAACCCAACTATTTTACTTTTGGTACAGAAAATCGTATTGGTGAAATTTTAGCAGTTAGAATTCCTTAAATCTAAATTCAGTTGCTATTGATAAAAAAAAAATCTAGCTTTAGCTCTCCAAATATTTTTTTATAAATACTTTTGTTATAACCATTTTGGCGCAATAACCGATAAGCGTTATTTTCAATACTACTTGAGTATTATTTTCAATTGAGACAAAAACAATAAAAAGCAAATTCGTTTGTCTGATTTTTACGATATATAGTGCAATAAAGAATTTATCTTAATATAGTAGGTATTTATATTTATTTTAAAAAAAATTTTATTATTTATTCGTATTCATGAACATTTGTAGTTGCTTTTTATTCAAACTTATAATTCACATAAAAGCAATACACGCTTCAATTATCCAGATAAATTCACATTAAAACTTTTGCTTGCCAGAAGACCAACAATGCAAAATTTACAGTATAATATATAATAATTTATTCAAAAATAATTCACATATTTCATATTTAATATTACAAATATACAAAACATAATAATAAATCAAAAAATATTTATTTAATAAAAACTTTTTAAGAGTATTTATAAAACACTTCACTATTTTATTGTAAATTTTCATTATTTTGTAGGTTGTAAATAAATCAGAGGCTCATAAATTTAAAGTTAGACATATTTTACAAACAACACACATTTAAACTTGTTTAATCTTGTTTTCATTACAAAGTAAAAATAATGTTAAAGTTTCTCTTTTAAGTTATAAAAGGTTTTCTATATGTATGTAATGCATTAATTAAGTTTGATTTTTGTTTTATTTTTAACCTATTTATATTTGAATTAAATTTATTAAACAAAACAAAAAATAGAAGTAATTTTTAATTGAAGTTATGTCGTAAATGTTTAATAAATAAACATATTTGAATTACTTAAAAAAAACAAATAGTTAACTTTTAAATGTTTTAGGAATAAATTCTTCTGGGAGAAACCCGAACGCTTTGTCAATGCGAAACCAACAAAATATAACAAAAACACTTCTTTTGATATCAACAGTATTCATCTGTTTAAATATACCAAGGTAAGAATTTTATTTGATGATTTATTTTTATACAAAGTAATGCAAGTTATAGAACTTATTAAAAGAAGTTAAATTACTTATTCAATGAAGTGACGATAAAAAATATTTTCTTAATATACGAAAATAATATTTCAAATTATCTTTCAATCAATTTGATATAAATTTATTATAGCCACAATTTTATTAAAAGGAAATGAAATGTTACGAAAATATATATTACGTTTAATCAAAGAATGTTCACTTATTAAATTGAATGAAATATTTTTAATAAATTGATAATAATTTTACGTTAAAGATCTTTTTGAAATGAAAGTGATTATTTTTTATTTCAGTTACGCGTTAAGAATATATGTATTCTTCTTTTTTTCATTATGGAAACAACAAGCTCCAGAATGGTTATGGTGTCTCCAGCAAATGTTTATGACTTTGTATTACACACATTTTAGTGTTAACTTTTTATTATACGCAATTGGAGGGGCTACTTTTCGACGGTGTTTAGCAAATATTTTTAATAAATTTTTGATTAAATTTTCACATTACGGACGAAGATGGTGTCAAAATAAATATTCGATAGCGAATCGGCAGCAAAAGTAAGTCTTTTTTAATTAAAATTTAATATTAATTATATAATCATTGTCATTAAATTTAGTAACTTTAAAATCTTCATTCATAATTAAAAACTTTGATTATTATTTAATTGTAAAATCGGTTTTTAAATGTTTAATAAGTAATACAAAATAAACTACTACAAACCCAAGTATAGAATTCTTAAATTATTTAAAATAACCTCTAAGCAGCTGGTAGTATGATTAGATCTAAAATTTGAAGCATACTACAACTTATTTTGAATTAAAATTTTCAATTATGTACCTAATGTATATAACTTGAATAGTTTGTTTCAAATTCGATAAAAATCTCTAATATTGTTTTGAATGACCTCTAAACAGCTGGTAGTACAATTTGATTTAGAATTAGAAACATGTAGTCAATCGTTTTAAATCAAAATTTAAAGTTATCTTTTGAATGTGACTTGGACATCCCACTTCAAAATTTTAACTCAATAATTTGAAATATAAATTTAAATTATTTTCTGGAAATATAGGTAACTAAATTGTATCATAAATAAAATATGAAAATAGAATTTAAAATACAAGTAATTTTTTCATTACACTTTATATTAGTTCATAATATTATAGAGATCAAAGTCAATAAATAAAATTGAATTAAATTCAAAAGCGAAATGTTTCATTTATTTTAAATAATGAATTTCTATTTTATATTTTTCAGTTCATCAAACGTCAATGATATACCATTACAACCATTAAAACTCTTGCGTAATAAAAAGTAAAAATAAATTTTGTTTATATATTGAATGAAATGTGATTTTTAAAAAACTTTAATATTTATGTGTATAATTAATGTAAAATATAATAAGTAAAAAAAAAAACATTTAAATAATCCCGAAATTATTCTTTCTTGATGGAACTATTTTTTTTAAATTAAAAAATTGCTCATTCATATGTAATATTCTAGATGTAACATTGTAATTTGTATCAATTAATGTAACATTTGGTCTTATAAAATATCATACTGTATATCTGTCTATAATTATTTTTGATCAATAAAAATATATGTACCTTCAATATTTACAAAACTGTATATGTATATAAATGTAATAATTGTTTTTATGTATGTAAAAATAAATGTGAATATAAATATACAAAATCAATTGTACTCTTATTAATTTCATTTTGTTGTATTTATTTGTTTGAAAATATTTATTTATAGTATTAAATAGACTGACATTATTGCATAATAACTTTCATGCAATCCAATTTTATTTAATCTGTCTTTTGTTATATTAATGAACTATTTTATAATTTGTTTTTAAGCAAAAATTCTCGTTTATTTTAACTTGAACGTATTGCAAAATTAAAAAAATTAATTTAATTTTGTAATTTTTATATATAAAGTCTTTTTAAAGTAATTGTATAAAATTTTATAGTTCCGTAAGGAAAAGTGTTAATATTTAAATTTATTGAAAATAATTTCTATTTTAAATTTAAAAAATAAAAAGGTTTACATATATTAAATTACTTTTTTATGCACTTCATTAGTTGTGTAATAAAAAAAAATGGTGTAAGGGTGTTATTTTACTCACGAGTTTTAAAAAATACTTCGTGTGAATTCAATTTGCTGGTAAGTACTGTTCTTTTGTTCTTATAAATAAAATGTTAAGAATTATGTTTATTCAGAAGATGACCTTTAATAATATTTTATGGAGTAATAAAATAAAAGAGTTTCGAAAACATTACCAGGCAAGATCAGGCATGGATTTAGGCTTAGGCCCGTGATGCCCGGGCTTAGTTTTAGGGGCTACAAAATTTTCGAAACAATCAAAATTTAATTCTCAATTTGATTTAGTTTTACTGTGAATATATATTAAAAAAATTATTAAAATATTTAAAATAATTATGAAAGTGTTAAAAGAAAATAAGTAATTATTTCCTTATGAAAATTTAATTTTCAATACAACAAATTTAAAATTAAATCGCTTTTATATTATCAATAAAAAATAAAAAGCTAACGTAAATTTTTATCTTAATACCAAGTTTTTCTCAGTTTCAAATAAAAATTAGGTAAATTAAGTATTATTGAAAATCTTTCTGATAATACTCTAAAAATGAGATTCTCTTTTTTTTCATCTATAAAAGTATTGCTTCATCAAATATTTTAAATTTTGCATTTTTCTGAATATTTAATCCGCCGAATATAGAAAACGATTCAAACAATTATATGAAAAAAAAATCAACAAAAAAGTATTTATACAAACATAACAGGTGGAATTCCACTTCTGGACCCTTATCAGCATCATTTTCTAAAATAAACACGATTAAAATATGATATGAAACTGATTATTTGTTACAAGCAACGCATTTATTTAAATATTCCAGCTAAAAATTGTTCTATAAAAGTGAAAAGCTATTTGCGGGTAAGTATGCCTGAAATTGATTATGAGAATCTAATTGATGTTATCGCGCGAGTCAGTGCAAAAAAGAGTAAAATTATGTTATCTGAATAATCATAAAAATTTTCTCTAAGAAATATATTTAGTTTAATATATCCCAAAATAAAATATTTTGATTATTTGTGAATTAGATGTTTTATTATAATAAGCAAAAAAGGCGCAATATCGGTAAGGACCTAGGGCGCAGTCTAACCAAAATCCACCACTGAACAAAATTATATATTAAAATTAAGATAATTTTCTCATTATATAAAAATTAAAAATAATAATCCAAATAAGAAAGATGTAATTTACATAT
>CM008233.1:22662305-22673864 GCA_002278615.1 Pogonus chalceus | reverse complement strand
TTAGGCGTTAAATTTCGACTCGGGTAAACTTTGACATTTAAAATTGTGTCTATTGGCTATGTAATAATATTTAATATACATACATACATATTTATTTTTTATTTATATAAAATCGTTTTTCTATTAATATGTTTTAATTATAAATTATGTAACATTTCCTTCGCTATTAATTATTCAAAGTAAAAATATAACAACATTATTTTTTTTAATTATAAAAAAAGCCTAAACAATTGTTGAATAGAAAGTAAAATATAAATATTAATAAATAATTATGGCTTACTTGACAAAATCAACAACTACCAATTTTCCTAATTCTACATATTTATCATATTCTCTCGCATATGCAATTAAAGGAATAATTGCATGAGAATATCCATTAAGCATTCTATTTCTTAAGGCACAAATCTCATCGTCCAAAAGACCAATACTAGATAATCTTAAAGCTGGATCAAAATGAAGACCTTCCATGACGAATGGATGAGCTTGTGGTATATCATGGAGTTTTAATAAACCATCATCAAATAAAGAAAGAAGCATTTTCTGAAATAACAATTAAATTAAAAGTTATATGTTTTTACTTTATTAAATACGTTTCTATTTTATATTTAATGTACAAATATACGAAAGAAAACATAGAAATATTTCATTTTTTAAATTAATTAAACATTAATTAGTTTTTATTTCTTGAAAAATAATTTAAAATACAGAAAAATTAAATTGAAATATGTACGGTTCAAATAAATAATTAATTGATTTATTAGTAAAATAAATATATGAGTATGTTTGCATTCGTTAAAACATTTTAAATTCTTAAAATAAATTGCGCGATTTGTTTTCGCTGTAAATATTGTTATGAAAATAAGCAAATAAATATTATTATAAATGTTATATCTCATTATCTGTACAGAAAAATAATATTTTATATAAATGTAGCTTTCGAGTTCAAAATTATAATTATATTTAATACATAACAACATGTATAGTATCACAAAAAAAAATTTAGAATCTTTTTTTAAAAATATTATTATTATTATTTTTATTATTTTATTTCTATTTATAAATATTATATCAAGAACTGATAAGTCTTTCCTTTTTAAATTATTGTTAATAAATTTGTATACAACTAATAGGGGAGAGTTGCCGTATTTGGACCGTTGCTCATAATGGACCATCGCCATGTATTGCGTGTTAATTACATTTTTGCTATAATATAGCCAACATACTGAACATTGATGTAAATTACATTTCCATATTCATTATTATTAAAGAATTACATAGGAGAGAGTTTTTCCAAGAGATTTTGTATTTATACAGTTCTAAATACAATAATTTATTAAATAAAAGTTCTGTTTCATTCAGCTTTACAGTAAGTGGCAAGAAATGTTATTATACTTTTAAAATGCAAATTTATTCCCATNAAAGGCAATAAAAGCATTGTTAATAACAAATAATGACAAATTACTAGAATTACAGCTTGCTGAAGAAAAAAAGATTTATAAGACAAAATCATCAAAAACCAAAAATAAAAAAATTAATACGACAAAACCACCAAAACCAGGTTACAGATTTCAAGGGGTTCAGAATAAAACATCCTATAGTTTTGTATTATATATTATGATGAAATAAAGGAAGAAGACGAGATAATGAGTAATTCCAAAAATCAAAAAGTACGTATTTTTTTCATTTGTGCCTGATGGTTCATTTTGAGACAGCAGTGGTTCATTTTGGGAAACCAGTTGATTTGATTGTTCAATTTTTATGAATTTATTTTTTGTTATAATAGTTTATATTTTTAAAGAAATAAATCATATTTTTTTAAAGATTATAATTGTACATTTTTTTGTACCATACCATTTTTATAAAAAATGCTTCTACACTCTTGTATATTAAAAAATGTTTAGGTGGTCCAAATACGGCAACTCTCCCCTATTTGTTCTTTTAGAAGTATTGAACTAACATTAAAAATTATATGTTTATTTGTAAACATAATATGAGTATATCATTAACTTTATGTCGAAGAAAATGTTGGTATATATTTTATTTATAAAATTTAAAAGGATTTTTCCCAATATTTACGATCCAGTTATTTACAAATTTCTAAAAACAAACTAAGCAAAATATTGAGTCCTGGATATCATTTTTATGAACTATGACTTTTTACGTAACTTATCGAATGACTTGTTACAAGGAAAATATTTATACAATTATCGATTATTTTTAATAATATATTTTCATATTTTAGCTATTTTAAATATCCAAAAATTATACAATTAATAATAATTAACAAAATCATATACGTATTCGTAAAAATCATATTTCAAGAAAATAAAAACGTAGAAATATTTAATTTATTTTCTAGATCATTGATATTATTATTTATTAATCTATTTTTTAAAATTTTTAAGTGTGTTTTATATTTTAAATGTTCTAATAGGCAGAGCTCTTGTTTTAAAAATATTATATAATAAATAAACAATTTTACCGTTAAAATTTTAGCATTAGCTAAAAAAATTATATTCATTCTATTTTCTTTAAAAAAAAATGATTTCTCAAAATTTTATAGAATACGCCATTTTAAAACATGGATATCGAAACATGCTGATTATTTAAAATTTTTACTATTTAAATTAA
Source organism: Pogonus chalceus (assembly GCA_002278615.1). Taxonomy (NCBI): domain Eukaryota; kingdom Metazoa; phylum Arthropoda; class Insecta; order Coleoptera; family Carabidae; genus Pogonus; species Pogonus chalceus. Next base: position 22,671,233 of record CM008233.1, on the reverse strand, counting down.
TTTCCTACAAATCTAATTCTTTATACAGTCGACTCTTTCTAAAGGTGCTCTGCGTAAAGGTATATTATCTTTGGTAAAGGTGCTCGCTGTCTTAGGGTTACAGGATACATTGTGTGAAGGTGCTGGAATATTCCCTCATTCGTATTCACGAGCGACAAACCACAATTCAGTTTAGTTTCCCCTTCGATCCTGCCGTTTCCGCGCGCATCCGAGCGCTCAAGGAGAATTTTTTTTAAATATATGGTGGGGAGAGCACCTTTAGACAACGGATCTGCCCCGACAGAGCACCTTTATACAAATTCGACTGTATTTAACAAATGTTATTACTTACCCCGAATCTATAAGGATCTGTAGAATAAAAAGCCTGTTTTTCATTGAGCATCAGTTGCATCGCAAAAATAGCTTGAGTGGATGGCTTAAATTGCGTCACAAGTAAATCATTACCCCAAGTAAAGTCAGGTTGGCAATTTAAAGTGCATTGACAAGGTGTTTCAACTAAATTCACGAAATTTTTCGCTGAATTCAAACAAAGAATTCGCAGAGATGTTTGCATGTAATGTTTTATTAGTTCCATTACGTGACTTGATTTAGAAATATCGTAAATAAAGGCATTTTGAACGCTTATATCATACCATCCTTTACCAGCATGGCGCAAGTACATTCTGGTATTTTGTTCAACTGCTGGAATCCAGTGATTCCTTAAATAAGTCATTACCTAAAATTATAAATTTACTGTTTATATCAAGTAAAGTAAGAATATTTGATAATATAACAGTTTACCTCGGATAAAATATTAAGAGTATTTTTTGATTAACAAAAAAAGTTAATAATTACATAAATATGATATTTATAATTTTAACAATAGCTCAAGATAAGTTTGTATAACATTATTATAATAAAAAACAAAATATAATTTTTTGATAACTGCAATGTTTTTGAATTATCTTTGTAAGCATAATTTATGTAAAACTAATATAGATGCTTTTACTTCTAAAAGATACAATTTCGTATATACAAGACAGATAAACTTAAATAGATGTCATATGCAGCTTCGTACTCATAATTAATCCTGAAATATATACCGGATGTCTACTTTATTTGTTATATAGAAACTTAAATGGTAAAATTTTCATTTCGCCATAAATTTTTCCCTTTTTATGTTAGGACAAATATTTAAACACAAAAGTTAGCCATAATTAAAATCCGATGCCCCTTCTTTATATATGATATTTGATATAAGACGATCCTATCAGAACTTGGTAAATCTTTTAAACAGAAATATTAAGAAAACCAAAAACAAAAAGAAATAGAATGTTTATGAAATGAGGAACAAAAAAATATCAAAATAAAGAACAATGAAGTTTTAAAAACAGAATGATGATATAAACACAAAATAATAAAGAATAAAAAATTAGATAATAATTTAAAAAATATTTTAATTCGACAACTAACTATAAATAAAATAAATACAATAGATTTTATTTTGTTTTCTCGGCTTTACAAAAAGTTTAAATATGTTAAGCTTATTTTAAATTTAAAGTTTTATCTCTAAAGAGTCAAAATAAATTTTTCTGTATTTATGTTAGGAAAAATATTTAAATACAAAAGTTATTCATAATGGAAATTAGACGAGCTTTCTTTATGATATATGATATACGACGTTTCTGTCATAAGATACAGGAAAAATAAAATTTCTATCTTTAAGCAGTTTACAAAATTCCATGCAAAATAAAACAAATAACCTTAATTTAATTAAGATTGTCTCAGTTCCTGTATATATGAATTTTTCGATAACGTTTTCTTTATATTTAAAAATTAATTAGATAAAATATCAATTAAATTATTAGAGTTTCTTTTTTATTCGTATAAAAATTAATTATAATTGTAAAACGACACTTCACAATTAATATTTTTATGGATCTGCCTAATTTTTTTAAATAGAATTCATTTCATTTTCCGCATTTTCCGAAATATTTATTTAAATTTTAAATAAGCACATAATACATATTTCCGCAAATAAGCATAGATGTTAAGGTGAGGTAAAGGGAAATATTTAATAAAATCTTATAAATAAATATAAACTTTTAATGTATATATGTACATTAACAGAACCTGTAATCTTTAACAAGTAGTTATGTAAAAAAAATAATATGTAGTTTAAATATTTTTTTCTGCAGTCGCTATATAAAGTAGGAGTTTTGCGACCTCTTTTGTGTGCGCTCTAGAGCGGCAAAGTAGAAAAAACGCNTTTTTTTTATTATTTTAAAATAAAGTTCGTTTAATTTATAAAAAAATCAATTGTGCTCAGTTTAACTACAATTGATATATAATATCAATATAATGTCACGACGAAACTAATATTCCTATCTCACTCCGCACCACTCTCTACAGGGTGCAAAGATAGCAATAGTGTGACATCACAAAAACACCAAAAACAAATTTCAAATATCTCTTATAGTTTGTGGCGACTTTAGAAAACATCTTGTGTGTATTTCGAACGCAAATGGACATTGTAGATTTCGAGAAAATGCCGCGCTTCTAAGTCGCGCGGCAACAATCTCTCAAGCGACAATGTCCCTCTTTGCGCTCTTAATACACAAATAACTATTGTACAAACCGTACATTTTTCGTGTTTTGTAACTGAACTTTCTCAAACTCTTCAATTGGCATTTGCTTGACATACGCTGACGTAAATAATGAAGATTTCTCAACAATCATATTCTCTTGATTAATAGCTTTAATGCTCCAGTATAATTCCGAAAATGTCGAAGTACAAATCCAGTGACGATAATCACGTCTCTCGTCGAAATCATAATATGGAATTGTAACACGACCTTTCTCCGGAACCGGACGTGTATCGATGCATGTAGGAGGTACCATTAAGTTCCGGTATATTTCCGGGTGGCGTTCAACATTTGAGCGGAACTGCATTTCCCCTAGTGCTCGTTTGTGGTTTAAACGTACTTCGGATTCCAGCTGGAAATATTTTACATTTTCTTTGCATTGATTTACAATTTTAAAATATATTTGTTTCTTACCCGAACCAAACTGTCATGGCTAACATATTTTACTTTACCATTTCTTGTTGCAAGATGAAAAATTTTATCTAAACTATTTTCGTCAATTTCGTAAGTTCCTGTTAGTATCATGCAATCCAGATAAAATTCAAAACTAAATGGGAAAAAATATATTCCTAATTTTAGCAATCACATACTTATTTTTATTTTTTCAAATATCGGTGACATAAGATTTGTTTTATTTAATATTTATATAGATAAAAACCAAAAGGAAAAAATATCTAAATGAAGAATTATGAGGATTTAAAAACAGAATGATGGTCCTTACACAAAATAATAAAAAATTAAAAATTAGATAATAATAAAAAAATATTTTACTTCGACAACTTACTGCAAATAATATAAATACAATTTTAGATGAAATAGATGATCAGAATTCAGACAAAAATAAAAACAATTTTGTGTGTAAATGTATTTATTAGTTAGAACAACGTTTCGGCCCTATTGTGGGTCCTTTTCAAGTTCTCTGTATTATATGAATGATATATGGTGATGAATGTATTGCGTTAAAAAGTTTAAAAAAATATCATGACAAAAAACATTAATGTCATGAAGTCAAAAATTTGAAATAAAACTTGGCAATTTTATTTTGTTTTCTCAGTTTTACAAAAAGCTTCAATATGTTACATAACATGTTAAGCTTATTTAATATTTAAAGTTTTATCTCTAAAGAGTCAAAAAAAGAATTAATAAAAGAATTTAAACTCTTACCATATATACCCTTCAGATTGTTGGCGATAATTTACTGTAAACTGAATTCTTTCAGCAAAAATATCTGGATCTTCTGCTTTGAACATCAAATATATTCTTGGAATATTGTAAGGTCGCTGTAATCCATCTAAAGTTATAACAGAGAAAAGTCTGAAATAAAAAATAAATAAATATGAACAACTGAATTCAAACTTCTCAGAAGAAAAAAGTGCTTTAAGATTTAATAAAAACTCGGATTTATTATCTTTTATTTATTTTTTAAATATAAATCTCTGTTAGACAGTTTAATTATATTTATCATGTCAAATGGATTATTATTATTATTATTTTTAATATTTTGAAATTTATATGACGATCAGTAATAAACACTGTTTGCTTACATACTTTTGTAGTAATCTTATGAAATATTTTATATTTATACCAAAAGTCACAATAGTATATGCCTCTTCCAAAGAAGAACCAATAAAAACAAAATATTAAAATTGAGACGTATCTAAATTACTGATGGACTTTATAAAGCAATCAGTCCTGCCGCATATTACCGTTCGTCATATATATATATACAAACTCAAACTTTTATCTGCTTACAAGTTCATGCTTAAAATCAGTTAAAAATGTAATAAAATGAGAAAATTTAAGCTATAATAGTATTCCATATATCAGATTCTACAAAAAATATATAATGAATGCCATATTAAGTAAAAAATGTAGCTCTGAAATCTATGTACATATACATATTTCATTTTGTATTGAAATAAACATATATGTAGTATTGTATACATTGCAGTTGTGCAGGAAAGCCTAAATACATAGTTTAACGTGCACCGTTTCTCAATAAATTGAAAAGCCTACAAGTTTTTTCGAATTATTATTGCTACGAATTAATTAAATACTAATTATACTATATATTTCTGATCGATAATATAAGAGTTATCTTGTAACAACTTTTGATTAAAATTAATCAACTAACATATATACTTCAATGAGGACCCCACATGTATTTTTACTATAACGTAATAAATATTGCAAATATTTTAATAAAATTAAAAGTTTTTACTAAAAATAATGAAAATATTATTATTTTTAATTTTGGTTGAAAAAAATCAACCATTTATAGCAGTTTTTAAGTGCCCCAAATATTTTTACCAGTAAGTCGATATACAAATTATTTAAATGTAAAATATTCTTTTTTAAATATTTCTTCCAAATGTTTAGAATATGGAATTCATTTCAACAAAAATAAATTGCAGTTCTCTGTGAGACTTTTACATACTCGAATAAATTATTAATTTTTTTTTATACTATTTAACCTTAAAAACATGAAAAAATACTTATTTATTAAGAAATTTTAAATGTTTACAACATAAAATAGAATTAAACAATAATCATTTTAGCAAAGACTATTGTTTATTTGTTTTTGTTACATTTTCTTCGCTATAATTTTATAAAGTTAAATTAAATTATATTTAAGTATTGATACTTAGTGTCAAAAATATTTATTAATTTCTCGGATTACTGAAAAATCTGGACGAAATTATATAAAAGGCGATATAAAATTTTAAATAAACTAAAACTTTTTTTATATTATAAAAATAATTTGTAACTAACTTTGTTTCACTGTTATATCCTGTTACTGCAACATCGGTCCATTCATATAATGTTTCAAGTTGTTTCAAGTCCTTAACATAAGTTTGATCTAAAACCGTATCATCAACTGGTAGAAATGCTTCTCCAGGAATTGGATGCCTTACCCCATCAATTAATCCATGATCAATCCATCCTTCAGCCGATCTTAATTAATGAAACAAGTAATTAATTAAATATACTTAAAAATAAACGAAATTTTACCTTGTATCATATTCCTCATTATCGAAATTTTCTAGCGGTAAAAATGGAATTGATAATTGTATTTTAATAGGATGATTTTTAAATACTTTTTGGGTAATATGAACGGGTACTAATAAGAATTTGTCAATATTTAATTTAGCAAGACATTTTTTAATATCTTTCGCTAAGTATCGCCGTCTACGTCTTTCAATTTCAACACCTCTTGGTAAATTCTTCGCTGCGTTGTCATATTGCATTTGAACTCGAGGTTTGAATGTATCGACAGGAAAACACTATAAATTTTATAATAAAACTAAACATTTTTAAATTGAAGTTTTTTAAACATTTCTTACAATATGTTTTTCTTTCTCGTAACACATCCATCGCTCCGCAGGCGCTAAAGAGCAATAAGTTTCAGGTGGTTCTAAATTAGTCAAAATAGGGGTGTATCTAATAGTTTGAATTTGCCATTTCAAACACGGATTTTTCTTAGTTCCAGGTTTTAATGCTGAATACTCAACAAAACTTTTATTTTCGTCAGATAAATCTGTTACTATTTCGGAATAATAACCACGTCTTATTCGTTTTGTTGTACTTGGGTTACATTTATCCATGTTTTATTAATTAATAATTTTTAATTAATGACATTGATAAATTATTTAAAGAATAATTGATTAAAATCAAGCTTTGGTATCTCTGGTGATAAGTAAACATTTGAAAACTTATCGTGTTTGTCTAAGATGTCTTTTAATTATTTATGAAAACCAATATAACCATCTCAAAATATAATATTCTATTTGAAACTTATGATTTCATTTCAAAATATAATTTATTTGTAATAAAAATCAAAATATTGCTACAGTAGACTTTAATATAACGCGGTATATGAATTCGCGTAAAGAAAATACGAAAATTCTTCTTGTAATATAAATATATTCTAATTTAATCTAATATATGGAAACAGTTATAATATTTTTGGAGCATTATAAGAATTCACATTAAAACAACTCGCGTTATATGAAAATTTACAGTATATTTATTTATTTATTTATATTTTAATTGTAAATTTAAAAGAATATTTAGATAAAATAAAATAATTCTTGAAAAACATTTAATTAAAGAATATTTTTAAATAGATTTCGCTAATATATATGTATATAGAAGGCGTAACGAAAATTAATTAATCTAGTAACAATTTATGTTTTTTATATTAATATTTTTTTTTGTTCAATTTTTATATTTCATTTGAATTTTTTTATTTTTCGTTTGAAAATATTTTGAGTTCACACTCATTAATATTTATTGACGCATGCGTTTAACCCCAAATTTTAATTCGTTATAAAACGTAAATATTGTGACAGGAGAAGAAAGAAATATTTATTTTTTAGAATAAAGTAAAGTATCAAAAATATTTAATCATGTCGTATATGCTAGCACATTTACACAATGGATGGCAAGTAGATCAGGCTATTTTATCGGAAGAAGACAGAGTTGTGGTAAGGATTTTCTTAATAACCTAAAAATGTAATATTTTCTTAAATTACTTTTTCTAAAAGGTAATACGCTTTGGTCATGATTGGGATCCTTCATGTATGAAGATGGACGAAGTTTTGTATAATATTGCTGAAAAGGTTAAAAATTTTGCTGTTATTTATTTAGTTGACATAACAGAAGTACCAGATTTTAATAAAATGTAAATTTACATACATATAAACTCATATCAACTTTGAGTATTAATTTCATAATTTTTAGGTATGAATTGTATGATCCTTGTACAGTAATGTTCTTTTTCCGTAATAAACATATAATGATTGATTTGGGTACTGGTAATAATAATAAAATTAATTGGCCTTTAGAAGATAAACAAGAAATGATAGATATTATTGAAACAGTTTATCGAGGTGCTCGGAAAGGTCGTGGTTTAGTTGTATCTCCTAAAGATTACTCAACTAAATATAGATATTAATTCATGTAACAAATTTATTTGGGGTTGTAAATTTAATTTTTCGTTTAAATGATGTATTTATTTAATAAATATTTTTATTTTATAATTACTTTGTTTTTATTTTATCTGAAAAAATATATGCACATGTACTTTTTTAAAACTATAAATATAGTATTTACGATTATAGTGTAGGTTTTCGAGTGTATTTTATAATACAAATAATCTGCTATTCGTCTGATGAGGACTGTTTTTACGTGTCGATACATGACAAAAGTTATAATTTTGAAATTATAAATACATATATAGAACTTTCAAAACGAAAAATACAGTATTTAACATTAGTTTTGTAATATATTTTATAATAAAATAAAATCTTTTTGTTATGCATTTGTTTATATAATTGAAAACTGCACTTTTCTTAAATTAATTTCTAGCATTTTACGATTAATTATGCATATCGTACTTATTAGTATCTTGTAGAACAGATTATAACAATACCGCTAATTTTGTATGGATATGATTTCTTATGGAAACGTTTTACAAAATTATTTCTTTACTAATGTAAAAACTAAAATCCTGTATTTACACATATAGACGACGCCAAGAATCAATGTAATTACATAATAACAAACAGATATTTTACTTAGACATACGTTCATATCTTTTTCATCTTCTTAATGCTTAATTAACATACTTCTCCATAATGTGAAGTACGTCGCAACTTTATTCGAAAATATTTATGCAGAATACGCAGTTTTTGTTTACATTGGTTACTTCTTCATAAAGCATCCGTGTAAATAGCTTATAGATATAACTACGGCATTTTCGGAACACAAAACGTTTCATTTGGCGGGGTGGTGCAGTTTAAACGTTCAATGATTACACAATTACATTTTTTTGAGGCGTCGACTATATGTACAAACGTAAAAACATAATTCCGATTCTATTTTTTAATTTATCTATCTATAAATTTTAAGTCGTTTTTTTATGAATCCCGACGTTATAAGCAGTTTCTACTGTATTATTGCTTTGGTGACAGTGTATTAATAGAAATAAATTAAATAAAACCATAAAGTATACAACTAATGTATTTCTGATAAATATTTACACATTATTCTTCAAAATTCTGATCAGTACACATTTTACTAAATAATATTTTACATATACGGGTAAGTAGATTAGCTGTAATTTTTACCTACTTACATATTGGAAGAATATTGATTATATCAATTATAATAATAAGCATAATCCGACAAGCGTCTTTAACATAAAGCTGCAATTAGTACGTTTTATTTATTGTAAAAGTATAAATAGTTTTTATATTTAAATTAATACTGGGAACTATTGTATTTTTTATATATTTTTTTT
>CM008233.1:22642008-22656114 GCA_002278615.1 Pogonus chalceus | reverse complement strand
AATGATTTAAATCTGATAATTCTGACAGATAGTCTTATTTAATGGCACTTATTTATACATGTGTCTACATCTTATTCGCGGGTATTTGATCGTTTTGAAGCACAATTGTGCTATTGGGATTATCTACAGGTAATTTTAATCTAAAGAGATTATATTTTGATCATAAGCACAATTCAATACATCCTAAATTTATAATGAATGCAAACGTATATTCGATGGTAAAAAAATATATTAAATCTATTTTAAACAAGCTTTAAAACTTAAAAAATATATAATTAGAATAAATAATGTAATTAATTTTCCATAAAAATGATAATCTGTTAACAAATTTAATTTTTTTTTTTGTATTGTAAAACAATTGTAATTATTAATCCGTATAAAAATCATTGATTTGGCTATTTTTATTAACAATATAATATGAATTTGTAGCATATTTTCTTGATAAACTACTCATTAAAATTAATTTAATGGCTACATTTACACAAATATAAAAAATTTGTAAATAATCACTAATTAATATAAAATTTTAGGTGTATTAAAAAATAATTATAATCGTAATTACAAAATGAATTAAAATTCTAAATTGAATTCACAAGTGAAATTCGAAATTTCAAAAATAATCTCATTGTTCATTCATGTTCCGTAATAAAATTTGAAAGTACAATGCGACAATTGTATTACGTCCTAATTACTGCTGACACATGCTAATAAGGAATTCATAGATATCACATATCACGTAATTGTAGACATATTTTTATTATTACCTTATGATAAGTGTCTTTTTGCCACGTTTTTAATTGTTGCATTACTTCGTTACATAGATTGTCTTTTACTCTGTTGTGTAAATCACATCTTCTATCAGCTTCTACTAAAATTCCTTTCCATGCTGCTTCTGTTGTACCATATTCGGGACCTGAAATGTTCATGTTTATTTCATTAAAATTATTTTTAAAAAATATTGATATTTCATCATATATGCACAATAATTTTATCAAAGGTATTTAAGATAATAAAATATTGTATAGTAAAAGTAAATTAATTTGAATAAATAAAACATTTAAGTATTTATCGAACAATTCAATACAATAAACAAATAAATATATTACTTAAAAAGTATAAATCGTTTATAACAACGAACTGGTTGTAACGATTGAATTTGCTTTATTTATTTGGAATCCATAGGTTTGTATAACAAAAAAATGGTTAATGTTTAAAAAAAAATGTATAGAATTATAAATATTTATAAAACTATTGCCTTAATAATGAGAATATGATAAAAAAGAAATATTGTTGAAAACTAAAATAGTAGCTACTGTTGAAATAATCTTTAAGTATTTAATAAAATTAAGGATATGAAACCTAAATATATTATTTTATTTGATTTTTATTTAAAGTGAAAATCTGTAAAAAGCTGGGCTTATAGTCTTAATGATTTGGACCAAAATTGCCTATTTTAGGCATATTATTTTGACTGCTTTAAAATTTAAAAAACCGGTAATAATAGCTGGGTTTTTAGTGAAAATGGCCTATTTTAGGAATATTATTTTGATTGTTTAATTCAACAGATAATATAATGACACATGTATGTAAGAACTAAAATCTTAAAAACCGGTCAAAATAGCTGAATTATGTCAATATTTTTGGTGAAAATGGCCTTTTTAGGCATATTATTTTGATTGCTTTAATCGTTAGAAAATATAATGATATGTGTACATTCAAATTTTTAGCTTTATACCGCAATTATTACTCGAGATTAAAAAAAAAAAAAAATATATTAAAATCGGTCAGAATAGCTGAACTATAGTCTTACTTTATCTTTATTTTTGGCATAAATGGCCTATTTTAGGAATATTATTTTGATTGCTTTAATCGTTACAAAATATAATTATACGCGTACAGTGCCGGCTCTAGGGGTAATGGCGCCCCGATGCAATTTTTTTTACGCCCTAAAGTTAAAAGCGCTCGCCCCCACCATAATCAGTCTCTTAACAAATTTTTTGCCGCTCAATTGTTTTTCGCGATGGCGCCCCGATGCGACGCATTCTTTGCATCCATGGTAGAGGCGGCACTGTACGTGTATATACAATTTTTTGCTTTATAATGCAAGTATTTCTCAAGTTATTTTAAAAAACTAGAATATTAAAAATCGGTCAAAATAAACTATTTCTATGAATTCTCTTTTTTACGTGCAACTTTTATTATATAATTTTTATAATTAAAAAAAATAAAATTTAAATTAGATTAAAATATTAACGTATATTGTATTTTGCATTTGAAAATTTCTAACCATAGATTATTAATTAAAATATAATAATAATAAGAAAGGGTCCAGTTGTGATATGATTCTTCTTAAATTATAAATATATCCAACAATTTAAATTTATTTACAAATATATTAAAGCGAAAATCTGTCACAGAATTTAACAATGCCACCAAAATAATTTGATTTTATAAATGATATGAAGTTTTTGCTAAGTTTCAAACCGGTAATAGAATCATTTATACACCGAAATAGCCTGTTGTATAAATCTGAAATTCTCTAAATTATATTAAATACGTTTTAAAATTTATAAATTGTTCCGCTTTTGTTTTATTTTATAAATATCCTGCAAATAATACCTTTCTCTATAAGATCATTCCATTTTTTCGACCATCCTTTCAGACTTTTCGAATAATTTTTCTCGATATCAGCGCGTTCTTGGATCAGTTGCATTAATTCAGAACACAAACGATAGCCATCTTCGATACGTTTTGTGGTTCTTTTGTAGTTTCCTGGCTCCCAGAAGGAGTCGCTTGTTGCGATTAACATATTATCGTCACTGTGATGGCTCATGGCTTCGGCCAGGGTGGCACACGGAGCTACACGGCTGCACCACCTATAAAAACACATAAAAAATGTTACAATTTTTTAAATTAAAAAAAAAAAATATATATATTTGACAGTTATTTATTTACTTCGAGGACAATCAAGTTAGCGCTGAAATATGTTAGAAATTGTTTAAAAAATATTTGCCTTTTTTGCGTAAATCTTTTGCAAAACATGTAACGCTTCTACAATACAAAACTAAATTCAAATTTGAAACATATACACTCTAACCAACTAACCTTATTTATAAACATATTCAAAATATGTAACTCGAAGCAAAATTTTTCAAATTTTCTTGTCAATTTACTGATCTTTCAAAAAATTAGGTAACTTCGATTTATACAAATTATTGAATATTTCGACAACTACGGGCAGGCATTGTCACGAAAAATGAAATATTTTATTTATTAAAATTAAATGAATATTGAAAATTTTATGTAGCAACTTATTTATTTATGTAAATGATGTTATGAAGTTTTAGATATGTGTCATTCGATTTATACTTATAATAAGGGAATTATAAATATGTAATTACGGAAAAATAACATATGTTTTCAATTTATTATATAATTATTAATATTTATTATTTATTATAAATTATTGATATCATTAATTTTTATATTAATTACATATTACAATAAAATGTAATGTTACTAAGACAAAACTCAATTAAAAATAAAAACTTCTATTAATAAAACTATCAAATTTAACAACAAATCTAAACTTGTAATCAACTAATAACTAAAAACAAATATCAAAATATAAATCTAATTAATAATTATAGACCTAACAAACTTTATATTTACTATAAATAAATCGATTTTAAAATTTAAATAAAAGCGTGAAATACAAATATTTTTGTCTAAAAACAACTACTACAAACTAAGAAATTTTAAGTATTAATAAATACTGTTGTTTATACTTAACAAAAAGCAATCAAGAAACAAAATTAAAAAGGAAAGAAATAAAACTCAAATTTGTGCCAAAAATCTAATTTGCGGATTGCAAAATTTTTGGTATTTAATTAAAAAAAATAATATTTTAAAGAATTACAAAAATACCAACCCTAAACTTTGTTGCTTAACTTCAAATTTTCCATTACACACACCCATTAAAACTCAAAAAAGTCTTGTTTAAAAAATGTAAACTAAATTTTTTTTTTTAACTTAAATAAATGCTAATTATCGTATAACAACATTCTAAAGAAATTTTCATTACACTGATAAATTTACCTGAGAAAATCATCACGCGGAAAACGCGCGCATGCGCTGTAAATAATGCGCAAATGGAAAAATATTCTAATAATAATTGTTTCGCGCTGGAAAATCGTTTTCGATCGAAAACTACCGCTTTATAATGTTTGTTATTTATTTATGAAATTCTTTTGAATTATTGGATTCTTAGAAGATATTTTTATGACTTGTAATTATGATGTTTCTAATGCAGAGGATTATTATTTTATGTGATCGATTGTTTTAAAATGTTAGCAGGTCATAAAAGGATTATGTATTTTTTTTATTAAAAGTTTACTTCGAAACAAAACAAATGGAAATCAATATAGCAACTAAATATCTTTTTAGATTCAAGATTTACTAAGAACTTAATTTATTAATATTTGTCAAGAAATAACAAAAGTTTTGAGTAACAAAATTTTAGGAAGACATTTATTATTAAATAGTATTTCTATTTTTAAATCCCAATCCGAAGATGACCTGTCCCAATTATTAAAAATGTAAAACCTAAAACAACCGTAAACTCATTCAGAATTTGTAACCTTTTCAAAGAAGTAAAATGCTGACATTGACTCACACTTAGAAATCAGTGAACCCACTAAGGACCCAATAGCTCGCAGCTGCGCCAGCAATTTACAACGCTCCTACCTTGAGAAAATACAGTAGAACCCGTTGTAAAGCAATTTTTTCTTACGCGAAAATTAGACGTTGGATGCTGGATTTGATGGGTTAGTTTTCAGAGCTGGATTATACAAGTTTTGAGATACTTTTGTTGGATTATGGAAATTTTAATGGGATTAACTTTTTTTTAGTAATCCCTTTGTTTGTTTTGTTTTATTTGTTTTTGTTTGGATTTTTGTATTCAAGGTTAAGATTTCTTCATTCAAAGCATTTTAATTATTTTTTTTTTGTATAGGGGTTATATTATCTATTTCAACGCTGTATATTTAATAAAATAACATTACGATAAATTAAAATACGGTAGGTGAAAATATAGCGTTTTCTTTTGAACCTGTTAAAATATAATTTATTTTGTATTTTAAATTAAATTTATATAAAAATTTGCTTGTTTAAACACATCTTTTGAAATTCCTCGCTTAACAAACTTCCACAGTTTTATGTGTTCGAAAATAAGATCAATAACTCAGTAATCTGTTTTTAGCAACATGAGAACCAAACTCAAAGAACTTGTACAAATATTGACTGATAATAAAGAGGGATATACTGAAAATTTAATGATCATCTTCCAATGTCACTTTAGTACATCAGTTTTTTATATATTTATTTGATTTTTATGTAACAAATATGATTGGTCAAGGTTATATTGAATTACGAAAAATTTTTATTTTTAAAATCTTTTATACAATTTATGCTGATAAGACTAAAAGTATATAATTTCTTTATTTCACAATTTGAAATATTTTAACATATAATTTACATATTATGTAAATAAATTTGATTGTATCTGTACGTTTATTTTTTTGTTTTGTTTATATACAGTCATAAAAATAACTTAAGATTAATTGTTAATTTATTTAATTAATTAAATTCGGGTAAAATTCCGTTGTTTAAATATATTATAGGTTAGGAAATTTGTAACCAAGTTGAGGATGTAAAATAAAATAAATATGCAATCGAGTAAAAAGGGGCGTGATTATAAGAAGTTCATCACATGTGCGTTTAAGATGCCATCATAGACTGGGGACCGCATTCCGATCCCACGCGATACACCCCGCGGTGGGATGGCCAATAAACGCGGGACCGGTAATACTTACTTGCCACCTTTAGTTAGTTTTATATCAATGATTACGTCCCACAATATAAAACCAACTAAATATCTCTATTTCTCATAAAAATACAGTGACATCAATTTTTTGGAATATTGAAATTTTTAATTTCTATTAAGAATATCAATTATTTATACATTATCTAATTCTTTGTCATTTTAAGCGAAACACAAAATAGGAAAATCTTTAATTTTATTATTAATTTTATTTGGTATCTATAGAAAATTGTATTCGAGTTAGTATTGCATACAACATAATCGGTTGTTCCGAACAAATTTGTCAAAAAGTATTGTTTATAGCGACGATTTTTCTATTATTGTAGCTGAACTCAACTTTTCATTACTGCTTCTTGTGTGACAAATTGTAACTAGTTATAATCTTGCGTTTCTCAAAAAAGAATCAGTCTTTTACGATTAATCATAAGACTATAACACTAAAGTTGAATTTTTACCGATTCAACTTAGTTACAAAAGCTGGAGCTTTGAAAAATGTTTTACAAAAATAATATCTGAATAATGAAAATAGTAGAAGTAACATTATGAAACTTAATAAAGAAATCTACCCGAGTCGAAATTTAATTGCTCTCTCTAGTTCAAAATAGAGCCTGTTTAGAGCCCAGTAGACAGGAATAGAGTCATTTAGAGCTCAGTAGTTCGACTAGCACCTACATTAGACCCTGAGGTCCTACTGTTCATCGAGAGATCCGATTTAGGACCGCGAAGTCTGACGATATTAAAAATAAATATTTCTTATCAATTCAAGTTAAAAAAATTATTGGTTAAATTGAAATTTCCAATATATATCGCTTTACTATAACCGCTTGTCGTGGAAAGTCTTAAATTAATAGAAATTATAGCATTATTAATACCTATAATAATATTACCTATCATAAAAAATAGTAATAATTTTTTAAAATATCAGTAACAATGGTATTAATAATTAATAATAGTAATAATATATCGATGTTGATATTATTATTATTATTAATATTAATTATTTATTACATTGTTACTGTTATTTTCAAGAATTACTAATTATAACTAATAGTAATTATCAGCTTTATAATTATTAATATTATTATTATTGATAGTACTATTATTATTATAGTAGATTCTAGGGGTCCAAAGTAGGCGCTAATTTATATTCCATTCGGGTCCGACTTTAAACCCCAAAGTGATAAAAACGGAAATTTGTACCATTTTGGGGCTTAAAGTCGGACCTAATTTAACATGGGAATAGAACCAACTTTGAGTCCAGAGGTCCGACAGAAATCCTACCTTAGGAGGCTTTATTTAGGCGTTAAATTACAACTCGGGTAGCCAGATAAAAACAACTTTTTAAAAGAAATATCTTCTTTTTTTTTTCATTAAATATTAAGATAGGATATAATATTAATCAAATGAATTAATTAATAAGGTTATATTAAGTTTATTATTGATTTCTTTAACACCGATATAACGACCACCGATTTTATAGTATCACCGTCGTTATAAGCGGTTTCTGCTATGTTTTAAAGTTTGTGTTAAAAGGTATTTAAAATTTCTTTCATACAAAATAAAAAAATATATTTTTAATCTTAATAATAATTGACAGTTCATAATCGGAACAAGATTAAACATAATATTTTAATTTGTACTTCTGAAAACATTTTTTTCAAAATTAACACAATTCATTTTATTAATTTTTAATTTATTACAAAATATAATACATATACAACTGTTTAAAAGAGTTTTATTATATGTTTTATGTAAATAGATGTTTTTAATATGATAGGGAATTCCTTTTTGATAAAAATTTTATATTAGTAATATTGAGGAAAAACCTAGAAAATTTAATTATGTTATCATTATGAAACTATTTTTTCAAATTGATTACAATTCTGAATTAATTATAAACATAGAATGAAATATGTTGGTTTATCACAAAATCTTGTATATTAATAGTTTCATATAAACACCGTAAGTAATTAACTGAACATCACGTTCCTATTTAAAATTATCTTCAAACATAACACCCACATCTTATGAATAACAAGGGTATATTCATTCTACACTATAACTCATATCTATAATGCACAAATAAATCTATATAAATTTAACCTGCATTTAAGAAAATATAAACACTTTAGCAATATTTTTTTCCCAGAACTTCAAGTCTGCCATACAAGTAACCTCTATTATTTTTTCTTCGTTGAACTCACTAAATGAACCTGCAGTTTCCGTCATTTTTTTTTTGTCTTGTATAAAGTAGGCTATGTAATGAAGCACAATACTTTTGTTTTCTGGTGAAAAGAATTCTTGGTTTTGTTCCAACATGATTGTTTGAGAAAAAAATACTAGTTGTTTTAATATCTGTACATGGAAAAAAAATTTACTTCATAAAAAATATGAAATATACGTTAAAATGATTATTTTTTATTTTAATCTAGTTGTAATTGTGTTTGATGAAGAGAAACTATTAAAATTGAAAGTAACAAAAAGTATTTCCGGAGAAATTTACAATTTTTGATTAAATAATTGAAATGTAAATACATCATTTTACACTTTTATAATTAAGATAATTTTTAGATATAAAGCAATATAATTATGAAATTTATTTTTTGTACTCATGCATTGAAATGTGTTGATTTGCGTTACCTAAGCAACATCCNTAGTTTTAAACTTTTCGTACAAAAAATATTGTACATACTTCTTGCGTGAACTTGGTTCCCGGAATCGTTCTATGACGACAAAAGTTCGTGCCGCCAAACACTCATCCGTGAACCAGTCGTTCCCGCACTTGGTATGTAAATAACTATTTAAGTGCACAAAAGAAATTTTTATTTTGTTATATATTTATATAATATTTGAATTCACTAATTTTTAGTTTTATAGTAGTCTTAAGTTCAATTCTGAAAGTAAAAAAGGGTAAAAAAACGTGTGGCAAAAAATTAGGAATTATATTAAATTGATACGTACAACTTTTCAATTTTTATGAAAGATTTAAATTACCGATTATCAAATTAATTTTTTTTTTGTCAATAAACCCTTTGATTTTGCTGACTGACTTAATTGTATGAATAAAATTTAATGTATCTTCTATAAATTATTCATTAAAAATGCTTCGTTCTAACAAAAAGTACGTATAAGTTTTAGGAAAAACATTGAAAACAACTATTATTACATTATGTCGCTTTTTCGTTTCATCTGTTGCGATTTATCTCCGGTTTAAAAGTTTCACATCATAAATGCAAGATTTTAAAACTGGTATAAGGAGCGTTGTTCACAAAAAAAAAAAGAATAAATAAATAAAAAGTATATTTCCAATCCGGTAGAAGTTTGTAATAAAAAACAAAAGAAAAAATTTAGATATAAAAATAAATGGTTATCAAGTAAACTGGATGATTTCCAAGCAGGCAAGTGTATACATATCACTGACCTGCTGTAGGAAACTGCTGACGCAACAAAATAACAACGCTACATATTTCTTCGACTGGAATGTCATCTACTGACCTAAATTACGAACTTACTAAAGTGGAATCGTGTTTTAGGATGTGGGACAATTTTACCACTATGTTAGGGTAGGGAACGGTCAAGGATTTACTTTATATTGAGAGATTTCACGTTTGAGTTTGTATTAATAGGATTTGATTGTGAGATGGTGTAGTTTGAAACGAAAAGAAATCGGATTATTGACTTTATTTTTATCTTGAGTTTCACGATGATTTTATCAGATATTTTATATTATACAATTATTTTAAACAAATTCTTACGAATTAATTCTATTTCACAGTGTAAATTAATTTTATTAAATTTACTTAAAAAGTACAAAATAATTTAGATCAAAATAAAATGGACTCATGATTTAATAATTACGAGATCAGGTTTAAATATGAATTAAAAAACTTAAATATAAATATATATTTTTATTTACATTTATTTTGTAATCTAATACATATATTACTGACCCTATTGATTTGCGTAATTAGATTAACACAAATATGTTAAGCCTACAACAGAAGACATAAAAATTAACTTAGGTTATGTACATTACAACAAATATTTCTCATTAAATCCGTAGTTACAATTTAATAACTGCGTTTTTTATCAATTTTTAAGATTCCAAGGCAACAGATAATAAATTCTCCATCATAATAAGCTATTGTCAAGTCTATTTTACCAGGTGTAGTCTTCAGATAACGCTTCTTTTACGTTAGAAAATGATCATTTACTGTTTTCCGCAAATATTTACAATGATATCTTTATGCAAAACATGTGAAAAGGTCTCACGGTATTATAAGCAACTTTTTTTAAATAATACTTTAGGAGAACGTATTTTTATTACTTGTTTTACTGCAAAATAAAACCAAAAATAAACGTTTTGAAATTATATAAATTAACTGAATCGAAAATAAAAATTTTCTGACGACGTTGTGGCTTATAATAGAAAACTGTTTATCAATTTATCTATAGACATACAAAACGACCTTCCATAAATATTTACAAAATCATACATCTTCGTTTCATTTTCTGTTTGTTATTGAATTAACCAGTTTTCGATTAATCGGAAACTGAGGCCAGTTCAAACTAGTTTGTTGTTAGAAAAAACCGGTTATTGAATTAAGTGAACCGGTAGAAGTTGATACGAAACATATAAGAGAAAATCTAAATTAGCCAAGTAAATTGATCTGAACATTTTCCTTTTGAACTTTAACCTTAAATTAGTGTTTGAATGACAACTTACATAAAAGAAAAATCACTCAGCAATGTTCATAGGGAAAACATAAAGTAGATAGAGTGGTTTTCCATTTGTATTTTTTTTTTCTCTCTCTCTATCCTTTTTCCTTTGATGATAAATGAATACGGTGACAGGTTAATTCCTGAATTATGTTAGTTTTTAATTTTAATGAATTATCACATGAACTGTTCTATATAATAATTAATATTTAGAAACATTATAAGAAAAATTGAAATCAATACTTTTGTGAAACTCTATCTAGTATTTTCTTTTTCTTCATTTATTAATATTTAATAATGCTTAACTTAGAACTTTACGAAAATAAGAAAGCAATTCATTTCAGCGCTAATCTTTTAAACGACTTAATAAATTTCCTTAGAAACCTTACAAGTTTTCATCAAAAAATGATTTTATTAATTTCTTCACGTAAAAAAATGTCTAATTTAAAATGTATAGTTTTTAGGGTATAAATAAATTTTAAATTAGTGTGAAAATAAAACCTCAAACTTTTCAAATAGTAAAAAAATAAATTTATGGAAGAAATTACAAAGAAACGTCAAATAAAAACTTCTTAAATATAAATAATAAAATAATAAAAAGTTAAAAAGTGATTTATCGTATCTCAAGTTAAACCTTTTCAATCCGTAAATCCGGCTATTACTAAATCGAAAATCTGTTACCAACAAGGGCATAACAAATTTCCCATTGTAGAGTGGATATTTATTTTGTTCCCTTTCGCCTGGCTATGTGCCAACAATGTGTATTCAACTATGGTTAAATTGTTGTACATACGTGCTTTATAAATTCTATTCATACCATGCGTTAAGTTAACAAACATAACGGAAATTTTATTTCAATTTTACTTGTTATTAAATTTATTAAATCTTATCCTAAATACTATCTGCTCACGTTAAAATAATTTATCTTGTAACGTAATACTATAATAATAAGCCAAAAATTACTTTTGGAGTATTTTATTGTAATAAAACTAGATTTAGATTTATGTTTGAGAATAGAAACTATTCTCTAGATAATTTTAATTAAAGGAAAAGACAAATTTTAATGTTTATTTATAAATACTTAACTTATACAAATTTAAATTAATTTTTATAACTTATAGTAGTGTGACTGCTGCTTCAAAAATTTATATTTTTTTTGTATTTATATGCGGATGACTACTAACATTAAAATTAAGGATATATAATATACAAATATAAAGATCAAATTAATTATTTAGAATATTTATCAATGATACCGAGTAAAAATAAAGGGTGCTGCAGTTTTGCAGTGCCAATACATGAAGCGTCTAATGCAGACAGAAATAACATTTAAAACTTCATAGATTCGAATATTTAGCTTTTTATTTTGTTATAAAAATTAATGCTTAAATGCTATTCATGAATCATGATATTTTATATTATTTAACTCAAAGTTTGTTAATGAAAGAAAGTACTTAATTATGCATAAATGTTAAAATTTTAAAACAGAAATAATTGCAACTTTTTAACATTCAAGTCCTTTGAGAATAAATTTAAAGCATTGCTGACTTTACAAAAAACCATAAAAAATTACATATCAGAATTTTTTTCCGATATTTTATTTTACATTTTAGTTTAATTGTAAATATTACAATTATATTAAAATTTGATTTTAATTAAATGATCTTTAAACAGCTGGTAGTACGATTAGGTTTAGTATTTGAAACAGGTTTTGACTTATTTTAAATCAAAATTTACAGTTACCTTATAAATGTCACTTAGATAACTCGCTTCAAATTCTGAACCCAACTAATGCAAGGTTTTTCAAATCAAAATTTTATAAAATTATTTTGTGAATAGAACTTAAGCGAATGGAAGGATAGAAAAACAAGCTTCGTTACTGTTTTTCTTTACTATGGCCTGAGCTATGAAACTCTAAAATTGTTATGAAGGAACTTGGGCAGCAAAAAATATGTAAATACAGAAGCAGACGTGTACATATTTAGTAATCTAGTACTTGAAAGCTCAGAATTTAAAGGAGGCTGTCAATTATTTTAAATCTATTGAAGTGATTTTGACAGCACGCATTGTGAGCTCTACTAAAAGTTTATCACTTCTGGTACCTCAAGGTCCTTCAAAACTATATTAGAAAGTGATGTTGTGAGTAGAGTTTTAGAGAGTAAAAGAAGGATAGAAAAAAGAGTATCATTAATGTCAAATCTTTAGAATGGCTTTTAATTTTTTTTTAAATTATATTATTTTCTATCTTGTTATTTAAAATTTGTGAATTGAAGAAAATGCTCGATTTGAAAAATACTCAACATTCCAATTTGATTAAACTAGTTCAAACATATATAAATCTTGTAAATTATTAAATATTTTAGCAACGCTTCGTCAGCTTACGTGCTGTAAAAATAAATAAATGATGAAAAACATCAAACAACTATACATTATTCGAAATAGGCAATTTGGATTCATAGAAATTCATAATTCAATTAAAATTATATATTTCAAGACTTTTACGTATAATTTAAGAAAAAAAAATTTAAAATAAAGCTATAATTTTCGTTTAATTTCAATTATTCAATGTATATTTTTGATTACATGTTTAGTAGTAGTCGACTTATCAGGATAATTTAAGAATTTTTGATAAGAAACGAATTTATGGTTGTAAGTTATTATTATGTTTACTTTATTATTTATTTTTACTTTTTTTTGTATCAATACCTTCATTTTTATAAATAAGATTCTATAAAAAACCTTTCCGTATCTTGATATTATAAGTTTGAATGAAGTTAAAATACAGTAAATATAACTTTACAGCGATCTTAGAATGTTCTTGACCAACCAAATCAATGAAACACACAATACATATGTTTGGAAATTATGTCAGAGTCAAAACCATATATATTACATTACGTTGTGATATAAATAGCATAGGAAGTGGACGCCCTCACTCTAACATGACAGCCACAGCCATTTAACAGCTGTTGATCGCGAAATGTTCTGTGCTTTTCACTACCGTTTTGTTAACGGATGAAAATTCATTGGAATAAAATATTTATTTACTTGCAAGGTCGCCTAATGGCGCCTAAAAATAATTTAACTGTTCAAATAAATTCTGTCGTTAATACTATAAAATTATTTTACTGTAAATATAATAAAAAATAACATTTAAAAATATGAAATATATTTGGCGTCACTGCACATCAAATTCAAAATTACAGATATAAATAATAGTTGTATAACCATTGAATTCAAAACAAAGCAATTTCACTTCCTGTAATAATAACAATACATACATAATTTGCTATTGTGAAAAAAAAACTATTTTTTTCCAGATATTTTTAAATTTCACGTATAAAATTTACATTTATAGAATATCATGTGCATGTTAAGATAATTTTCAAGGTAAAGACATACAGTGGTGTGCAAAACAAAAGCAACTATTTTACTTAACACAAAAATGTATGACTTTTTTATATATTTATTTGTCTTATAAATTAATTATTTTTATGATATTATTA
>CM008233.1:22608667-22626503 GCA_002278615.1 Pogonus chalceus | reverse complement strand
CCTAAACTCCGGACCTCCCTAAAAATAGTCCGTTTTTGAGAAAAAAAATAAGACTATACCCTTGCTTTTTGTACCGATTTATGCATTTTTGGTTTTTCGGCTATATCTCGAAAATAAATTAAAATTTTTGGAAATTTTTGTAAATTAAGGTTTTTATAATTGTATGAATCGTGTTTTATACTAAGTAAATTGGGTAATTGGTAATATTTTCTACATACGTTTGAAATGAAAAATCTACATATTTTATACTTTATTTATTTTTCATCGACTATTCGATTATTTGTACATTTCTTTTTACAAATTTTTTATACAAATATTTACTAAATTACATTATAAGTCTATAACTTTGAATTACAATAATTCTGTGAGCAAGGATTTACAAAACTTTTAACAACATTTACTATAAAATAAATATACTTATTTGATGATTTAATTTGTTCTTGAAAATTGTATTTACCATAATTTTTTAATCTAATATATAATCCTTATTTATAAATGATAATATCAACGAACTTAGTTGTGAAACAAAATTCTATTGGCATGAAACGATAAAATAAATATTAATCAATATATTTCATGTAATTCTAAAACGAATTATTGAAGATTTTAAGTAGGCAATTTTAATAAATATTTTTAGTATTTAGGTTAAAATTGAATTTTTTTAAATACTTAGGATATTTTTCAATTCGTTAAGCTGAACTATTAAATACGATTTAAAATGCTACGTTAAAAATTGATCATTTCAATGGCTGATATCCATGGCAGTTTTTACAATAATTTTATTTAAAAAGTCTACTATTTTATTTAAAATTATATACAAAATTTGTTAATACTATACAATGTACACTTAATAGTTCGTATATCAGTTAATTAACTATTAAAAAATTCACTAGAAATTTAAATAAACAGTTTATATTCTTAATTCTGTTTCCATAACAGTTTTAGAAGTTCTTGGCTGTGTTGCTTGTCTCATGACTGGTAAACCAGGAGTAACTAAAGGTGAAATAGATGGAGATTTAGTTGCTAAGGGACTTAAGGAAGGAGAAAAACTAGGTGACATTGCCGCTGAGGTACTAAATGTTCCTCCTGAAGCATCATGATTTATTGGGCTTCGTGGAAGATGACTAGATGATGGTATCACACCTCGATTTGCCAATGTTGGCATTTGAATTGCTCGTGGTGCTACATTTGTTAATAAAGGTGGAGGGACATTTTTACCTAAAGCACTTGAAGCTTTTGATTTAACACTTGATCCCCCACTAGCAGCGGATGCTACTGACACTGAATCATCTTTTAGTCTAGCTATTTCAGAAAACACATGAGCTAAAGGTTGATATTGTGGTCCCCAATCTAATAAATAATCCCAGTTATAACTACCAGTTAATTCTTCTTCACTATGAACAATTGAACTTAAAGAACCATTCATTGATGGCTGGTGATGTGGAGCAAAACTTCTGCCATTACCGGAGGAAACAGTTACAGCAACTGCACCTTCATCACCGGAATTTGTTCGTTCTGAACCTCCAGTAACATCGTTTAATTTAGCGTATATTAAATTCGTTATGTCGGGTTCACCTGTACCTTCTTCATCATAAATATGCATATGAGCATCCATAGGAAGTGTAGTAACACCTTGATGGTGTAATACCGATGAAGATGGCACTTCTTTGACACTAACATTTTGAGGAACTTGACCAGTTGCACCGGAATTATTCACAGATTGTGCACTGTTTATTATTCCTAAACGTGCAAGATATTCTTGAGTATTATGCACAGACATATCAGAGAGATTATCATCTTCAACACCTAGATCACTTCTATGTCCAATCATACCACCATCACGTTGTAACGGTCCTTCATTAATCATTCGTATTTCTTCATCTTCACCATCATCTCCATCTTCTGCAGATCCACGGCCACTTGAACCACTTTGTTCAGAACCTGATAACTCTGAAGTAGTAGCAGCTCCTGAATTAGAACTAGCTGGATGGTGTCCAGGTCCAGGACCGTATGGAGGGATTTCGTCATATTTTGGTGGAGCAAATTGACCTACACCTCCACCAGGTACAACTCCAGTACCGCTTCCTCGAATAGGAATAGTATCAAAAGCAGATGGATCTACGTAATTATTAGTACTTGCAACAGAATCTGGCGAACTTAAATTTGGTTTGTTTATAACTTTATTCCGTCGGTTTTTCATATGCCAAAAAAGAAATACACCTCCGAAACATAATATTAATAACACTAATGCAATTAATAATCCTAAAATCCAATCAGCAAGTCCACCATTAGCTGCAGCAACTGCTGTTCCATTATTATATGGATTTCGTCCATAATTACCACTTCCAATTGCTAGATTTGTACCAGGATCTGCTAAAGGATCTAATATTATTTCTACTACTGTCATATTTGTTAAAGATCCTTGTCTTCCAGAGCTTGCTGTTATTACCAAACTAATATCACGTCCAGAATCAATATTAATTAATGCATTATCTAACTTTTTCTTAACCGTAACAGCTCCCGTTGTACGATTGATTTTAAAGTATGGATGTTGAGTTGTTAATTGATATACAACACGACCGTCTGGGCCTTTGTCTCTATCAGTTGCAGTTACATGACCAATAATATAACCAATAGGAAGATGATTTGACGTAGATGTTGCTAAAATAAATCTATAAGTTCTTTCAGTAAACTGCGGATGGAATTCATCACGACTTTCTATTTCTATGCGCACTTTAACATTTGCTGTTCTGCCGCCAAAATCTTTTGCACGTAAAGTGAATACATAACGACTTCTTTGCTCATAATCGAAAACAGCAGAAGTTGTTACTAAACCAGATAACGGATCAACGCGGAAAAGTTTCCAAGAATCATCAATTCCACTATATCCAGTAGACGCTGCTGATATAATACTGTAATTCAAAGTTCCGAAAACACCTTTATCTAAATCAGTGGCATGAGCAATAAACACCGCAGTACCAATTGGCTCATTTTCTCCAACAAATTCTAAATATTCAGTCACTGGGAATTTCGGAATGTTATCGTTCTCATCTTGAAGGGTAATTTGAATGCTAGTCATAGAGCATAATTGATTAACAGCTTGGTCACATGCACGAATTATAAGTAAATGTTCAAAAATGCCATTATCATAATCTAATATATTTTTTACGGATAAAACACCACTGTTTTGGTCTAAATTAAATCGGTTCAAATCATTTCCAGACGTGATATCATATGTTATGTCTGAAGCCGAGGTTCCTGGAAGATCAGCGTCACTTGCACTCACATGAAGAATTGAAGTACCAACGGATGTTGCTTCACTGATTGTTATTTCATAATCGTTTTGTTGGAAAATCGGTGCATTATCATTAGCATCATCAACAGCAACATTTACAGTAATAACACTAGCATTAGCTTCATGTATACGTAGACCTGGTTCACCAGCAACTAAATGAAGCACATAAGAATCACGGGTTTCACGATCTAACGATTTTACGAGCATTATTACGCCATTAGGATTCGCGATTTCAAAAACATTATCTTCATTTCCATCGGCGATATAAAATTGAGTAGGTTGTCTTCTTCCACTGAAAATTAATTCTGATGATGAAATTTCAACGACCGTTGTTCCACGAGGAGAATCTTCAGATAAACGAACTCTGAGAAAAGAAAATATACGTTTTAATAACGTCATTATAAATTACTGAATGTTAAAACTTACTTGTATTCTTTATTAGAGAAATATGGTTGAATTCCATCACCGCTGTTGACTTTTACCATAACGGAAGCAACTGTTTGAAGCGGAGGATTTCCAGAATCTGATGCAACAACTGCTAATTGTATATCCTGTACGTTTCGTGGCAATTCACTTTGGTTGACGTAAATTATTCCAGAGACTTCACCAATTGTGAAACCTTTGACTGGTTTAAGAAGAGAATAATGTATTTTTGAGTTGTCTTCGGTATCTGCATCACTGGCATTAACGCGTACGACTTCTAGATTCAAATCAGAGCGTCCTTCTGTAAAAATAAGTAAAAATTATATATATATATATATATATATATATTTCACATATGTATTAATTAAATTAAGTATTTATTTACCTGGTAATAAAGCATGATATGCAGGTTGTTGGAAAATTGGATAGTTATCATTCACATCTGTTACCCTAATTGTTAACATTGTGTTTGCAGTATGTGCAGTATCTGATGTAGTGATTTTCAATTGATATTCTTGCTGCGTTTCGAAATCTAAATTTTTACTTAAGATTACTTTTCCACTGAACCGATCGATGCTAAACATATTTGTTGTTTCCTCATCACTATCAGGAGAAAAATTGTATGTTAAAGCTGGATTTGTATCAACATCATTTGCAGTCACTGCGGTAAGAACAGTTCCAACTTCAGTAGCTAAAATATAAAATAAAATGATTAAAATTTTCAATACATAAACAAATAAAAGATGTTTACCTTCGCTTATTGTTATAATACTATGTGGTGGAAATGTTGGCCTGTTATCATTAATATCAACAATATTAATTCTGATTCTTGCAGTACCAGTCATTTGTGGAACACCTTCATCTGTAGCTATCACTGTTAATCTGTAAGTATCTCTAATTTCTCTGTCAAGTACAATGTTTGTTTTAACAATTCCACTAAATGCTGGTTCAATAATAAAAGCATTATCATGATTTCCATCAACAATATGATATAAAACTCTCGAATTTTGTCCTTGGTCATCATCGAACGCTTGTATTTGCATTACAAAAGTTCCTTTATTATTTCCTTCCCAAACTGATGAAGAATATTGTTGTTGAGTGAATCTTGGTGCCGAGTCATTTTGATCAATTAAATTTATAATAACATTGCAATATCCATATAAAGTAGGGGAACCATCAGCTTTTGCTTCAACAACTAATTTAATCTCCGGATTGCGTTCATAATCTAGGTAATCAGGATTTCGTACTTGGATTCGACCTGATTCAGAATCAATTGTAAAAATGTTGTCTTCATTGCCACGTCCAAACGAGTATATAATTTTTTGACGACGTCCGTCAGATCTTACAGCCGATAATTGAAGAACATCTGTTGATGATTGTGTATTTTCTGGTAGGGTAACAATATAAGTTTGATTTTGAAATCTTAAGCGTGGAGTACTTGACGGTACATCTCCTACGCTTATTTCAATAAGACCTGTTGTACTTCTTGGAGGATTGCCTTTGTCTGTTGCAGCAACTTGTAAATAAATAATCCTACCATTTTCACTTGCTAAACTTTGCGAAGCTGTTAGAACACCAGACGTAGGATTTATTCTAAATTTGCTGTTTGGAGGTTCATTAATTAAACTATAGACAATATCAGAATTTATTCCAATATCTTCATCAGTTGCAGAAATTTGCAATAATGTTTGACCAGGTTGCAGAAATGCAGCAATGTTTTCTTTAAACGGATATCGAGTGAAAATTGGTTTATTGTCGTTGACATCGTTTATTGTTATTTTCACCGGTACGCGTTTTGAACGGGCATCATATTTGCCTTGATCTGTAGCAACGACGAAAAATTCGTAGGTGTCTTTTCGTTCTCTATCAAATTGACTGTAAAAACAAAAATTAGTATCTATAGCACATTGTTAAATAATAAATTTCTTACCCAGCGGTTGTAATAACTCCAGTTTTATTATCAATACGAAACAACCAATGACTTTCATTTGCTAAAGTATAAATAATCCTAGCATTTAATCCAACATCGGCATCGGTCGCATGAACTCGAATTACACTGGTATCTGTAGGTGCATCTTCTGAAATACTCGCCAAATATCGAGGATTATCGAACTTTGGATCATTGTCATTTTGATCTTCAACACGTATTGAAATATTACATGTTCCTTGTAACGAAATAGGGTTTCCACGATCTTGTGCTGTTATTGTCAATAAATATCTGCTTTGCATTTCACGATCCAACGATCTTGCACTTAATTCACCAGTACGAGCATCGATACTGAATTTATTCCCAATATTTCCTGAACTAATTGAGTACGTTATATCTCCATTTGAGCCATCATCAAGATCCATAGCAACAACTCTATGGATTACAGCTAATTCACCATTTTCTGGCACTGATAAGGGATAACAAGCACCTGGTCTAAATTCTGGGGCATGATCATTTACATCTGTTATTTCAATTGATATCATCGCAACATCAAATTGTGAATTATGATCATGTGATCTTTGCGATATATTGTCAGATACGTAAATTGGGATTGTGTATGAAGAGACATGTTCTCGGTCTAATTGTCCAGATGTAATAACAAACCCTGATTTAGGGTCTACCGTGAACAGGTCATCAGCAATACCTGGTGGAATGTAGTAAGATAAATTTCCACCTAAAAACGTGGAAAAATTTGTAATTTTTTGTTAAAATGTTTAAAAATATATATAAGTAAGTATTACAAATTGAAATACGTGAATTTATAACGGGATATAGCTATGATTATATCGTGTGTGTGTATATGCATGCAGCACAAGCAGTGTTATTTTTTTACAGCTCAACATAATTATAAGACATTAAATATGGCTGACGCACTATAATTTGCATTGCTTTAGTTTATACCAATCAAAGATTTCGTGTATCGTAAAAACCGGAAAACAAAAATTTAAATCCAATAATAACATGTTTTCATTATTTCATTTTAAAAGTAAAAGTAATAAATTCTTACCAGTTTCTTGAAGCGATGACTTTGCATTGACTTTTACAACGAAACTTCCTACAGCCGCATCTTCTGGAACTTTTATATTATATACAGAGTTTAAAAATCTCGGTGGATGTTGTGAGGAACCATGTACGTTTAATTTTAGATGTAGACTTGCATGTCTCGAAGGTTTTCCATGATCATTTGCTGTAATATTTAATGAGTATGATACTTCATTTTCCGTCATTATTGATTTAGCAAGAGTCAAAACGCCTGTATCATATCCTAAAGAGAATCTACCATCTTCATTACCAGATGAAATAATGTAAGAAACTCTTCCATTATCGCCAGAATCAAAGTCAATAGCTACTAAATGTGATAACATCATTCCGACAGTAACAGCATTGTTTATATTTATAGTATTTGTTGCAGGAAAAACAAATTTAGGTGCATTATCATTTGAATCTGTTACAACAATTCTTGCGGTTACAGAAGTACTTAATCTTTCAGATATATTTACAGACTGATCTATCGCTTTTACAATTAAAGTATACTCAGGCAAAGTTTCATAATCTAATGAGCTTGATAATATTAATGCTCCTGTTAAAGCATCAATGCTAAATACGGGATGCAATGTATTCGGGAATGATTTCACCAAACTGTAACGAATTTCTCCATTTGGACCGAAATCCGAATCACTCGCAGTAAAATTATAAATAGGTGAACCAATTGAAGTGTCTTCTGCAACTGGAATAACAACAGGATCTTGCAACCATTTTGGAAAGTTATCATTTGCGTCTGTAACTTCAACTCGTACAGTTACTGCACTGCTTTGAGGATTATTCATAGCGCTTGTATCTAAAGCACGAACTTCCAAACGATATTCAGATTGGGTTTCGCGGTCTAATTGCCGCGCTACAACAAGTGATCCAGTACTTCGATCAATATCAAATGCGTCAGGAATTTTATCGGATATCAACGATGTTAATGTGTAAGTAATATGACCATTTGATGAGCCACTGATCATATTATCTGAGTCGATTTGATCGGATTGAGCAACCGAACCAACGATATGGCCTACTGTTATATCTTCCCGAACGTTAAAAACTAAACTTGAACTAGTAAAAGTTGGTCTATTGTCGTTTAAATCTAATACTTCAACGCGGAGTAGACGCACTGTTTGTCGAGGTGGTTTTCCACTATCACTTGCAGCAACTGCAAGCCGATAAATTGCACGTTCCTCATGATCTAACACAATTCGAGTTCTAATTATTCCAGACATTGGATCAATCGAAAATATTCCATAACCATCTGAATCGCGACCTTTTAAAATCGAATAAGTTATTGTTGCGTTATATCCGCTATCGGAATCAATTGCACGGATTCTAACAACTTCAGTATTCGGTGGTTGTTCCTCACGTACGCTAACAACATCTTCTTGAGGGTCCACAATAATTGGGGCATTGTCGTTAACATCTAAGACGTTGATTTTTAAAGTGACTCGGGAACTACGTGAAGGAGTCCCTTGATCACGTGCCTCTACGATTAAATCATAAGATGCTTTTGATTCACGGTCTAACGGCTCACGGGTGATGATTTCCCCTACAAAATAAAACATAAATAATTCAAATTTCAATTGATAATAAATTAAATGTTAGTTAGCAAGAATTTTAGTAAAAATCAAATTGATTTTTTTGTTGTAGAATAGCTATCAAGTGCCGAGCATTGCTAATAAGATAATAGCACGTTTCTTGTAGTGAAATTAAAATTAAATTGGTTGGTTTCTGTGTTTCGGGTTCCTCAAACGTTGACAAAAACTTGACGGGTTGTTTTTTCTTGCAGACAGGATAATTAACGTGTTGATCATTTGACGGCTTCTACTGTGCAATACTGACATATTATGGATTCCGAAATTAGAAGAATTTAATGATCGCTTTAACATTCTTTACAAATATTACAATAATACTTTTAAATAGTAATTTGAATTATTCCAATTACCATTCGAAATTTATCATTAACAAATATTAAATGGTTAATTTGAGAATCGTTTTCAAAAAAGTCTTAAAAAAACTTTTTTTTCTAAAATTTGTGGTGTTCCTATTTTTATTTTTATGTAATGAATCTTATTAAATTAATTTATAACAGTGCGAGTCAATTGAAGACTGTATATAGTGAAAAATGTTTAGATTTTTGTATTAGAACATTTTTCAAAAAAACAAAAAAATCTGTGGAAATTTTCATGAAAGCAATACTTCCTTTAGTGATAAAAATAAATCCGTTAGGTCCGGTGAGTATGTATACTACGAAAAGATTATTATCCGCGTATAATTCTGTCTTCTATGTAAGTCGAGCGACAAAAACGAAATACCCGAGTAATTGGTCTTATTATGTGGCTATGGTGTGATTTTCAACTACCGCTTCGCACGCTACAATAGCGTTAGCGACAATTCTATAACTTTAAATTGTTAAATGAATTTATATTTTCAATAAAATTTAAATAAATAGTATCCAATAGAATAATAATTCATTTAAATATTAATATAATATATTTATTTTTGTATAAACAAATATAGTTTTTTTTTTAATTTCAATTATTTAAGAAATATGTACATCAAGGGCGCAACCATAAATGAACTTAGAACAAAATACCACATATGGTAACAATGAAATGGAAGATTCGTTCAAGTTCAAGGACATTATTTCTTGGACCGGCTGTTATCTGCAGTACTCAAAAGATGGTCAATTTTATTTTTGTAGATAACATGTTAAATACATCATTTATTTGATAATTGTAGATATCATGTAACTTAACAATACAATTTTTATTTAACGGAAAATGACAATTTATTGTTTTGCTTTAACAATCGAATAAAATGAATTATTATGAAATATGGATGGTGACTTCAATGCTTAGTGAGAAGCGAAACTTCAATGTTAAATATTCTAACTGGTTAAAATAGTATATAGCAGATAAATATACTTCACTTTAAATCACTAATTAATATATTTAATTTAACAATTATTGATTCGACATTAATATACATTAGCTATTTTGTGTATTATAGTATAATTAAATATTTGGATACGAAACAAAATTTAAAAACAATGCTTTATTGACATGACAGCTGAAATTTTCGAAAATTTATTTTGCATAATTTTGATATTGTTTAGAGTTTCAAAAATTATAAATGATATGGAAAGATAATAACTGAAGCGGAAAAAAATTCATAAAATCTAAAAGAAATACTTTACCTATAAAATAAAAAATAAATCCGTAATAATTACATAAAAATAATATTTAAAACAACACTAAAAATGTTGTAGGTACATATAATCTGAAAGCATGAACCTCATACTAACAATTAATATTTATTCATATGCGTCTCATGAAAAATCCATAAACATAAAACGTAACATAAAGTCAAACTGCGATCCATGATGTAACAAAATAATGCAGCACAGCACTTAAGACTGCCTTATTATATGGGAAAGAGACTCCAGCTCGCTACCGTATTATTAAACAGCTTTCGGCATCATTTTTTCAACCATTTTTTACCCGTTTTTTTCTCCTCTTTGGTACTTTTTTTTTAGTTTTTTTGTGGTTCCGAGAAAACGTATCGCTCTTATAATTGTGAAAAGGACGATGTAAATATCAAATATGGCGACCGCAAGCGGACACGTTCAACCAATTTCCTGCAGACAAAACGACCGATTCTCGAATTCTTTAAGTTGTTTTGGAACAATGCGATTGCTTTGATATTTCAAATAACGTACTCACTGTTATATGTTGTTTACGTAATTATGTACATTTCTTGATATTAAATTTTATGTTGAGGTATTTTTCAAGAATTAAGAATTATAATTGTTCTTATAAAAATGGATAAATATGTGAATTTCAGTATTCATAATTTTATATATTACTAACTAATATTGCTCCATAAATTATTTATACAAAATTAAAATAATATTCATATTCAGATTTTAGTTTTAGATATTTCTTTTAAAAAACATTAATAAACTTTATAAAACATGAAAAGTGTTGATTTGCATTACCTACGAAACATCCGAAATTTCTATTTCCCGCATTGTAACCAGATTAGCGTACGGGATNGTACATACTTCTTGCGTAAACTTGGTTCCCGAAATCGTTCTATGGCGGCACGAGCTTGCGAGACTTATCCGGGAACCAGTCGTTCCCGCACTTGGTATGTAAACAACTATTTTAACTATTTTCGTAACAAAATCGTATTGATAAAATTTAAAAGTAGTGTTATGGTCTTTCCAACATAATATTAATAAGAAGTAAAAGACTAAGATTTTATTTAAAAAATGTAAGGTTATAAATAGTTGAAATTTCCTATCATATTAATATAAAACAAACAGCTAAAAAATTGAATTAAGTTGTAACAATTGTATTTAGAAACGCTATAACACAATAAAAAAAATAATGTATCGATTTCTCCTAATAACCGATACTACTTCTGTACAAATTCTACAAAAACTAAACAAATTCGATCGTAATAATTGGCTCTTCTAATATAATATATAATTTCTATTATAGTTAATTAATTTTCGCAATAATTCATAAAATATCGTAAAATAATTCAAAATATATCACAGAAACTTAATAAATTCATATTCATTAAAACAAGTATAAACATAGAGTATATGTATATTAAATACCATATCCCTTTATGTCGGCCTTTCTTTCTTCATCTTTACCTAATGGCTATTTCATGTACAAATGTTTACCAGGGAAACAGTGTCCCATGTACCATCTCAAACATTCTACATAAATGAAATGCTAACAAATCTTGTATACCTTATGGTGTACATCGAATCTTTAAACACTAAAATTATAGAATTTCTTTTATCTTTTTGTTTCTTTGATTCATTAAATCATTTTAAAATACTCGTAAAAATTTATTTCATTAAATGGAAACCTAAACAATTGAATTACATTCAAAACAAATAAATAAAAAACTAACGATGTTCGATT
This sequence comes from Pogonus chalceus, assembly GCA_002278615.1. Classification (NCBI taxonomy): domain Eukaryota; kingdom Metazoa; phylum Arthropoda; class Insecta; order Coleoptera; family Carabidae; genus Pogonus; species Pogonus chalceus. The sequence goes on along the minus strand of CM008233.1, from coordinate 22,614,817 downwards.
CAAATGTTAAAAATAAAAATATGAATTTTATATTTTGATTTTGTTCACATGTTATATTAAGAGTTTTAAGAAAATAAATAAATAGTCAAGAATATTTCTAAAGCGGTTGTTTCTGGAAATATATTTGCTCAGAACAATCCGAAGAACAAATATTTGACTTCCATTGACAAGATAACGTCGGGCTCTTTGATGTTGGATGCGAGCATAAAATAATCCAAACTATTAACAATATTTTTAATACGTTTCTTAATATTTACTGATTACATATGTATAAGTAGCGTTCGTTATTTATTTTTTTATAAAGTTTTAGGTTTATTTATTTTCATAATAGAGGAAAAATAAATTTTTAAATGTCTTCTTTAAACAATTATTCAATAATATATTATTATATTTTGAAACTGGAATTTTTTGATAAGTTGTTGCAATTTTAGTTTTTTTAGGAATAAACTTTAGAAAATTGCATATTAGACATGTAGTTAATAGAAAATTTAGTGCAAAATGCACACTTTTCATATAATTTGGTGACAAACATATTAAATTAAAACAGTAATTTGTATTTATCAGTTTTTTTTATATTAAATATGTATTACAAAATGTTTTAGCACGCCGTTTTAGAGATATTTTAATATAAATAACTGAAAATTTATTTAAATATCTGTCAAAATTAATTATATATGTATATTATTGGAATAAATCGTCCGTTGTGTCGAAATTTATTAGATTTATTTAATCATTTTTGAATTTTTATATCATATTCAACAGAATACTAGCAACAACAATAGATAGCTGTAAGATATACTGTTGCCATATGTATTTTTCGCAAAAAAATACTAAGTCAAATGACATTTATGTATGTTGTTAATTAATAAGTAATAAACTAAATTGATTATAAGTGATCTTAAGTAAGATTAGATTTTATTATGACTTACAGTGAATAACTTTAAAACTTTAAAAAAACCCGATACGAAATATGTTAAAATAAAATAAAATAAATGTTTAGACTTACCAGTCGCAGAGTTGATATGAAAACTTGTATTGCCAGGAATTAAACTATATTTTACAATAGCATTAACATCTAAATCTGCATCAGAAGCATGAACATGGCCTACAATTGCACCACGTCTTAAGTTTTCTTCAATGGAAAATTCATAACTATCTCGGGAAAATTTCGGATCGTTATCATTTGCATCTAAAATTTGTACTAAGACACGTGCTGTTGCAGTCTCTGAAGGCGTTCCGTTATCTGTGGCCGCAACTGTTAAGTCATATCTGCAAAAAATTAAAGTTTTGATTAGAGATTTTAACGGGAAGTTAAGCGGGAAAAATTCCACTCGATTATTAAAGTTGCTTACCTATCTCTATGTTCCCGATCTAAGTTCCCTCGAAGATAAATCCATCCACTGTTTGGGAAGATGCCGAAAATTTCCAGTTCTTCAGATGCTGAAGAAGTGTTCATTGATGGAATTAATCGGTACGTAAGCCGTGCGTTGTTTCCGGTGTCTAAATCAACTGCAGTTACTTGTAAAATCTGTAAAATTATTATAAATATTTTGTTTAATATTTGTTCTCATGGTTTTTTTAGTGAATTTTTATTTCCCAACTGTTAAAATTCTACAAATCTAATCTTTCATGTCTTGGTCATGTACTTATTTATTATTGTTTTGTTATTGTTGATGAAATTATTGAAGTTCATCGTTTCTTTAATCACGAATTCTCGATTGCGCCATGACCTTCAGAGGCACGTAAACTTACTTTAAGACAGAGTTGGATTTTCTCAGAATGGGGGAGAATATTTTTTTAACTTTCTTTTGATTTTATAAATACATATTGAATGAAATTTTTGTATCTTTATGATTTTATTAAGACTTTTAATATATTATTAGCAAGTTGAAGTTAAAATTAAATAGTTTTTTATTGATTAACTTCCAAAAAACAAATTTTATTTGTGATTTATGAAGGGCTTTCAATTTCTGATTATTAAAGTCAATACTAATGATTTTTGGTATAAAAATAGATATAATTTTAATTTTTTTAAAATTCGATTTACAAAATTCTCTATTAATAAAAAATATACTTATACATTTTTTTTTTCACATAATCGTTTTCTAAAGTTCTATTAATTATAAATTTAATTTTTTTAATTTTCAGAATTGGCATATTTTTCTAAAATATAAACTTATTTTGTATATAAACATATTTTATTGATTACTGGAGTAAAATTGAATTTGTACAACTCTCTTCTGAATATATTAAAAGTAATAAAAATAAGTATTATATGAAAACCGAAAAAAATTAAAAGTAAGATAGAGAAAATTAAAATAGATTTTAATCCGTTACTGTATCTGGTAACCAGGAAGAGTGATTGATCAGTATTGTATCGCGAGAGCCAATACCAATCTTTCTCCTGGTAACAATTGGTAACTGTATCGGTTGCTGATGTAACCGTGGTTACAGAATCTACTTGGATACTCAAGATTTCACGCCTTGTTTATTTGATATTGTTTGGTGAAAACGAAAGAATTTCTGCATGCTTCAAATATTTTTTTGTTGGTATGTTTTTATTCGATGTTATTTTAATTATTATTGGTATCGATTGATTGGCATAACAAAATTGATTGTTATACATTATTTGATTGAAATTGTTACGTTGTTAGGACATATCCATGTTATTTTTGCAGAAAAATTTTAATTAAATGATTTTATCAAATTAGATAAAAAATTAAAAAACGCTGCTTGTCCGTAAAAAGTTTCTATCGATTTCTGTTTAAGACAAAATATATTCATGTTCTATACGGACATATTATATAAACTAAATAAAAATATTTCAAAGTCTTCATTTTTTTTTAACAATATATAATTATTTTTGATAAATAAATTCGAACAGCTTCTAGAATAAGTGCACCTGTCTCTTATTTTACGCGTTCCTAGAAGTTTTAAAAGTAACCAGTGTAAAAAATCTAATTTACATTTGTTTTCTGAAATGTTCTAATTACTGTGTATACTATATAAGAGATACTAATGCGCAAAAATGATTAAGAAATGTATTAAAAAATATTAACCCCAACAAGAGAATATACATAAAATTCTTAACTAATAATATTTTCAGTAGTTAATAATAATAATAAAAAAGGGAACATAAATATTTAACAACATCATCAACATAATTTACCATCTTGCAGAAGATTGGCACGTCCAGTAAACTTTTGCATTATTTGCATTAAATCACAATTTTTTAATTACTTTTACTAGTATTCAATATAATGCCTCTGTTCCTTGTAATATTGTACATAATAATTCGTTGACATTTATTATGATAAATATACATAGCATAATTTTAACAGGTGATTTTTATAGCGTCCGTTACTTTATTAAGCATAAGTGCAAAGCGTTAAAATCTCACACAGAATTCAATAAAAAATAATGAACTTACCTGTGAATTGATTGGAAGTGATTCAATAACTTTAACAGAATATTCTTTTTGTTCAAAAACAGGAATATTATCATTAATGTCTTGTACTTCAACAAGAACTGTTAAATTTGTTTCCAACGGTGGATGACCCATATCACTAGCGGTTATGACCAAGGAATGCCTTTGAGCCGTTTCAAAATCTAAATGTCTTGTTAATGTTAGATGCCCTGTTTTTGAATCAACCGTAAATAATTGACCGTTGCTATTTTTCGAACCAGATGTCGAAGGATTCTGCAATTGGCTACCAGCAATTCGATATTGAATTTGACCGTTAGTTCCGCTGTCACGATCTTTTGCATGAGCGGCATATAACGCAACACCTAATTCGACATTTTCAGGAACAGAAATTCGGACTTTGTTTGATTCGAACTCGGGCGAATTATCATTCACATCAATAATATCGATGTTCACCTGAAAATAATTCAATTTTGAATTAATTTCAGTTCTTAATTTTGTTTGTTTTTGATTACAAACCTGTGTGTGGCCGTAAGTTGGGGGATCACCGCTTGTTGCTTGGATATTTAATAAAACAGATGAGCGAGATTCATGGTCTAATGTTGAGGCTGTTCGGATGACTCCTGTTGTTGAATCTATGCTGAAGAAACCATCTGGATCGCCGGAGTAAATTGAGTAACGCACGAAACGTCTTCCACCTTGAAGGAAAATAATATGTTAGATTTTCTATTAACTCAAACTGATTAAAAATTAATTATTTTGAAACTTTTCCTTCCCTTTTACCGACATATTATAAACAAGAATGTACAATCATCGCAAATTGATACTCAAATGGGTGTACCATAATTTTTCTAAATGCATAGAATTGTTCAAATTTACTAAAATTACAAAAGTGATGTAGCATTAAATAGCAAAACATATTTCAATATATTGTGTCTGATGGTCGATCACGTGACCTAAAGGGTCATTTCCGGGATTAAACACGCATGTATTCAAAAGAGTTTAAATGCAAAGTGAAGACGTGCGCAAATGAAATATTATATGTAAATAGTTCTTGTCGAGTTACGCCTCTATAAATTGTATGCATTTCTTATGTGGATTTTATTTGAACAAATTTTATTTTTTTATATTTTATTCTTTTTTTATATTTTATTCTTAAGTGAGTGTAATAATTGTATTAAATAATAAAGATAATAATGTAAGAAAAATAAAAATAGTTATATTCGTAGATTTTTTGTATGTCCTTAGAGTAATTACCCATAGAAGTAATTTTTCTTAACTGTAATAAGCGCAGAGATCATTTGTAGCCGGTTGATGAATTAAAACAAAGGTTGATGCAAAAACAAGTTAAAAATAACACAAAACATAATTGGCTCAATGTTATTACATTTTCTTTCATTGCGTTCAACATTCTTATTCTTAAGATCTTAAGACATCGCAGCATATTACACCCCAGTTGGGTGTTGATGATGGTAACAATGAAGAATCGAATGCATCGCCTCCCGTGATGTCCTTAATCAACCCGCGATTGTCATTAATTAATCAACTTTTGTTTCGGTTTGTCTTCTCCACGTTTTATTCCTGTCTTCGTTTGTCTTGTACACGGAGGCATTTTCTGTTTTTGTTGAGGTTTGTTTAACGCCCACCCGTGCGCTTTGCATCACCGATGGATTTACTGACATTTCAGAATATGATGGTATAGTCTTCAACGCAAATTTAAGTTTCAATTTCATTTTAATATTCAAATTTAATAACTAAGCTTGCTTTTTTTGCCCTTATTGAAAATAAATTTATTCGAAAATTCATATTTCTCATAGTTTGTTGCGAAAGTAAAAATTTTATAGCGTTATTTATATTAATATTAAAAAGATTCGTTATTGTGAATTTTAGAATTTTAAGATTTCAATATTTGAATCACTTAAAAATATAAAAATCTGTAACCTTATTTACAAAACTTTTGAGTACCACCGATTGAAAACAAGTCTGTTGAAATTGTATACGAAAAATTTTACTTGATACATTCGAACATATACAATGCAATCTGAAGAGTAGAATGAACAGCCCTGAGCAAAAATATTCGCAAATTCAGTTTAGCATATGGACATTTCTTCAGTTCGTATTTTTTTGTCGAATATATATTCCCCTTTCAATTCAAACAATGTACTTTATTATTAAAGTATATTTACACTGCATGTATGGTTATTTTTACAACCGAATATAAAGCTAAATTTTAGGGAATTAATTGCTATTAAGTTGCGATTATTTCAGGTAATGATATCAATTTGTATGTGATGATGGAGTTAACTTATAATTAAGGAATATTTACGTTCTTTTTTTGTTTCATGGAGGAGTATTATTATATGTACTTTTATGATTATTTCCCGATGTATTTTTCATTGTAAGATGTATAATTACAACAAATTAATTAACAGTATAGGTATTTATTTATTTATTTTCATATTATATTATTTCCAAAATTAGTTTTGATTAACGACAAGATAATGGCTTTAAATTATCTTTCATTGTGTAATCAAATCTTTCAAAATTTTATTGATTCCTAGTTCAAACTCTTCAGTTATTGTAGCATTTTAGCTTCTGAGTATAAATTGTGTTAAATAATTTAAATTTAATTTCCTGTAAGCAGTTTCGAACAGAACTTTAAAACTATATATACACCCGAGTCGAAATTTAAAGCCGATATTGCTCCCTCTAGTTCAGAATAGAGC
>CM008233.1:22562986-22583671 GCA_002278615.1 Pogonus chalceus | reverse complement strand
AAAGTTTTTTTTTTTTTTTTTTTTTTTTCCGTAGAATTAGAAATATACATTTATAAGATATTTAAATTTACTGATGGACAAAAAAATTATCTACTTTTTATCGTTAAAAGATTTACTTGCTTTAAATGCAAATTTATAAGCGATAAAATTTTGGTACAAGTTCTAATGTATGTTATATATTTTATGTACAATAGCACGAATATAACAAGTATCTGTGGATAATTTTAAAAAATAATTAAAAATATTTTAAGTATATAAAATTATAATTAGAATAAAACTGGTTAAAGCCGGAGTTTTAATCCTTGAATATTTCTTGTTGAAAACCGTGAGCGAAACACTCAAAATAATTAACAAATACAAGATAAAAACGCCAGTAATTGAGACAAAACGTAGTAATCAAAAATAAAAGAAGTTTATACAAAAGAATAAAAAGATAAGAATACAAAAAAACCGAAATTTTTATCATTTCTCGCCAGCATCCGTAATCACTTTGAGATACTATTTTTGATTTAAAATAATGATTTATATGTTTTGAGTTTTTCGTCACCTTTTGTCTTTGTTTTAAGAATTTCTGTCTTTATTTGTTGCTTGTTACATGGATGATAGCGATAAGAGCAACTTTGGGAATGATGACAGTAAAGGATGGAGAGATGGAATAAACATTTGGAAGATGGACAAAGATGGAATGATTGAGGGATATATAACCGGTCTAATTTTACTGTTGCCTTCAAAAATATTGTCATGAATTTTATTTTACCTTTTAATAGAAATTTATTTCTTCACAAATAGAAAGATAAATGAGATATTAAATTTAAAAACAAATAAAATAACCTTACTTAATATAGAATAATTTTTGGAATTAGATTATACCTTAAGAAATATCTAGAATTATTTAAGAATCCTAAGAAGACGAATTTAAAAATGTAAGATATTAATTAAAGAATTAGAAAACGACAATAATAAATATGTAAGTGAAAAGGTATAAGATTAAAGCAACTGGTGAGTTAAGTATTAAAAAAAACCATTGTTAGAACAGTAACATTTTTTTGGTTAGATTCTGTATCCGCATTTTCGTATTTACAACAAATAACATAGTTTTAAGATATGAAAAAAATTATAATATAATCTCCATTAAAAATCTATTAATTAATATGTATATTAACTAATTCAAAGATAAAAATAAAAAATATTTTATAACCTAAAATCTGTTATGACGGAACCACACTCCATAACAATATTTAACAACATTAAACGATATATTAATAACACAGAAGAGTTTTAAATTAATATAAATAATGTGATTTAAAATAATTTTTGATCGTTTCAGTCAAATGTTTTGCTTAGTACCGCTATAGTTTATATTTTTGAATGTGTGTTTATCGATAGTTTGAAATACCTGAAATATGTTGTGTGTTTGATAGTTTGAAGCTGATGTCACTGATTTCCGAATATGTTATTTTATGTTGCGACACTATTTTATTGGTGACAACCGGTCTAATCAGAACAGTGGATTGAAAAATGTTTTTTTTAATTGTTAATGACCTTTTAAAGAATAGTTACATTGTTTAAAATAATTTAAAGAGTTGCTGATATTTAGTAAAATATCTCAATTTGCTTTCAAAATGATTTCGTGTCATTTTTAATTTGTAACAAATTTCTAAATCTTTTATTTCTAAAATAATATTACAATAATTTATTTCGCCTAATTTTGCTTCATTTGAGTTGTGCTTATAATTTTTAAATGGTTTCATTTTCAAACGAAAAAATGATAGTAGTGAAGCATCTGCAAATAAATCTTCAGATATCAAGTTGTTACATATAAAGAAATAATCGATTTCTTGATTTACCGGAAGTAAANAATATATATATATATATATATATATATATATTTAAATCAGTTCATGAAAAGTTTTAATAATTAATTCATTATTTAATGATATGAAACAAAGATTTTTACTGAAATCAAGACAATTTTAAGATATATTAAATTGAAAAAATTTTTAGATAAATTTTCAGTAAAATCTGGATCATTTCACTACGTTTAGGAGATAATATTGTTTGTAATTATTTAAAAATCATTATTTTCAGTAAAAATCAACAGTATTATTGAAATTTTTTCGAAAAATTCATTATTTAAATACTTATTAAAACAGAAAAGATTGGGCTAATATGAAGGTATAATTAATAGATCGTATATTAATATTAGTTAAAAGAGTTTTTTTGTCTTAATTATTAATAATTTGCTATTTATTCAATACGGCTACTAATTTTAATATAAATGTTTAAAATATGTGTTTTCTAAATATATAAAGTGTACAACAGAATAATAAAAGTTTGACGAGCACTGGTGGCCAGTTCGTTGCCCCTAGTGTCTCTATCATGTCACCGTGTTATGTTGGCATTCTTAGCGGTGGGCGTTTTTCCTTGGAACGCGATGGAAGTCCATCGCACACCAATTGTTACAAGACCTAACAATCGGCTTATACAAAGATTGGTGTTTATTGAAAATTTTTAACCAAATTTATAGTAATCATTCATGAAATATTATAATATGTTCAGTGAAAATTAACTACTGCTAAACTTTTCATAAAAGTACCTAACATTCAAAAAGTAAAATATATTTTTTAATTGCTAGCTTTTAGTTTAGTATATCAATACATTTATTTTTTCATTTACTTTTTAAATTTGTTGTCAAAGGATCACATATAATGGATCACACGTCTTAAAACGTTGTATTCATTATCACTCTGCAGTGCTTAATCAATCATAAATTATAGTCATCAAGAATTCTCTTCAAGTCATTGTACTATCGCTTTCAAAATTATTGTCTCTTGATCTACATTCTAACAACTATAGTTCTAAGAAATATTTAATTAGTAACTGTTTTAAATTCATTCCGTACAGTAAACTTAAGAATAATATGCTTTCGTTAATTCTGTGAAGCTTTAATTATATTATTTGTTGCGTGCAGTTGGTAATATTGTCCTTTTGACAATGTAAATTTCTGTAATTGTTACAGACAAAATTTCGTATAGCTAAACACGCTAAAATTAATAATAAAATGTTATTTACATACTAAGTGCGGGAATGACTGGTTCCCGGATGAGTGTTTGGCGGCATAGAACGATTCCGGGAAAGAAGTTACGTAAGAAGTATGTACAATATTTTTTGTACGAAAAGTTTAAAACTAATATTTAATTATTTATATTATTTTTAATGGTTATGTTTGACGTTTTATAGGTTACTGCTGTCATGTCAGGCAGAATGTGTTGCCAACTGTGTTAATGAAAAGCACTAAATTTATACTTGAAAATTAAATTTCATTCATTAATTTACCACTTTTTATAATAATTATTAGTAAAAGTAAAGTTTAAAAATCTACTTTTTTATTAAAATTACAGTTTTTTAATAGATACCTTAGAAATAGAAGTGCTTTTTGCGAAATTTCCCACACGCTAATCTGGCTACAATGCGGGAAATAGAAGTTTCGGATGTTGCTTAGGTAACGCAAATCAACACATTTCAATGCATGAGTACAAAAATGTTATTTATTTATTTGATATGAAGGAAAAATACTTATAATCATTAGCAATAAAAGATAGAGCTACTTGAAAAATAAAAAGAAGAGGAAACCATGTGCTTTACTTAATTAATTATAATCATGGTTAGCCATTTCAAAACTACTGTTATAGTTTGTTGTTTTCACTATATTTTGTTATGTGATTTGTAAAGTTGTTCAAATTAAAAGATTAAAAATGTAGCAACAAAGTTTTAATTCGTTTTAGTCTGTAAGATCCGTGAAGTAGTTAAAATTTAGAAATCCTCAAAAAAAAAAAAATGTACCTGTGTTAATAATTTTTCTTATTGTTTATATTGTTTGTTGACTTGTTATTTTAAATTAAAAATATTTGCGATTCAAAAGAAGAAATTTTTAAAAGAGGTATTCCCTGCGATAAAATAGTTTTATTAGAAGGCAAAATATTACTGTCACAAATAATTTATTTGAAAAATTATATTTTTATTACTTTATTAGATTCCACCGTAAAATAAATTAAAAAGCAATGCAATAAAGTGACAATATAATCTTCGGAATGCATATAAAATAAAAGACAGTGCTCTATATGCATGTATGAGCATATAGCAGTATTTTAAAGCGTTGTCACCCGCATGTCATCAACATAGTTGCCGTGTTGATGCGCTGCGAAGCGGCTGTCATAACACACGGTATAAAAATTAATTGATACGATTATGTGTTGCGACAGAAGGGCGACAAGTGTGACGCGAGAATTGTCCGGGTGTGTGTTTATGCCGGCAAGCAATGCATCGGTGGCGGGCATTTCTTATCAGAGCCGGACTTCGGTTGTATTCAAATTAATATTTAAATATATAACCTATTATTTCATAGATCTATTTCTTATAGAATAAATTGAAAAACTTTAAAGTTTATTCGGATTGAAATTATTAATTTGAATACTGAAATTTAAATTTCAGGAATGTCTATTGACTTTTAGTGTATTTTATTAATACTATATATGGATTAAAAGAAATAAAAGCATATTTTTTTATATTTTAAAGTATATGTACGCCACTGGTGGAACTGGACACTAAAATTGCAGCGTACACAATCCACAGTATTCATTAATCTATCTGTAGGGATGTTGGTAATTTATTTCTACACTTTCAGCAATGTACATTTTAGTATTTATACTTCACCATTTCTGCGTTCACCAAAAATATGTAACCAACTGTTTAACCACGTTGGAAACCGCGGTCGTATTCGGTTACCGGTTCATTTATAAACTCCTCGCGTTGACAGATGCGTTCAGTTGTTTTTGTTAGTGTCTTTGGTTTTTATTTTTAACCGTTCATTTTTTTAACCAGCACTCTTACTGAACCTGTGCAGTTTTTATATTGTATTTTTAAGAATCAGAAATAATTGATTTGTAAAAATATAATACAAGAATTGTTCAATGATATTTTGATATTTTTAATGAAGAAATTTTGGCCAATTAGTTTTTAAAATACTTTCAATTAGAATTACTACATTTTTGTTTAATTGAAATAAATTTATTAATTAACAGACATTTTAAAATCAATATCATGACAACTCTATAGCAATTAACTCAAAAATTAAGAAACTTATTTACCTTTAATTCAATCCTTATAACTTTTTGAGATTTTCCGTTTTTAGTAAATCAGTTAAAAATATAAATATTTTATTTCAAAGCACTTTAATTTATTATTGCTTAATAATAATATTTTTCTTTTTATGTTTCACGATTAAAAAATTCGATTAAAATAAAATAAATAAATAAATAATAATGTTAAGTATTTTAAAAGGATTTAATTTATATTCGAAAGCAACATAAATTAACAAATATCCTTCAAAAATTAATTACAAATTACTTCAAAGCAAATGATGTCATATTCAATAAACTATAATCCGATAAAAAATATAATTTATCGATTTCATTTATTAATTTAACCAAGTAATAGAAATAAATTTTTACTAACATCTCAACAACTAGTCAACCAATCGAAACGTGTCTTTTAAATATATTAACATTCGTAACAACAGATATAATAAATAAAAATTTTAATTACGATAATAAAAATTATTTTATTAACATATTGTTTTTAATTTAATTTATAGTTTTTTCCTGAAGGCGTTTTTCATAAATGGATAAAAAATTATTGTTTTGAAATGCCTGTATCATTGAAAATATTCAATATTGATTTAGAATATTCAATATTTATTTTACTAAAATGTTCAAATGTTTTATAAATTTTGTATTTATATTCAAACAAAACTTTAACTGTTGTATTAAGGCATTAATGCAGTATTTATAGTTTTAAATTTGTTTAACAAAGTTTGTTTTTCATTTTATTTACGTTTGGAATGTTTCTTTGTTGATTTATTCAAATATTTGATGATATACTTACAAAATTGTAGTTTATATAATTTGTTTATATTAAGAATTGAGTTGGCCTTGCATACCTGAAACAAAAGAAATAAATAATGTTAGAACTTTTAAATAAATAGCTTAAGTATAATAATTTTAATAAGATATTTTAAGGGAACAATGTGTCCAAAAATATTTTGTCATGATAATGTTTCTTTTGAACCATTGCTAAAAGTTTTAAAAATGATAATCTGAGATAAGTTTCTTAGATAAAAAGATAAAACTTTATTTTTCAGTTCAGATAGCTTAAAAATTACTTATACAAGTAACAAATCTAATAAAAATTGAATGTTGAGGTTAGGATTTGTATAATCAGTTTTACGAAGTGTATTATTATAAGTTAATTATAATTTTTCGAATATATCTGGACGAGCAAAACTAATTGAAACACTAAAAGCTTAAACAGCAGTTAACCAACAAGAATCCATGATTATTTTGCATTTCAAATGACGATCCTGAAGAAGAGAACGACACCAAAAGAGTTGCAACATCAAAATCGTGCAGATTCAGAGATTTGCATGAAGCTGCCAATGCAAGGTACTTGAACCACCCTTCCGCAGTGCGAGAACAAGAACTAAAGAACTGTTAAGCAGTAAGAACTGTTGGTATTGAGTAGCGTCTCTCGTATCTTGGTCTTCGAGGCAGTGATATGTGGATGTGTGGATGTAGAGTCGTGCATCACTATCTGGATGTGTTTAATGTGAAGATTTCGCATGTCAGATTACGATTTGACTATGTGAAGGATGGTTTGTGATATTGCTGATGGATTGGTAATGGTTCCATTTGAAATTGAAAATAAACTCAAAATATAAACATAAAATTAACTTATATAATAAGTATTATAATGAATACAGGTAAAATAAAAATTTATGAATACAGGTAAGCAAGTCCATTTGCCTTGATCTCGGTTGTAAAGTGTAAACCATAGCCAGATATTCGCCGTTCATCGTTTCCTGTATGTCAGACAAAGTGCAAGGTATAATTCACTGGTGACACTTGTGCATGTGTACATTAATCTTTCACTTGTGGCCCATAAACTCCACAGATTCTTTTGCATTCATGCTGATGCTGTTGGAGACGGACACCAACGGATTAAGAATCTTCTATAAACTATATATTCATATTTATTAATAATAGTACCTTTTTTGTATGGGGAATGAAAGTCATTAGGATTTTTTTAAATGTTTCTTTTGAATTTTTTTTTTTATATATTATCCCATTTTGATCGTTTGGCTTTCTGTCAGTTTCTTTGTTTGTTTAGGAATCATATTCAAATAGGTGATCAAAATTATTTTTTAAATTTAATATTTATTTGAAACGTTTTTTGACTTAAAAAATTAAATATGAATATGCTTAACTATTATTATTATTAAAATTCACTTCTAATCTTTAAAATAATATAAGTCTAACAAATTTTAAACCCAATTTTTTGTTATATTACTTTAACTATATACCTAAATATATAGGAAAAATTATATATCACATTAAAAAATATAGGATAATACAAAATAATAGTTTTCAATTAAATTAATATAATTTCAATATAAATACAGTAATGTAATTTATATGGCCAAAATTTGAAAAAAAATCGGTACAAAGTTGAAAATATTTGTATAGAGGCAAAGAAAATTTTCAATATGGCTGTGAAGCGAATAATATTGAATTTATTAGTGGAAAATAGTTGATAAACAGCCTCTAATTAATATTTAATTTTTAAACAACTAAGAAATACATTGTACAAATATGTAATAGACTAACTGAAAAATTCTGTTTATTAGACTTACTGCAAAAATCGCCGTCATTTATTAATTTTTCGGGTCATATAGAAAATTATCAAGCTTCTTCTAATAAGCCTGATTTTTTCTAGGCTTATTTTAATGAGTCTATATTTAAGGTTTATTAAAAATGTGCAATCATTTACCTAAAAAGTTTGATTTCATATAGTATTATAACATGTCGGAATGGCGTCGACGTATTGAGAACAAGAGCGAGTTGAAAAAATTTTAGCCTTTATATAGTCGGGGCCACGAAACACTGTAATTGCGTAATAATAAGCAGACATTTTATTTCGACATACGTTATTATCGTTTTCATCTTCTTCACGCTTAGTTGACATCCTTCTCAATAATGTTAAATACGTCCCAACTTTATTAGAAAAATTATGTATGAAATGAATGTAAATTTTGTTTACAACAACAGCTTTTTTGGAACACATAAAACGTTTTAGATTACGGGCCGGTACCATGTAAACGTACAATAATTATGCAATTACATTGTTTCGTGGCCCCGACTATAGGTACTACTAAAATGTTTTATAAATTTCATTTAAACTTAAATTGATACATATGACTTCTAGATTTCTTCAAAAAGTTAGTTTCAAATTAAAAAGTTAGCTTCTTTTGTATTAATATTTTCTCATATAATTATGTTTAATTAATAATAATTCCTTCATAAAAGAACATTATTGTATTGTTTTTAAAAGTAACTCTTTCTTATGTAAATATCTGATAACTAATTCAAAAATTTATACTCTTTTTCTATTTGCTTAATTTTAAATAAACCATAACTAACTTACATAGATTTTTTGCAAAATACCTTGATAAAACCAGGCTATTTGAGTATACATTTTCCCATTTTCTGATTTATTTAAAAGTGTCCGGGTTTATTAATTGAAGCATACAAAATATTAGGTTTTTAAACAATGTTAGATCATTTTCTAAATAGCCAAGCACATTGCAAAATGACAGCGCATTTTAATTATTTCGTAGGTAAATAAAAAGAATGGGCATTTACGTGTTTCTCAAAATTATGTATTTTAAATTGTTTTGAAATATGATATGAGATATAATTAACAACTATTTTATAAATTACTATTCTAGAACGTTTAATTTAGCTTCTGTTATTAAGATAGAAAACTGGCTATATTTATTTTAGATTGCACGAGAATATTTGTAAGTTTTTAGGATCTAACTAGAATCGAATGTTAAACTATAAACAGATACTGTATTCAGAAAACTAAAATTAGAATAATAGAGATATCTAATTAAATTATTAGAGATTATGGATAAAATAGTGGATATTTATAATTAAAAAAGATACAAAAACATTTAAAATGTCTTTGCAAATTTACAAAGTGGTCCATACAACTAACAAGTATTGCAAACGAAATCTTAAAATGAAACAACACAGCGCAAGAATATTTATGAATAAAGTCATAAGCACCGAATATTATTCACGCGATTTCTCTGTCGGGGGGATTGCGAGAAGATCGTCCGCAACAAAGACAAACAAATATAAAATATATAAGTTTGAGAAAGATAGAATATCATCAGTGCAACAGGCCGCCATTACAGCAATGGTATTTTAATACCACAATTTATTAATAACGTTGCATCGCGTGTAAGAGTTTGAGAAGCCGGTTTTACAAAGCTCTAAATTTAATATGGTCATGTTGTATCTTTTGTTTTATCACGAATTAAGATATGTATGTTTATCCAATGAATTCAATGTTTTTAATTTATTATTTACCATCGTATTACTTAATTTATTAATTCCTTTTTGAACAACTGCACACTGTTTATTAATTTTAATGTTATTGCTACATAAATTTAAATAAATAAAATATTTAAAAATCACGCCATGGTCTCACTTTGTTTAATATAAACTAGCTATTCACTGAAACTTATATTTAATTAAGAAAATTGTGCTAAAATTTGATTGAAGACAAGTGCACAGATGTAATATAAATGATATTGAAAAATTTAAATGCAAAGTTTTATTTGCTGTCAAATCTGCATCAAATTATATTCCTTAAATCATATTTGTTCTACACTTAACATTTAGTTAACTTATTTCAGTTGATATAAATATTATTGGTTATTAAAATATTAATAATATAAAAGTCAAAAGATATAAAAGAAAATGAAAAATTCAAATCAAAAGAAAGATTGGTAATAATTTAACGATATATAAAAATAATACACGTATTTTATTTAATACAAAAACCGCAGAAGAATTCACAAAATTACCGAAGTAATAAAATGAACCTTTTACTACCAAATGTATTAAAATTGTAACAAAATAACAAAATTTTAAAATATCCAATAAAAATGAACGAAATATTTGCTAAATGCAGAAACGTTGTATTTAAACTAATAAAAATTAAAAGTACAGTTTAAAATTTTCATTTAATACATTGAATAAATTTTTCCACGAATTAAGTGTTAATAATTTATTAATAAATACAATAAAGGTTATGTATTCAATCAGAAGAAATTGTTATAGGGTGTAGCAATGCATGAAGGTCCATTCACAATCACTTTATATTATACATAACGTAAAACGTAAAGTTAAAACATAGTAAATGTATAGATAGATCAGCGGGATACTTTACGTAATTGTTCGGATTTCATATTGAATTACATCGAGTTGCTTACTGGTGTAGATATATCATTTTATGATGAAAAAATACAAACACTGACTTTATGTTGTTAAATAAGATATTTGTTTCGACCAATTGAAAGGTATTACATTCTTATCTGATTATTCAATTCTATTTGTTAAGTCTTTATTTAAAATTATGAAATATTATAATGTTTAGATCTTGGTCTTTTACTTTTAAAAATATCAGGTTGACCGAGCTTCGCCCGGTTAACATGTAATTTTAACACACGATCTTATTTGTATAAAACAAATTCTTAAGAGATTTTGTACTCATTGTTAATTTTTTCAACATTTTTATTGAGTTGCGCAAGTATTGTTTTATCTTTCAACCCTTTATTCAAAGAAAAAGATTATGATTTAAAATAATATCTTGTACCAAATTAGTTTAAATATTATATTTATCAGTGACTCTCTGTTGCCTAGCTATTAAACCACTGTTACAACAAACAGAAAAACCGTGAAAAAAGCCTGAAATTTTTTTTTTCCGGTATGAAACCCTAACAGATCAATTTTTAATCCATTTCTGAAAAGCGCTCAGAGTTATGACTTTTATTTTCAATGCAAAATCTTAATTATGCAAAATAAATTTATAGGTAATTCTTCTAAATTTCTTTTCACACTAATTTGCGAGAATAATATGAATTCTCTTGTGGTAAGAGTACTTTAAAAGTTTCTGGCTTCTAAATTTTGAAAATTACACATACAGGCTTGTCAAAACATATTTTATATTCACCGAGAAGTTTACCAATAATATCAGTGCTAATTTTTTCATTTGTTTTTGAACTTTTTATCAAAAAGATTATTGTTTGAAACGATATTTTGTGGCAATTTAATTTTTTTCTTGCAAAAAAGCCTGATAAACTGATTTTTATATATAATCGTATATTTATTATTATAGGATATGATATTTTATAATTAGAAGTGACATTATTTTTCAGAATAAATCGTAAAATGAAGAATTCTATTGTATTTATAAACAACAAGCAGTCAATAAAGATATTAACTATATCAGTTCATATAAAAATAAACATAAATAAATCATATAAACTTGATATTTTCTTTAATAACACTTTTATAATGATATATATTATAGTGGGTTGCGCGCTTGATGTATAGTTGAAGTCTCCATAACAAATCTGTCCTCTCTTGTCATTTATTCCAAGAATTTCATTCGTAAATGACATGTAACGGGGACAAAACGTAAATCACTCTTCGGTGAGTGCATTACATCAGATAATATACAGTATTAACATATTTAATCTGATTCGGAAAAAGATAATGTGCTGTGATGAAAATGAAAAATATATTTATATGAAAATTAAAGTCATCCATCATTGGTGAGTCAGGGAAACTTGATTTTTTTTAATTGGAACAAAATTAGCAATTATTATACGTAGGTTAATCGATGGATATTGTATTTGCGTTTTGTTAATTACCTGGTGATTTATTAGTAATAAATCTTTGTAGGTTTCGACATATTTATACAAATAATAATTTGATTTTATTTGTTGACTAATTAAAATTTAATTTATTAGATTACAGTGCTTGCTCACCAAGGAAATTAAGAAAATACAAACTTCTGGTTACTAAAAATTTCTAACAATTCGTCATTTATATTATTAACAATAACAATAAATGAATTAATGTTATCGTAAATTATTTCGCAAATACTATTTTTATGCTTCACTAAATATGATTTTAGATTGGTAAATATTTTATTTAATTAAATATGAAAGTTTCACTTTGTATTGATAGTTATATTGTGGTCAATTTCTAGACAAAAATTTTTCTTTATTAACCTAGAATTTAAAAAATTTTACTTTTTGATATAATATAGTCGATTCTAATCTGTATTAGCCAATAAAAATGATATACTATAATAAATTACAACAGAAATCGTTTATAACGACGAACCGATTATTACGATCGAATTTGATTTATTTGATACAACGATATTGCTTTTTACAACAAATAAATTATATTAGAATTCATAATGAAAGCTGGAGTTTTAAAAGGAAAACTTTTGTCTTGAAAAAGAAAATATTACATTTTTAAAAAGAAATATAAAAAATGTTGTTTTTCTTAAATTTTTAGTAAATATCTTTTAGAAATGATGTAACGACTAGGGCTGTTACGGAGATGGTTTTATCGAAACCGAAGTTGGAGTCGGAGTCGGAGTTTTTGAATTTGGTTTATCGGAGTCGGAACCGGAACCAGAGTCGGCGGCGGTGTCACAGGTGGTGGCAGTAGAGATATGTTTTAAGATTAAATAAAAAAAATATTCAGTTTAACTCTTTAATTTTAATTTGAAAACATTAAATCTACACAGACGATGAAAATCAAAATTAACATATTTTCAAATTAAATCAAATGAATTGACTCTAAAGGTGGAATATTATATTTAATAAACAAAATGTTCGCAGCTTTGTTTTCGTTTAATCTATTCCTTAAAGTGTCATAAATTAGACTTCCAATTTAAAAGTTTCGGAACCGGAGGTGTAAAACAATCGGATGTTCCGACATATTGGAATCGGAGTCGAAGTTTCGTAACTTCCCTAGTAACGACAATAGAGATTACGACCACTTTTGCTATTTCTATGTCCCATCGTTATAAACGATTACTACTGTAGTTAGAAAACAGAATATGATCAAAACCTTTTTTAAATGAAACTGTTACAAAATTCTCAAAACTTATAAAGATAAAATGGAAATTATATAGCAACTGTTAGTTAAGCAAAAGATTGAATGCTAAATCACTAATAGTTTACAGTAAAACATAACTATATATAGATGACTGCAAACTCATTATATCTGTATACAACTTCATAAGCGTTTACAGTTATGGTGGGAGGTACCCTTTGCATGGCTTTTACCTTGTACCTACTCATATAACATAACTTGTGAGGATTTTTATTTCAGTCAATCAGTCATTTTGCTATTCTTTATAAACACAAATTATTACACACGGTAAAACGAACTTGAAAGAATGGCTATTCATAAATACATCTACTTATATTGCAATATATGCTTTGCTTTGCATCTTTAGCGAAAGAGAAATTATTAATTATTCTTTGTTAATAATCTATAATTATATTGTAAGATATCTAGAACTTAAGGTGAGCGTTTTGATTTAGATTATAATTTTGTTTCTCATTAGAGTTTATTTAATATACAATGGCTCACACTGAAAATCGGACCAATCTATTTTAGAAGTTGCAATTCAAATATTTCAAATTTGTGATATATTTTTTTCTTATTATAATTGTTTAAACTGTTAATTGAATAAGTATATCAACTTCACAGGTAAGAAAATTTGCATTTTATTGAGAATACATTGAAAAAAATTAAAATTAGACATTTTGGACCGTTTTATATTTATTATAATAACGATCTAAAACACACAACCATTATTATAAAATAATATTTTCTCTTATAATTGCCGAGAAGTGCTTAAACTCCTGGACAATCCTCAAATTTAAATATTATCAAACATTTGTGGGATATATTGAGAAAAATAAATGTCAATTAGACAAAGTTCTGATATAGAAGCTCTTAAAAGTGACTTATAGGGAAAATGGAGGAAAATTGAGATGCATTTTTCTAAAAAAAACTGTAGAATCAATGCTAATTAAACTTGATGTCATGTGGAAGCAAAATAGGCTGTCCATAAAATATTGATTTTGAAAATTCTTTCATTAATGATTAGAATAATCAATTAGTTCGATTTTAAGTGTGAGATCAACTTTTGTTATTGAATAATTTTGAAAATATTTTTCTTATCAATAAAATATAAATTAATTATTTTAACTTCAACTTTCTGAGAAAGGTTTGTCCGAGTTAAACTTAAAATCTAGGACTTAGGTTTTTGTTTAATTTTTGTGCATTAGTTATGTTAAATGATTTACAACCTTTATATTAATTTTTAATATTTTTTCCATACTTCTCATGATAAAATAAAAATAAAAATTCAAAGCATTTATCTTTTAAAGATATATACATATAATTTACAAAAATATTTAGTTATGCTAAAGTAGCAATTAAAAAATATATAAACTCATTCGAAATTTCGGTTAAAATAATTCTAGAACACTTTTCTATTTCCATAATTGATTTATGTAAATAATATAGAAGTAGTTACAACTTTTAAAAAACTATTTAATCATTAGATATAATATTAAAGAAAGATGGTAACAGATCAAAAACTAAGATAGCAATAGTATACAAGGTTCCATACTAGTCAATTTATTATAATCGATTGATTTCAATATTGATCGATATTTAATTTATTTCAAATTGTTTTAACTGGATCCAAATTTGGGCGTAGCCAAATTATATTACATCAGATTTTATTAATTATAATGTATAAAATATTTTTGCGAAATAGCATTACACAGATATTTTAATTTAAATGATTCATCAAATATTTTATTATTATATGTCATTCGTTAATGTAATTATTATATGTAAGATTTTTTTTTTTATTTCAAGATTGATGGGAACAAAAATTTACCTCAATTTATTTTATAAGAAATTTTATAAATATTGAAACAACACCTTTTGCATCTTTATTAGTAATTAAATAAGTTAATAACTATTTATACCGTTAGATTCATTCAGAATTTTTTCATAACCCTTTTCATGGGTCAACGCGTTGATAATTTATGTTTATTTCTACTAGCAATGTTAACGTACTGTAATATTTTTAATAGTCATTGCTATACATACAGAGGTAACAACTTATTAATTTTTACTTTCTAATCATTAAAATATGTTTAAAGCATTTTTAAATATTTTTTACGGCGTTAAATTTGCATAAAATATCAAACATTTGTTATAATATATTATTTTAGTTTTAGTTCGTTTGCTTTCGAATTATTGATTTTAAAAATTGTATTTGTTTTTGAGCTTTTCTGATTTGATTTAAAATTTAAATAATTAATATCTTTAATAAATTTTAATTATAATATTCGTTGTAATACTTAAAAAGAGAAATTAAAAATCTATTCAATTATTTAAAAATCCAATATGAGCGAAATAAAGAAGTTACTATAATTAACTTAGAAACTGACATTTTGTTTTTTATTTTGATATTATTTTCACATCTTTTATTTGAAACATTTTAAAATTTTTTTTATAATTACAGAGTAATTAACTTCTTTTAAGATCGGGATTTTCACATTTTTTTAACTTACTTTCAAAACGGAATTTGATAATCATTAAAAGCTGCATAAGATTGTCGCTTTAACTGACTTCTTAGAGTCGTAGTCACGAAATAATATGATTGCGTAATCATAGTACGTTTACATTGTACAGCCCCGTGATCTTAAACATTTTATGTGCTCCTAAAAAGCCGTTGTTACCATTTATACGAACGCTTTGTTGAGAAATAATTAATGTAAATTAAGCCAACGTACACTGCATAAATATTTTTTTGAATAAAGTTGCGACGTACTTCACATTTTTCAGAAATATGTCAACTAAACGTTAACAAGTAGAAGCAAAATATTNCTAATCGGTTGTAAGAAAACCAGATAAAACCGTGGTAAATATTAAAACCAAAGTATTCATTCAAAGAAATAAATATGGAGGCCATCCTATGATATATCCATATATTTTTTTTTATCAGATATTCCCATGCATAGCTTCTTATTCCATATAAATATTTGTGTATCATTATATTTATTCGATAGCTGCAGACATAATTTCTTCGCCCCTTACTGCGAATGCACGGATGTGTCTTAAGTTGTTGGTGTCTTAAATCGCAAGTGTCTTAAGACTTAAGTTGTGTTAGTAATGTTGAAGCCGTGGCCTTGTACTTCATTTACATACGCAAATTTTGACATGCTTTGCGTTATAATAAATTCATCAGTGCTTCTTTTAACCAACCATTGCTATATACTGTTGTTTCATCTTGTTTTGCATTGTTATAACAAAATATTTCTGCACTGCAATAACTAATTACATTAGAATAATAACAACCAAGTTGTTGAATACACATTATATTGTTACATCGAAAGTTATATTATTCTTTTTATGATGAATATGAACAAGAAGAAGTTGAAAGGAAGAGTTGAGTAGGAATCTTGAGTACATTAATCATCAACATGTCTCATAAATCACTAAGGTGTTACCTTGGCAACGGATCTTATACTACCCATGATTTCCTTATCAAATTAGAATTATAATTACATATAAACATCAAGGATTTCTATGTAATTTTGCGTATTAATCGTTTACTTACAGAAGTTGGAATTTATTTTAAGAGATAATTTAATACATTCAAATCTATTCTAAATCTCACATAATCCGTCCTATCACAGGTTAAGCTTTTGGACCTAGATTGCAGCTACTATTTATTCGGAAGTGAAATGATTGTTAAACACTGATATTCATTCAGACCAACTAAATAATGTTTTTCTTGATTAAACATGTTATGTAAAGACATAAAAATGTAGATAATATTTTAAGTAACCAGGGTAAATTATAATAAATAAACAAACTCTAGATACTACGGCAGACAAATTAATTATCTGATATAAAGAATGTAGCTTAAAATTTTTGGATAGGAAGTAGATAAACATTTGTTTAGAAAGAGATTACAAACTTAAGATCAATAAAAATTTATTTATTAGAGATAAGTACTTTAAATTATGATTACCAAGTAAATAAAATTACAATAAATATACATAAAAATGGTGACAATAAATTTTAGATCAAAATGATTGTCACAACGAACGAAATATTTATCAAGCATGTGGGATCATTGCCAAAATGTGGCCAGTATTCGAGTGCCAAGCCAATAGAGAAATTATTATGCTGGCATCGGTGAATGATTACCTATCTCATCTGTTTTACATTCAACACAGTTGAAGCGGTTTGCTTTGTTCTACACTCATATATAAATTACATGCGCGTATAATATTCGTTGCATTTGTTTTTTAAATTTTATATTTCATCTTTCGTTTATTGTTTAAAATAATTTTAACATTAAGTTCTGAAAGAATTACGGGGGAAACTAAGAATGAAAGCCCATCTAAATCGTATTGCTTAACTGCACAATAATTCTAAGAATCCAACAAAATCTTTAGCCTCATAGGAATCGTTTCTGTCCACGTATCGATGTCTCCAGTCTTGTTTAGTTTATTTCAGTGACTGCATCTGGTAAAATAACATTCTTCTACGCCCATGTGCACATACTTTGGCCTCTGTTGCAACTTCAACACACAACATCACTTTTCATGATCTTTCACTTGCTCTCGCGTAATGGTTATATGTTTATCTTTGTTTGTTGTATGCATAAGTGAATAGATTTCTTGTTTGTTGTTTTGCAAACTTTGTTGAGAATTGCTTGCACCCTAACACCAGAAGACTTAGGATTGTTTCGGTGGTTGTTGTTTACAACTTTGTTTATCTCATTCTTTGTAAATCGTGCAAGAATCTGTTCATTTCCGGTATTCTTCTTACTTATTTCACTCTTATTTAATGCTTTAAGTAAACATATTTCTTTAACTATTTAATTGCAATTAAAACTATCATATCGATTATAAAATTAATAAATACTTATTTTATATAAAAAGTTCAGGTAATTATCTCTAGACTAAATGAAAAGAACATTTATTTTAACATTTATTCAATTTTCAAACGATCGCATAGGGTTGAATCGACTCCAGTTAACAAATTTTTGGTTATAAACTCGTTCATTTTCATCGCATGTATTGTCCATCTTTAGTAGCCTGTCATAAGTTCAGTATGTACACAAATAATTATATTTCACTTTTACCAGTGCGTTCTGAAGCATATAGGTAACTTTTGTTTCAAGCGCGATGTAAAGATTCAATAGACTACGTGCACCCTTCAACGAAAAATTTATTTCTTGGTCCCACCAAACTTTTAGTTTTATCTTTATTGTACCACCAAATTGTTTTTTATTATATACAAAAATAATGTATTTATGCACAATTAAATTTAAAATGAAGAGCTAAGCACAGACAGAAGATAAAACTGCTATATTTCTTATTACTTGATGTTGCCAAACTTTGACTATATGACTTTTTTTCATTAACTGGTTTTATAAATCTCTTAAATATCTAATAGGTCCTTTAAGACTACGCACGATCGTTGTCATTTCAAATGATTGCTTAAAGATTAAAAACATTATTGCGAATATATTTTGTTAGAAATAGTTGAGTTAGCCGAAGTAAGTCGTATTATTACTGACTTAATTAATACCAGTTGTATTTTGGGAAAATGACTATTCAAATATTTTGAAATTCTACAAAACGAAATCTTAATAATACATATAATTTATATTAAATGAATTTATTAAAATAATCTCGCGTTAAATAAAAAGTGAAGCAAATAATCTGCTAGTGAAATATCTTGAAAGTAAAATGTAAGCATGTAAGAGTAATAAATCCAAAACAGAAGATATAATCTATAAACAACAATTGAAATTCGATAAGAACAAAAGTAAAATATAAACCAATATGATCACAATAAAAATGACTATAATTAGGCGAGTATCAGTAGCAGAAGCCACGATATGTAAATATTATAATTTTCGCATAATGATGGCAAGAGCCAGAGTAATACCTCGGGCTACATAACAACGACCTAGTTAAACTTATGCGTATACGTATGGAACACTATTAAAATGCAATAACTCACTGGTTTTCTACTGCTGTTTACAATATTTATGATATTTTGTCGGCGTTCTATCAAATTTAAAACTATAATCAACTGTTAATATTCCTTTTAGCTATTTTATTATAAATATATACCTTGTAATTATATATAAGCATTTATGATTACTTTCCATTTCTTATAACATATTTTTGTTTATTAATCTTCAATTTATTTATATACATTCATATTTTAGAAAAAATATCGTTACATATTCTTTTGAGAAATAACAATTTGGTTATGAAATCAGCACAAAATACTTATTTACATACCAAGTGCGGGAACGACTGGTTCCCGTTTCCGGGAACAATGTTCACGCAAGAAGTATGTACAATATTATTTGTACGAAAAGATTAAAACTATTAATTAATTATTTATATTATTTATAATGGTTATGTTTGACGTTTCATAGGTTACTGCTGTCAAATCAGACAGAATGTGTTGCCAACTGTGTTAATGAAATGCACTAAATTTATACTTAAAAATTAAATTTTATTCAATAATTTACCACTTTTTATAATAATTATTAGGAAAAGTAAAGTTTGAAAAACTATACTTTTTTATTATAAATACAGTTTTTTAATAGATACCTTAGAAATAGGAGTGCTTCTTGTGCAATTTCCCGTACGATAATCTGGTTACAATGCGGAAAATGGAAGTTTCGGATGTTGCTAAAGTAACGAAAATCAACACTTTTCTATGCATGAGTACAAAAAATATATTTTAAGTTCAAATTAGAATCTCAAGTAATGTATGACTTTAAAAGATATCCTAACAGTAAGTTTTTATAAGTGTTAGAGAAATAAGAATAAAGAAACGAAACATGATATCCCATAGTAGAAAGTAAAACCTATAAACTTCTAGTAATAATAAAAATTTAAAAAAACATCAAGATTTACCATATAATTTCAAAATTATTGTTTCTGTTAATTTTCTTCCACAAGTATCCGTAACGAATTCTTTCCTTCCAACAGTAATAAAATAATAAAAAAAAGAAGTTGAAAAAATTTCTTATAGGCATTGAACACTTTCAACTAAAGACTTAAAACACTTTATATTGGCGTTCTTTAACTTTTCCACGAACTGTTTTCCAGACTGTGAAACATCTATTTACGATTGTTGCATTCCAATGGAACTAGCGGCGCCAATATAGTCACAGTCTTAAATATACCAATTGCATTAGCATACGTTGCTGGTACAGACGAGTCCGATGGATTCTCTGACCACAGACGATCGTCCTTGCAGATTTGCTTTTAATTAGCATGTAATTAAATAATTCCTGTTAGTACTAAGTTCGTGTCTCTTTCTATCACGACTTAAGCATGGTTCTGTTGTTTATATTTTTACTAATCATTCCTTCTTTTACTAGAGGAATACTCATGAAGGTTTTACTTATTTCACAAAAAAAATGGAATTATTTAACGTACCATTGGCAATTCTAATTTCATTTAAATACTATATTATATACTCCACTGCTTGTAAAAATGAAAATATTCAAAACCAATAAATTATTTACCTTACAATGAAAATAATAATTGGGTTAAAACTTAGAAAATAAGGTTATTATTATAATTATAAATGTTTATATTTGACGTTC
>CM008233.1:22539645-22555182 GCA_002278615.1 Pogonus chalceus | reverse complement strand
TGAATAAAATAATAATTAATGTGTCGTAATTTTTTGCATCAATTTATCAAATTAAAATTGTTTTGAAATAAATAAAATCGCGGGTGGGATATAAAAACCGACAATACTTTTGAATACCACAGTAATGTCATTTGTCATTTAGTATAAAAAACATTTTAACTACATAAAAATTTTGAAATAAAAAACAAACACGACTATATTGATTGATTGGCTAAAGTTTAAACATCATTTTTACAATATTTTCACAGCCCACAGTTTCGGCCACTAAAGGCTAGTACACAATTAAATATATGTTTTCTTGGTATATTAAGAAACTAATTTGCAAGTCAGCAAATAAGTAATATTTAGCAACAGCTGTTTCATAAAAAAATTATTAACTCTTTTTGTCCGAATAAAAAATTAGATACATATAATTTTTTACATGTGAATTTGTTTATATATATTTTATAAATTGGACCTTATAATTGTTGAATTGTCTAGATGATTTATCAATGAATAAATTATAGCTATTAATGTTTGTTAATTATCTAGAAGTAATAATAAATTTTAAATTCAATTCAAATAAATAAGTTTAACAGTTTTGAAATTGATAAAAATCCACGGTCTGCTTAGCAGTTTGAAAATAATCTCAGATTCTGACAGTACCACGATCTTTTGCGGTAAGGTAATACAAGTAAACTCGTGCAAGAACGCCGTAAACACAAGTAGTAACACCAATGACCACGAGTTTAACAGTTTCACATAAATGTCTTCAGGTCTTGCCACAACAATGAAACATGAAACGTACTAATATTCAACTCAACTAAGATCATCTTCATGACACTTCATTCAGCGCTAATAATTTTCACATGAAGACATTTTCAATAAGTATTATTTACATTTTGCTCTCTTGCGTTTTAACCTATTGTCTTTTGGTTTGATTTTCTTATTTGTCAGTTGCTTTTTTTGCCACATAAATTTAAAACTTGATATGTTAATATTTCAAAAAGTCTTAACGTTGCTTCATTAGAGTTCCACAGTGGATACAAATGCCGAAAAGGAGGCCAAAATATAAAGACGTTTTCTGGATTGCATGAATTGGTAAATTTAGGTTTTCGGGTTGTTGTTGTTTCAAATTTTAGACTCTGAAATTTTTAAAACCCAAATATCCGACTTAATGTTATTTGATAACTAAAATAGCAGATCCAGGATGACAGACAAGATACATATAAAATATTATATTCTTATGAAAGTTCGTATATAGAGGTTTTTAAGTTGTTGATTAGGATTACGAACTTATATACTTTAAATCTATATACTCGTATTCGCAGATTTCAATTAATGAAATTAAAATATCATCAAAAATTAAAAAAAAAGCGAAAGCTAAAAGTGCATATTTGGCTATTGAAACCGGTTGTTTCTAACGTTATAGGTAACAAATCTAAATCCTGAAATGTCCTTAAATCGAATATTTCATCTTTTTAGCATTGGAAATTACTGTGCCTTTTCTAAATAAAGTAAAATTATATTCTAGTTTTCAAACTATAAACATTACAAGAAGTTAATAGTACTATAACAAAATGAAGGCGACAAGAAGCAGTAAAAAAGATATATTCATAACATTTTCCATTAAAGAGAATTGAACTTAACATGGAGCGTTAATTCATCAAGGGCAAACCATTAATAATTTACAAAACATTCCTAAAACAAGTATTTAATAACAATTTTAAAGTCAATATAATATTATGGTAATTATTTCAACAAAATATTTTTAATTAAAACTGACGAAAAAACTTAATGAAAACATCTAATTAAGACTCGCTATCAAATTGCCGAAAATTTCGATTAGCACTTACAAATATACGCTGTAAAAAATCGAACCAAAGCAAAAAATGCTATATTTATTTTCCTTAACTTAATATTTACTACAGTTAATTACAGTGTAGCTGAACAAAAAAAAAACATATTTTCTAGTCGTTTCGTTGTATCAAAAACTAATTTTAAAATGTATTTGAAATTTATATGCTTTAATAATATATTTTATTGTGAATTAATAACTTCGAAGTATGATTAAAAATTGTTGTTAAACTATAAAAAATAAAGAATTGTTTCTATAAATGTGAATAATTTAATAAAAACAGTTAAAATATTCTGTTATTTATATAGTAATTATTTAAATCTTTCCACACAAATAAAGATTGGTGTGAATAACGAAACGATTATTACATGGATTCAAATATCATTTTGAGGATTTGTCAAAATGTATCTGCTCATAAAATTTAACATTTTACGACCAAGTAAATAAGATTGCAATGGTTAAATCTGCCGATGTAAAATTCTTTAGTGTATATTTGTTAATAAAATGATACCTTACAATGTATATTTTACTTTTTGAAATTGTTATTGTTTTTATTCTGAAAGAATATAAGTTGAAATTATGCTCGTAAAAATGGTGAAGTTTTTAAATACAATTACAATTTGACTACTGATCTTTCAGAGATAGAGTTTTAAAGGTAAAACGATTGAATTCACAAATAAAGCATTGTTGTAAATAATGTAATAAGATAAATGAATGATTGTCATCAAATTGTTGTACGTTTGTGAACCACCCACACTTGGTAATGTTGAATCAACAACCACGTGTTAAATGTGAATGCACCACAATACAAGATGTCAAAGAACTACCCAACCCCGAATGCTGTGTCATTCAAAACTACATTATGAATTTTATTATATTTTTAACGGAATTTTGTGATCAAATATAAGAACTGCATTGTTGCATAAATATTTATTTTACTTCTAATCGCTTCAAAATAATCGAGTTCTTATTTTTGTTAAGAACATTTTATATCATGCAGTATATCCGTCCTTTGATTTACGCGGATTTTTTTTAATGTTGTAAATTATATCAGTATTAATATTTGGCTTAAGGGACGGGAAGGGTAAATACTTTTAAAGCTTTGAATTTTATCATTTTTTTTTTTTGGATGAATAGTTCAAATTTGAATCTCTTAACTTTAAGAATACATTTTTTTAATTCAAAATTATTAAAGATGGCGGAGCTTAACGATATTTTCCGGGAAGGACGGGGCACGGGTTTTAGCTTTCGTGATTTCTACATAAAATAAACGAAATATTTTTATTTTCTTACAAATAGTAATAATTTATCTGTAAGCCAAAAAAAAAAATTGATTTTCAATTATGACATGTTTTTTCAGTGATATTTGCTTTAAAAATATAAATACTAATGGCTGATTTATGGTGGATTTAATTTACAAATTTTGATTTAAAATTTACCTTTTACCTAGTGGGTTTATGTGAATTTAAAGATATGAAATGTGTCCAATCAACTTTTAATATTAGGGCACGTTATTTTGATACTCTGTCATCAAATCAAAATTTATCCAAAGATCTGACAAGAAATGAGAATGATGACAATTTTTTATATAACTTAGGACTATTATTAACAAATTTACACAAAATTCAGAATCGCGCAGCGAGTAATTAAATACATCTTTGAGTTTTAAAATTTTTGATCGAACTATCTCACACATTCTCAACATGTTAAAGTAACATTCTTTGAAAGAAAAAACAAACTTTTTTGGTAGTCCTGAAGATATTTCTCCTCTTAAAAGAATTATCTATCTTTTTATAACTTATAACAGTTTTCATTTTCACAATTTTTTCTATTATACTTATAAATTCTATTCACGAAACTTTGTGGAAACTGAGGGACGGATATTTTTAAATTTTAAATTTCTATCGAATTTTCTAAGTTTCGTTCTTTCAATTATTAAAAAATCTTCAAACATTATAATAAAGTTGATCAATTTAAAATAAACTGATTAACAAAACTTGTTGATTTATTAAAACGTTTTAAATTATAAAATAAAATGAGTTAAAATTTAAATATTTAAAGAATCAGTTGGAGTAGATATATACATATTATAGTTGAACTAAAAAGATATTTCGTTACAAGTAGAATAAAATCCAATAAAAATAATTCTCTGGATGAACTTTTTCCGTCGTATCTTTCTTTAATTAACGCATAATATGCTTGTACATAACAGCACAACACCGCATGCATCATTAAGGGTTATTTATTTGCAAACGAGAATTAAAGGAATGTTCGCAATTAATTGTGTTATTGCACAGTGCACAGACATTGTACAGTGTACACCTAGGTGATTTACACCACGTTGCTATGGAAATAGATGTAGATATACTTAAAAAATCTAACAACCATTATTTTTATTGTTTATAATTATAACTGTTGTTTGAATTATATCTGTTTATTTCAATTAATTTAAACAAAATAAACTGAAATTTATTTGTTATTTCAATAAAATTAATCAAAACTATTTTTTCCAATAAAAAGATAATTTAAAATAAATATATTTAGAATAATTTTATAAAATTAATAATTAACTTTTTTGAGTTATTCTTCAATTTGCAAAAAATCAACTTGCACAACACTTTTTGAAATTCGAAAAAGCCTTGAGACGGAAGACTGCTAGTATTTTCATAGTTAGTTTCAGCATTTGTATTTTTATTTGAAATAAATAATCACATAGTAGTCGTCACGGAACAATGTAATTGCGTAATTATTGTTAGTTTGCATGTTACCGTTCCGGGATCTGAAACGTTTTGTGTTCCGAAAAGACTGTTGACACTGCATAAATAATTTTTCGTATATAGTTAAGACATACTTCACATTATGAGAAGTATGTTAACTAAACGTTTGTTAAAGTAAAATGTCTGCCTATTATTATGTAATTGCACTGTTTCGTGGCGACGACTATATTTACGAAATTGTAAGTACTTCATACTTATTTTTAGATAAAATCTGTTTTGTATCATTATAAATATTATTTAATTATTAATGTATATAAAATTTTGATTGAAATCTTATCTGGTATAAAAGTTAATATAAAAAATTGCAATTTATTGAAGAATTTACAAAGTTGTTTATAAATATCTACCGAAAATATTTATAAAATTTAATCATACATATTTTTCTAAATACTAATATAGATATTAAAAACACTACGTGTTAAAATAAAATAACCATGTTATTTGTATATCTGAATGTTTCTTCAAAAGAACACTCCTTAACACATACGAAGGCCATCAAGTTACGTAAAACGCCCTCTTGCAATAGATCAAATTAATATGCACTTGTTGATCTAGCCAGCTTGGCTCTGGAAGTCCAATTCACACGATAAATATTTCGCAAAACGTAATTTCCTACATTCTAACATTCTACAAAATTATATTGTCATGCGTTATTATTTATTGTTTGCCAATTTCACACTGTTGTTTTTATTTATTATCATTGAAATAATAAATAGTTACATATGAAGAAAATATGATTTTAATTTGAAATTTAAATGTAATTAGTATATATTTATTTGTTAAATTTTTAATATAAAGAAGTGCAATGAAATATAAGTATAAAGTAATTTATTTTGGAATGGAAATTAGATTAGAATATCTCGTATTTGTGTTCGAAAACTGAGTAAAGATTTGAAAGAAAGAGCAATACTTGTGTAACTCAATAAATATGTCCAAGAAATTAAAATTAATACCATTGGTAAATTTCTCTGTGAGTAAAAAATATACTTTGACAAGCCTGTATGTGTCTTTACTCAAAATTAAGAAGCTAAACACAATTAAAGTCTTCTTACAAAAGGAGAGTGTCAATATCATTCTTATAATTTAGTGTAGAAAAAACTTTTGGTAAAAGATTGAAATACAAATAGTTTTATTTTGTATAATAAAGATTATGTATTAAAAATAAAAGTTAATCATAATCCCAAGCGAAGCTTGATCATTCTGATTTTTACATAAAATGATTAAAATAATTGACTGTTATGAATAACGGAGTACATATACCCACTTAAGACAAGCATTGATTCCATTAAAATAATTTTTAATTATTGGTTAGGCTCTTTTAATTTTTGAAGCATTTTCTTTTTCTTAATAAAATGATTTGGTATACATAGAATTCAACGTAAAATTAGAATATTATTAGGAAATAACAATTATTATAATAAAGAAATTCCTAAAACTCTACTCGTACTATAAGTTTCCAGAAATTTGATTTGAAAGATTTTTAATCAGTTGAGTTCAGAATTTAAAGCCAGCTAAATTATAGATTTAAAAAAGAAATGCCAATCTACTTCAAATTTTGAACTCACAATCAGTCGTACTATCAGACGTTTAATTTCAGAGATTTGTATAAAAATTTCAAAGTCAAATAATAGAAAATTTAGATATATCAACAAAACAAATAATGAAAAACAATAAAATTTTGTATAGTGTAAATCATACTAATTCAGAATTATTACTTTTACGTACCCACATAAAAAGAACGTTAATTAATAGAATTGTTTCTTAATTAATTTCCTATTTGCCAGTAATATTAATATGCATTAGAATTATTCAAATGTACAAGTGTGCAAATTTTTATTCGTAACCGTGATATGTCAGCTTGAAGCTAGAAAATGTTTGATGTGAAATCATGTTTATATTTATAAATGTATAAGTATATAATCGTGTTAATTATGTTCCACATATTTCATTTAAAGCAGTTCGTTTTTTTTTTATTAATTTCTTATGTAGTTGTTATTATATTTGTTTACTTTCGCTTATCAAGTATTAGATTAAGAAATTGCTTTTGAAATATTTTGATTTGATTGTCATTTATTTGCTGGAAGTAATTAAAATTGTATTTAATTTAAAATAAAAAATTATAATTAACTTCGTCATTCCAAAAATAGTAACAGAATAATATTATGAAGTAGTAATTAGTGTTAAAAATTATGTAATTTTCTAAATAATATTTATAATAATTTTAGTTGACAAGTTGTTCATTTTACTTTCATTATTTTATTTACTTAAAGTACTATACGGCCTTAAATATTAAAATTTAGCCCACCCAAATTGGATCCTATAAATATACTATTTATTTTTTGAAAAATTCATATATTCTTAAGTTTAATTATTATAAAACGTAGTTATTTTGTAGAAAATGACTATTTTATTAAATAATTTCCTTAAAATTCTATAAATAACATTTAAATATTTGTTTAAACAAGCAATTTATCTCTTAGAATTTATAAGTATATGCAAGAAATGAAATCATTAACAACTCCTACAAAAAATTAATTAAAAGTATGTTTTCAAGCTGGAACTATAAATATTTGAAGACGATAGTTGTAAACATATAAATATATTGTAAATAAATTATGTATTACTTTTTAAGGTAATGAATTTAATAAAACAATTCAATTATTCATTTGTAATTAAAATCTTGAAAATGCAGAAAGAAACCACATTATGCATATTTGTAAAAAATAAATCTGTCCTTTCATTATAATTTTATAATTAGTTGTTAAACATAAAACATTGCAAAGACATCTGTAAATAATTTAAATTACCATTAACAAATCAATTGTCTCATTATCTACAACAACACGGAAAGGTAAAAACTCAAGAAAAATAAATTAAAAGCAATTTCAATTACTCATTACAATTTCCCGGTATTAGCTCATAATTTATCTATTGTGAAAAAAAGCTATATATGTATTACGCAAATAATAATTTACAACTTTGCTTTATTACAATAATCGATCAGATAAATAGATGTAAAATCATAATAAGAATACTTACAACGTTACAAGTAACCGCTATGTAATTAATATTGAAACAAAACGAATGCAATTAATAATAAATGATTTGTAATCATTATATTTCCACGTGCTAATAATATGTAGGATTATTTAAATAATATTATTCCGCAAATCACGAAAAGAACAGCTGATTTATTTATACTGATGCAGACTGCTTGTCTCTTGTTCTTTGATAGTTATAGTTACATTGTAATATTGTATTTTATTATTTTAAAAACTTTAATTGTTTAATATTATACATTATATTTAAATATTTGCTTAAAGTAAAATTAAATAAAACAATCGGTTTATTTTAAAATTTGTTTAAATATTTTGTGTGCCTTTCGGATTTTACATGATCACTAGAAATATAAAAAATAAAAAGTTCTTGTACTTATACTAGATAATTTTAGAAGCAGTGAATGTTATTTTTAATTCAATCGCTTACAGAGACTTTAACCTTAAACCTTTACTTACTTTATGTAAAATTTAAAAATTATTTAAACTATAAAATGAATACTTTTTATGTTTTCTTAAATTTTCTTACAATTTGGATTATAAATTACATAAAGTTTTGTCATTTTAAAAATTGTTAAAAATATATTTGAAAAAACAGAGTGATTAATTTAATTATTTAAATGTTTAAACGAATGCTAACATACTTATCTATAAATTTTGTCAAATTAAAAACATAATTTGATAGCAAGGTTTTCCAGAACATTAGATTTTTGATTATCTCTTAATCAAGATCTTAACTACTAATCAAATTTAATGGGAATTATATATATTTGGTAAAATACCAAGAAACATTCACTAATATATTATGTTATTCTAATTATTTTTATATCATTATTAAAGTTTGATTGAAAATGGAAAAATTATTTGATTTGATTCATATATACAGTAGTAACCGCTTATAACGACGGAGCACGGAAACAACAATGGAAGAGATCGCAATATGAGTGTTAAAGAAATTTTGAATGATAACTACAAATTAATTTATTTATAAAGCACATGCTACATATATACATTTAAAGAAATTAAAATTTCATATATTTAGTCTTTAATAAATATTTTAAAGATTATCTCAATATGCAGATATATTTTTTAAAGTTTAAAACATTAAAAATAAATGTAATAATAAGTAGTATCATTTCCACATGTTATTCAAAAATGGCTAGGGCTTTATTTAAAAAATACAATATTATAACTTAACATTTCTTAACTCAATATTGGGTTGAAAAAAAATTTAATATTTTTGAATTACATCTGACAATTTATTTAAAGCAGATTAATTTGGAATAAAACTTTCTGAAGCTCCGAATATTATATTGTATTCGTTTGTATAAAATCTTTCATTTGAGAAAATGATTCTCAAATAATCAAATATATTTTAATTAAATTACATACTTATTCTCTTTTATAAGTGAAAAGAAAACATTTTAGGTCCATTATTTTAAAGTAAATTCAAATATAAGTATATAGTATGCGCAACATACACCAGCATCACTGATCCATGATCCATCTATCATGATCCACGCCAACGCGTAGATCAACTAAAACGCAACGCGATCCAATCTGAGATAAAACCACGCTCTATCGACGGCCCAACAGCAAACATGTAATGGCACACGGTGACACTCGATAAGGCGGAGCTTATGAAAGATTGATTATAAGGTCATTCATTATTGAAATTTAATGAGTTTTTTTTATATATTTCGTGACCATTTTACTCTTTTTTTTTCTAAATGAAAATATCTAGAACTTTGAGGTTAGGAACTGATGCGATCATGACATGACATATCTTATAATGTTTTTATAGTTATTTCATGTTTTACGAAAAATTATTTTAAAATAAAAGTGTGAATATTTTAAAAATTAAATTATTTTCTAATAAAGTAATTAATATACGTAAACAAACATCTATATTTGGAAAAAAAAATTTGAAATTCAAATAAAAACATAAAATAAATTAAAATTCAACAAATAAATTGACCTCGTCATTCAAACAAGCCAGAAATTTTAACAACGTAAATTTCCATTTTTCTGCAATTTTTCAACCACGCATATTTAAATATCAAACATGTATTTTCATTCAAAAATTGATATATTCATTAGTGTTAATATTATAATTTGTACCTGTTGTAATAAAGTAATATATTATAATATCATCAAGGATATTATGTTTTAATTTAGAAAAATTCTCACAGTTTATTTGTGAATGATTTTTATGTATTATAACTTCGGTGGAATATGATGAGAAAGGTCGCGTTGTAGAATATTAATTATTATATGTATATTATTAATTAGTTTTATGTTATTTTATTATAATTTAAATGTTAGAACATTGAGTGAGAAGTGGAATGGCAAAACAAATTACAAACTAATAGGTACAAAGCAAAACATCATATTTTTTATTTTATTTAACAAATTTACAACATTTGACCAATATTTTTTCGTTCTTTTTCAAATAAAGTTTAAAAATCTTTATTAAATTAAGAATGCTTCCAAAAAAATATATTTAAAACAAAGAATTACTTAGTTTAAATGACAAACTTTTATAAACAATTAATAGTTATATTGAGAGTTAAAATTATAGGGATACGAAACTCTAAAATTGTTTTGTCTGACCTTTAAGCTAGGAATGTTACGGAGCTTCGATTCCGATTCCGATATGTCGGAACATCCTATTGTTTTAACACCTCCGGTTCCGACTTTGGCTCCGATACTTTTAAATCGGAGGTTTTAATCGGAGGTCTAATCTATGACACTTTAAGAAATAGATTAAACGAAGACAAAACTATGAAGCTTTTGTTTATTAAATATAATATTCCACTTTAAGAGTCAATTCATTTCATTTAATTTGCTACCTGTTATTGAAAATATGTTAATATTTATTTCCATCGCCTCAAATTGTTTTTATTTGCCCTTAAAACATATCTTTTCTGCTATCATCTGTGATACCGCCTCCGACTCCGATTTCGGTTCCGATTCCGATTCCGATAAACCAAATTAAAAAACTCCGACTCCGACTTCGGTTCCGATAAAACCACCTCCGTTACATCGCTACTGTAAACGACTGGTAGTATGACTGGGTTCAGAATTTTAAAGCAAGTTGTTATTTATTTCAATTTAAATTTACAGTTACCTGAATAGGACTTAGACAGTTCGCTTTAAATTAATTCAAAGTTTTTAAAATCAAATTTAAAAAAATTGAATTTTAGCGAGTGGAAAAAGAATAATAAAAAAAGTATTTTTTTTTTACAGTAGTTAGAATAAAAGTTGTAAATAAATAAATTTTTTGTACTCATACTTTGAAAAGTGTTCATTTGCGTTACCTGAGCAACATCCGAAATTTCTATTTTCCGCATTGTAACCAGAAAGTCTTTATAATAAAAAAGTATAGTTTTTCAAACTTTACTTTTCCAAATAATAATTATAAAAAATTGTAAATTGTTGAATGAAATTTAATTTTTAGCTCGTGCCGCTAAACACTTTTCCGTGAACCAGTCATTCCCGCACTTGGTATGTAAATAACTATTACGATAAATGAAATGAAAATCTTTATAGTGTAGATAATTAAATAGTTCATAATTTTATATGTATTATTTTAATTGTAATCATAAAAATAAGAAAGGTGTTAAGCGCATTAAGTCAAATAAAAAAATTAAATACTAAAATTTTCAAATATAAAAAGGATAAAATAAATGGTTAAGTAAATGATTTTAGTTAAAATACATGCAATAAAAAATATTGGATAAAATCAATTTTAAAACTTGAGTTCATGTAATTATAATTTACTTAAGAAATAAATAAATGTAAAACTATAAAAAGTGTATTTTACAACGAACATCATAAACTTGAGAAAAATATTATTAAAATAGAATATTTTCAACATGAATTTTAAATATAATGTTATGAATAAATTGTATAATATACATAATATTTTAATATATATTAAATATGATATAGTACAATATAGTGTCTGAGCCATGTAGGAAAGTGTGACCTTGTTTTACATAAGGTAATTAGACGTATATCAACGTAATTAGCGTTTATAATTTATGATGTGTTAAAATAGATTCTAGTACCGAAGAAAAATCAAATGTAATTATATTTTTGTTACATTATTTTTATTGCCATCGGGATATGTTAGTTCATTTTTCTTTCATAAAAAAAATAATATTACAAATTACGATCTGATGTAATTATTTTTCATTTATTACATTCTTTAGATTCTGTTGCCGTAATATGTTTTGAGTTCCTGACTTTGTGATTTATTCATTTACATTTTTTATTTGTTTGGAATTTAAGGAAATGTTAGATTCTTACTTTTGTTATTTCAAAAACAAATTTTTAATAGTTGATTTATTGTTATAAATATTATGTATATTAAATAATGTTTTTATTTTAATTTTCACTTTCGGTTTAGTTTTGATTTCAGCTCAATTTAAGAGCGAAACCAAAATTTCATTCATGAAAAGATCGGCTTGTTTTCAATCGGCACAGCAGGCCAGGGTTAGATTTCTAAGATTGCAAGAATAATTAATAACGGAATAGTTTACGAAAAGAAAAAAGGCCCGAATTAAGTAATCTGCATTTTTATTTAAATATATTGACCGCTTTAAACATATTATGATTCCTTTCTTTATCACAACTTATAACAAATTTTAAATAAAGATTGCTTTGTTCAATAATTCTTATCTCTGTGAATTAAACACTTTGCCCCACATAAAATAGATAGTTTGTGGTTATTTTATTTATTATTTTTTTCCTAAGAGCAACAAACTATTTGATTATTGAATAAGACCCTTTTTTATTAATGAAGCTAGCATCAATTAACATAAATGTTGGCTCAAACCAAAAATATGTAATTAAAAATCACCGTAAAGGAAATTTCAGTTTCTGCTTCGGCTGAAACTGATTCAGAAATCTAAATTTGATTTCGGTTCTTTAAAATATTTACAATTTATATTGATTTTTTAAAATATTGAAATATGCCATCATCAGAGAAAGCCGACACTAGCCAGAATTTTAAATAATTTTTTTTTTTTGTGGACATCACTAAGTGTTTTAATATTTAAATTAAATTTTATTTCAATATTTAAAAAAGTTACACCAAGTGCCGACAACATCTTGAATTCAAATTATTTTTTTTAAATATTTAGGTCAAACCATTTGTTTTCTATACTAACAAGGGAAGTATTCCAGATTAAGATTTTTAGGTGGCGAAATGGACATTCATTGTATATAAAAACAAATAGCTCTTTTAAATATTAATCACTTTTAACTTTTAAATTTATATAATTAATACTAGATGTACATTTCGATCACTATGTGATCACGACAAGTAAAAAGTAAATATATTCTTATAATTTTGTAAAGAAAAGCTACAAAAATGATGATTATTTATTAAATTTACACAATTAACCTTCAGGTTACTCAAAAATAATAAAAATTATTTATGTATCTTATAACCCATTTTGTTATTTGAAAAAATTTTATCTGTAAAAATGTGATATCTTAAAACTACCCTTAAAGGTGGTCAACAAAAAAAAAAAA
The DNA here is from genome assembly GCA_002278615.1 of Pogonus chalceus. Lineage (NCBI taxonomy): Eukaryota > Metazoa > Arthropoda > Insecta > Coleoptera > Carabidae > Pogonus > Pogonus chalceus. The sequence goes on along the minus strand of CM008233.1, from coordinate 22,541,968 downwards.
GAATATATTTCAGCAACAATTAAATCAGTGGTGACCACTCGGGATCCTTTCCTTTTAAGTAATATCCCTTCAAAATTTTAAAGAAATATCTTTTAAAATTTTTTTGACTTAAATCAAAATTTAATAATTATTAGTTATTGGAACTTTTTTCACAAGTTAAATAATCTCAATCTTAAATAAAAACTGGAAACAATTTTATAAAACTACAGTAGTTAATTTTAATATTTCAAAAAATCTGTCAAATTTTTTTCCAATCTTAATAAAATTTTGAAAATTAGTGTGTGAAGAGGGTGCGTTCAGAAAGTTAAAACAAAATTATTTATTTATTATATATGACAAAGAACTTAAGTAATAATAAGTCTTATTGGTAAAAGAAACTTTTATCTATAATATCATTTATGGAAACAACCATTAAATGTATCCTTAAATAAATATAGTATAAACGCAAGTATTGCAAACAACATAAGGAAATCAAGTGCGTAATACATAAAATAAACACATAAAATCTTATTGACTATACATGCATAGAAACACACAATATAATAATATGTAAATTATAATATGTTAACGTTACTTTTTACTTAACTGATTGACATCATTTTAAGATATAAACACAAATAACAAATATACTGACATAAATTCCGCATTCTGCAATAATATAGATATATCCTTTAATATTTATTTCGAAGATTAAAGTCAAGGCTCTAGAAAGAGGATTAGTTTTATATCAATTGTTGTGTTAAATTAATTATGATAAGTTTTATTGTACTGTATTATGTTTAAGTAGATCAAGGATATTATATTTGTTTTATATCGCTTTTAGAACAATAGATTTTTCATATAAATTTCATTCAAGCTGAAATTTCAAATTTTGTTTATGTTTTCTATTTAACAATAAAATAAATCAATTGTTTGTTTGTTTTTTTTTTTAGGTTAAGATTTTAAGAATTATTTTTAATTTAGAAATTATATACAATATTTAATTGAAAAATAAAACCGTTAAACATTTAATGTTCATTAAACCCTGGTGATATTACTGATTTTAACAAAGTCCAAGATATTCGAAAATATCTACACTATGTTAAATAAGATTAACCGAAAATAAATATTTATAATAAATTGTTATATTATTACCAAAATATAAAAAAAATATATTTACCATTTAAAATTCACTAGCACTCACTGAAAGACAAATGACAACTAAACTAATATTCCATCTATACAGGTAAAATCTAGTATGGTTGTGTAACTTATTAAAAATTAATTTCATTTTAACAAAATAAAACCATAGAGATACAATAAAATAGAGATACTTATACTGTGAATTTTCAAATCTATGATAAAATCTTTTTTATTTACAAAGATCATATCTTTACAGCATTTTATAGGATTGTAAATTTTTTTGAAATGTACAAGAAATATATTATTAAAAGTACTTATAGATAATATTATCCAATTAGTAGATATATAATTTACGTATCAGTTATTCAGTTATTTTAAATATTAAAAAATAGTTCAAGTATATATTGAAACTAAAAGAATTGTTTGTTTACTTAATACCTTATTTATACTTGCAAACTATTTGAAAGCGAGAAAATAAATGAATGAACCAAAAATCATATTAATAATTTTAAAAGTTAGATGAAAAATTAGTTTTTGTAAAATATTTTTAAAGTAATAACTCAAATATTTTTTCAGTTATTTCAGCTTAAAGATAAAATTTATAAATCCGGAAATCTCTGAAAATTAACGAAACTCATTGGTTCAAATATGCCTATTTTAGAATTTTTTTGCAAAATATTTTTTTGTTTTCTATTCTTATATTATTTTAATTACTTAAATTGTTAATTGAAACAAAATTTATCAGTGTCAGTGGTACTAAATTTTTATTTCATTAAAAACACAGTAAATAAAATATTTAGAAATTTTCCCGTTTTATTTTATCAAGATAATGATCCAAAATAAACATCCATGGTTATTATAATTGCCAAAAAGTGTTAAAAAGATCTGGAGAGTCCCCAAATTTAAATATTATCGAACATGGGATGTATTGGGAAGCAAAATAGCAATTAAAAAAAGTTCTAAAAAAGAAGCTCTGAAAAATGATTTGCAGGAAGAATGAGAGAAAACTGAGCTGTCTTTTTATTCTTTTTATGACAAACTTTTGAAATTAATAGTAATAAGATTTGAGGCCGTGATGAAGCGAAAATAGCTTTTCCACAAAATATTTATTTTGAAAATTCTTTTATTTATGTTGAAAATTATCAGTTTAAAAAGAATGTTCAATTTTTGTTTTGTTGTTGTGATTTTGAAATTGAAATTG
>CM008233.1:22529415-22539490 GCA_002278615.1 Pogonus chalceus | reverse complement strand
TATATATTTCAAGTTTATTGTATTTTTGTATTTGTTGAGTTTTTGTGGTTTCATTGTCTATTTGTAGGAAAAATTTGTGATTTTGAAAATATGTTATTACTATAATTAAACATTTAAGCAGTTAAAAACAAGAATACAGATATTTCACTTATTTTTAACATTTAAACTTTTGCGAAAAGCTTGTCCGACTTTCAGTGTAAGCCACTGTAAATAAACTAACGTTCTCAATAATTAAAAGCTCTTACTAAATACATTTCTGAATATTATAATAAAGCACTGATTTTTTTCTACTTAAATATATATTTTTACAGTTTTTAAATGAATGAACAATACTTTTGAAGTCTTGTGTATATTCGCTACAAGTGTTGCAGTATAACCAATAAGCAAACATTAACAATTATAAAATATAACACATAATTTTCAATGTTTCATATACAATTTAATAACTATGTGTACAAGTAATATAATACGCAGTTGGTATAAGAAATGTATAGCCACCTACTCACTAGTTAGGTAAAAACATATATACAATATGGCCGGTAACATGTATGGCGTATGTGTTCTTCAAGCCATGCAATGTAATAGACATAACCAGAGCATTCGTGTGCGCATTTAAATACATGCGACCACGATTTTCTCAATGACGATAGAGATAATTTATACATATTTATTTTGCACCCAGTTTGCAATTTACATGTTTAAATATCATTCCGTTTGAATTTAATGAATATATCAGTGAAGTGATTTGCCAGCAACTGTCAAAATAATATCGTTGCATAGTCGTTATTATAATTTTTTCATTTCTCATCAAAAATATTTAATTGTATTCTAACCTAAAAATTCAAAGATATCGACATATCAATCACATATAATTTATAGTTCATTGAATGATTAATTATTTGCACGACTCTTCATTCATGCGTGTTATAAAACAAAAATCAAATGAGTGTTAAATTAACAATCGAACGCAACAATAATCAATCATGTTTATTTGTGAAAATTAATACAAATTAATTCATTATTTGATACAGAAATATCAAATCCTGGTAGCTAGAAATCTTGAATGTTTAACGGTAAATCATAAAATATATGCAAAATAATTTATTATGTCGTAACGTGGAGTAAATATGGAACGAATCGGGTTTCCTCTCACTCCACTGTTTGTGTATTCTATTTGGCAGTGGTGACTCGTCATTTGGAGAGAATCCAATCCTTATTAACAATTTTTGCATATTCAAAAATTAATAAGATTTACGTTAGAAAAGGTTAGAAAATTTATATTAATGATTTCAGTTTTTACAAAAGAATATTTCAGTACTTGAGTACTTATTTTTCTTACATTTTTCGATTCCCTATATTGTCTGAAATATCCCTGCAAAACGGTTTGCTTGAACTCGACGCCTTTCTGCACTTATTTCGTGTTTGAGCGTCACGAGTCTCGCGTCTGATGTTAAACTTTCGTCAAACTTTAGACGCGTTTTTCTCGAAATGACACTTTTCGAACTGGGCGGGAGCAGAACTCAAAAACTACTGAACTGATTTTGATCTGGATTGTATATTAATGAAATTTATACATTTTTTTTTTTTTAATTTTTTTCTATAAAAGTTTGATTAAAATGTTAGAGATATTTAAAAAGATGTAAAAGAAAACGCACGCCACTGTTTAGCAGTGATAAATAATAGCACACCCGTGGTGTAATAATGATGACAACAAGATAATAAAAAATATCGGAAGAGAAACAAGTTTTTCTTTGTCACTCCATAAGTATAAAGCAGGTGGAGAACAAATATAATATTAATAGAAAATTGACTGACTGATTCATAATAATCATAATAATAATGATTTTACTAATGTCCTTGTAATTTACAAAATCATTTTGGCAGTGATAAATTTATTTATATCAGGCGTGGTGTTTTATATCATTGTTAAAATATTTTAAATATTTCGCAGTTTATTTTTCATTGATAATATATTAACTTATTTTCGAATAAACATTGTATATTCATAAATAAATATTACTCAATCGTTTAATAGAATAAAGAAATTTATTATTATACAAAGTTCACGATATTCAGTTGCTTATTTATACTATAAATCACAATATAAGAATATGAACTTATATAAAATATTTATGATATTACCACCTGCATCTTGCAATAGTTCTTGTCACGACAATTTGAAAATAGAAATTTGTTTTTTTAAAACAAAACTATAAAGTTGGAATTGTAATATATGACAAGACACTTACTATTGTTGTTTGTACATATTTGTATTTTTTTATTGGAGATTTATATTTTATATTCCTCAAATTGTTAGAATAATTTTAATTCTTTATAGTATAACCTCAAAACTAACATAACCAAATAAAGAACACGGGTAAAATCCTCCCTTATCTAATCCTGCATCAAGAAAGCGAGTAAGTTGTATCTTGATGACATCATCATAACAAAAGATGCACGTGTACATATGAAGTTTTGTGTCATATAGTCACGAAGCCCACCCGTAATAAACAGAAACATAATAGTATTATCATAGAATACAAATTTCCTCATTTTAAAAACTTCAAATAAACTAAAAGAATATTTGTTTGGTTCGTGATATGTTTACTACATTTACATTTTAATGAAAAATATTTATTATTTAAAATATTTCTTTTATTCAATTAATAATCGTGATATAAAATCGATGGTTAAAATAAATCAAATGTAAATAATTTAATAATCATGATTATTCGTGACTTAAAAGCACTTGAGAAAAACAAAAACCTGTCACACTTATAACATCTAGTAACCATAGAAACTTCTTAATGTAATAGTAAAAGTCTAACTCCTACACTATCATTAATTTATGTATATAAGTTAGTATTTTGTAATTCTGATCTTGGGCTATATTTTACATTTGCACACTTTCATTTTCTTAGAATTTTTTTTTGCATTTTTGTTTTTCATTAGATAACATCTTAAATTTGGGAATAACAATCGAATTATTACATTTATTAATTGTTGTTTGTTAGTGTTTTGTTTTTTATCTTTATCTTAATGCTTTGTTTGTTTTTACAGGTTTGTTTACACGATATGGTTTTGTTTTAGATATTAATTACTTGTTTATTGATATAACTACACTATATTTTAATGAAGTTTAAAAATATGTTTAAAAACAATCTAAGTACATATTTTTATTAGTTAGATAGAAATGAAAGAATGTAAATAATTTACAGTAAACAGTGAAACATGCAGTTTATACAAATAGTTCAATATCCAAGAAAATCTATGTAGAACACAAATGTCTTAGACACTCCCAGAGGCGCAGGTGCCCTACTTTACAGGCATGCTAATCGTGCAATGTAAAAAAATAGCAAATCTACATTCACACGTATAAGTACTTAAAATTGCAACATTCTATAAATATATGTACAATGATTTAAATATAATTTAAATTATCATATATCATATATTAAGTTAATTTATATTTTAAAATATTAATTGAATTTTACGTATAAATTTCTATATGACAAGCGAAACGAATTATGTTTTAATTATTTGAAATAAATTTTAAATCTTTATTGATTTGAAGGTTATGTTATTTCTTTAGTGAAATTATTAGTTATTCTTAACTTTTTGTGGAGGATTTATACATTGTTTCTAAAAATAACTAATAATATATAGTTGTAAATGTTATAACTACGTAATTTATTGGAAATATACTTCATAAAATAATTATTTCTTATTAAAATTACTCAAATCGTCGGCAACTGAAATAATAAATCAGAGCCAGGGGTAGAAAATTGACATTTTATTTATAACAGATAAAATTAAATATTTATAAATATTAAAAATAATAATTCAAAACAAGACATAAAAAGTTTGGCATTTTACTAAAAAATGATACAAAATACACATCCATGTTTACAAAAGATTATCTTCTCAATAAATACCGAAAAATGCTAGAAATCCTAAATAGTTATTTACATACCAAGTGCGGGAACGACTGGTTCACGGATGAGTGTTTGGCGGCACGAGCTTGAGACTGTCGCCATAGAACTAATCCNACGTTTCATAGGTTAACTGATGCCAACTGTGTTAATGAAATGCACTAAATTTATACTTAAAAATTAAATTTCATTCAAAAATTTACCACTTTTTATAATTATTATTAGGAAAAGTAAAGGTTGAAAAACTATACCTTTTTATTATAAATACAATTTTTTAATAGATAACTTAGAAATAGGAGTGCTTTTTGCGAAATTTTCCACACGCTAATCTGGTTACAATACGGGAAATAGAAGTTTCGGATGTTGTTTAGGTAACGCAAATCAATACTTTTCATTGCATGAGTATAAAAAAGTAATTTACAGAAAGAATAAAGAAAAATTAAGCTGTCTTTTTGTAAAAAAAAAAAAAAACTTGTAGAGTCACTGCCAAAGAGACTTGAGATCTTCTGGAAGCAAATTGATCCATCTACCAAATACTGATTGTGAAAATTAATGTTGAATTTTTATTTTGTTAATAGCTAAAAGAACAAATATATTTCACTAAACTGAACTATTTAAACTACAACTTTTGAGAAAAGCTATTTTTACGAATTTATAATCACATTTTGAATATTATCAGCCAAATACGATACAGTTATATAAAAATAGGTTATGTTTCAAATAAAATTGATTATAACCATCGAAATTGTTTATATTATTTATTTTTTTAGAAACAAAACTTAATTAAAATGTTAGATTAAGTTTATACTCATTCCTTTGCAAAAAAAAAAGCTTTTAATTTTATTAGATTTAATGAGATGCAAAGAAACTTATAATAGTTTAACTTCGAGTAATTAAAACTTTTTAGTATTTATTTAAAAAAAATAAAATAATGTTATAAAATGCTACTATATATTTAGCATCACTTAGCGTATTGTGTAGTATGTAGTAGCAATGATCTCCTAGAGTTATCTAGTGCTTTTAATATATGCGTTTAGCGCGATACTGATTAATGAATTCACTCACCAGTGGCTGCAGGTGTCGAGATAATCAAGTGGGTGTGTGACGTCATCATATAAAAAACTTCCTCTTACCTAGAACACAAAGAGAAATTATAATCAACACATGATATACATATTACATATTGATTCTTATAGTCTTATCTTAATAAAACTTATTTTTGGTTTGGTCTCTACTTTTTTTACTAATAAAATGTACTCCAAATATTACGAATTTATTACTCTGTAATTTTTATTATGTAAATGTTTGAATTTTTATTTAAAAATGATAGAGTCAAAAGAATAAATAATAAATTTAACATAATCTATAAATAAATTTCAAAGTTGTCACTACGAAGATTAGAAATGATGTCTATTTCACAAAAGCCTTAAGAAGTAATATATCAATTCCCATGTGAAACACGTTCACTGTTGGTACGTGATCATACGCCACGCGTTACCTACTCTTAGAATTTCAACAAACACACATCAGTTCAACAAGAATGTCATTCTTTTCTTTTCTTTACGTATAACAAGAGAATTCAAGTAAAGCGGTGTTTTTGATATATTCTTAAGATTTACGTTATACGCTACTGTTTTACTAAAAATTGCAACTTTGGCTTTTGTTTTGTGGTTTGTAGAAAATATGCTAATTTCAATGTTGTTTATGAGATATTTAATTTATAATTTGAATTATCTGCTTGGAATAGTAATTATGTTCTTGTAATAAATAAATACAACGAATGAAGGTTTTCCAAATTTTTATTGCTTTAAACGAAGTAGTTTTGGAAAAAAGTTATAGTATATACTGTTAAAAATTTCCATGGTAATTTTTAAAAAATGTATTGGAAGTTGTTAGGCAAAACATTTAATCAAAATTCAAATCGAGTATAGTAATTATACAAAACTTTTTTTTTTCTCGTATTTGTTTGATAATATTACCACATAATTATAGTAATATTACTAAACATTTTTTAAGAGTTAGTTTACTAATTTCACTTTACATGTATAGTAATTTTACAATACGGTTTATAATCTATAAGTTCTGTAATATAAGAGCAACGTATTGTAATTTTATAAAGCATTTGAAGATTTATTAGTTTAATTACTTTCAAATTTGGTTTTGTATCTAATTAAAAAATGTTGAAATTTACAATGAAATCGTTGTAATATAAATTACAATATTAATTCGAGATTTTCCATAAAATTAAAGCAAAATAAATTACAAGTAATGTTTAAATCTGAGAAGCTTTTTAGGGATATCGATCAATGTTTCAGTGAAATAACAATGCGTGTACCGTTTTTACATAAAGATTGTAAAATCACAACTCATCTTAATAAGTTTCCTCACATGTATTGAAAATTTACTTAAATTGTATTTTAATTTCGTAGTAATATACAATAATTTGTAATTTTACTCATCTTTTGTTTTGAGAAAAAAATGTAATTTTATAAAAACATTTAACAATGTAATATGCGATGTTATGAGAACTGATATACATAGTTGATTTTTTGAAATAAAATAAATACATCTGTCCCTCATTTTACGCTGATAAAACTATAAAACTCTCTTAAATAAAGTCTGTTAGTACAACTAACTATTGTAAACAAAAACTAGTATAAGTAATGAAAGATTTAATAATTTTTTAAAAATATTTAAGCTGTTTTCAAGAATGTTTTTGTGCAAAAACAGTGTTAAATATATATACTTGTTAGTTTTTAATAATCTTCCAGGAAAATATATTTTTTGGCTGTTCAAATTAAATTTGCATAAATTGATGTTGCATATAAAAACTCTGCGCAAAATAGTACCGCGTAAATCAAAGCATATGTACAGTAGATTAACAGAAAATTATAGCCAAACCAAACAGATATCCTACTTGGTTTTTATTAAAAAAATTAGGATGTTTATATATTTCAATAGCTTCACATACCATTTAAATAATAAATTTTATGATAATACGAATTAAAAAGTAGTTACATATTGGTAGTTTTGTTCAAAATTTAACAGTAATAAGTAAATTATTACAATTATTTTAATTCTATTAAATCACTAGAAAAACAAAAAACAAATATTAATCTAAGTCTAAATTAATTGTGATAAACAATATCAATTTGCTAACAATAGCAAAACTGAAAAATAAATAATAACACTAATAAAACAATTGACGAAATTAGTTTTTAAATCGTTCAAATTTTCTATTACATTTAACAAAACACGAAAATTAAATATAATATAACATGGAATGTAGGACACAGGAAGTAAATAGTTAAAATACAACAATTTACAATGTCATCCCTATAAATTAGCCCCCCACTAACCGCCAATGATACTATGGACCTCACATCAAATATTTAACAAACACAGAATTCGGCGTCTTTCATTTTTTGAATGTCTCCAGAAATCAAAAAGAGTCACAGATTGCTTATTATATATCATAAACATAGAGAAATTTGTGGAAAAAATGTTGAGATATATAATTTTTGTTGTAGCATCATGTTATTAGGCTTAGTTTTCTTGTATATTTCTTTGAAGTGATTATCATTAGTTGATGTACTCGAGGCGAAAGAACTTGAGGATTTTTTTTACTTCATGTTATTGTGTTTATTGTGATATTTCTACGTTGTTGTGTGTGAGGTTTTTTTGATTATATGACATTGTTTTAAGGGAATCTTTTCCTTATTGTCTTTTTATATAAATGCTATTTTATCTTTCATTCTCACATTTACACAACAAACATTATGCGTCACATTTAAAAATTATAAAAAATAATTGCTTTTACAATAATTCTTAAAATTATTTATTATATTTCTAACGTTTTGACAGATTTCAGGTTACAAAATCATATCACTAATGAAAATGTCAAAATTTTGACAGGTTTTTAATAAATACAGAAACAGATATCAACGTTAGATCAGACGACAAATATTTTTGAATTGAACAAACCTTGAAGTCAAGGAAATTACAACCCAAATAAACATTAAAATTCATTAATTTATTTAAATTTAACAATAATTACAGATGATTCAAGACATCATCTCTTCAAACTTAAAATTAATTTGCACAAAAATTGCAAAATGTAGGTACACAAACACATGCATTAATACAATTATTAATTATTCCATGTTGATTTAATTTATCTGAACATAGTAACAAATCTCCAAATTACATATTATGAAAATACAGCTATGTTCAGTCTTATAATTTAAAAACAGACATACAAACTAAAATCATTGGTATCTATATGTTTGTATATGTGGAAAATACGCACACATTTAAATTTAAAATGATCATTACGATCAATTATAATGATTATTCAAGGATTTGTTGTAATAAAAGTATATCAGTATAATTTGTTGAAATCACTGTGATTTTAGATTTATTGATGGTTATTAGTAAGAGATGATTTTTTAAGTTTATTAATTTTTAATTCTGAGTAAATGTATCAAATAAATTAAAAACCATTGTCTCCATTTCTTTGTAACTAATTTAGTTTCGTGAATCATGAAAATGAAAATAATACAATTGTAATTATACATAAATTAAGTTATAAATACCAAATGTCATGACATATGTATTTAGCAACATAAAATTCACTTTAATCATTAAAAAGTCCTGCATTCATGATATTATAACATCCTCAATTTACTAATCAGCAATCTTCCTGTCGTGAGATATCAGATGAACACAACTAAAGGATTTTACGTGTCACTAATGCCGTGGGAATCAATGGCCCCTTGTTGAAATCGCTACCACTGGTGACTGACTGTGTTTATCTAAATCTTGCTTAGGATATATTTCAGAAAAATTGTTGCTCAATTATAAAAGAATTAAGAATCAAATAATCGTTGTTTAAACTATTCCAACTTAGCTATAAACAGCTTCATTATTATTATTTTTTTTTTAATGATATAAAAACATGTAATGCTTTTTTATTTTAATGTTTAAATATTATTTAATTTGAATTTGAATAATTTTTCTATTTCTCCATTTTAGAAAAAATGGATGTGTTGAATTATAAGTATAGCTGTTGAAATTTAAACAAATCTTAATAGAAATAAATGAAAATTGTTTATGAAACATTAAATTTACAGATACTTTTATCATAGTGTGTTTTAAGATCAAAAGACTTTAAAAGTATATTTAAATATAATAATATTGTCCTTTATAGGCTCGTTATTAGTCGTACATGTTCTATCAAGTATTATGAAAGGGATTTCTATTAAAAGACATCGAGCTTCCGGTATATGAGTACAAAAGTGAGTATTTGTAATGGTTGACAGATCTAAATGCGTTTATTTGCCGGCTAACTATATAAAAATAAAAAATTTGACCCACGAAACCATTATTTATAATATTTACTTAGAATGAATTGCTTTTCCTGGCTATTATGATTTTAACGCATTGCAAATATATGTATATAGTTAATAAATTAACCTAAATAATAACAGGTAATAAACACTTTCCTTTCCATAATATTTTCAATTAAATCTACACTTATTTTTCACATTTAAACATCTCAAGTGAAATGTAACAATGAAACACCGAGTAAAATGTATAATTCAATATCGCAAACAATACAAATGATTTTGAAATTATTTAACGTATTCAACCTTTCATAAATTATCTTCAATTATATTATTAAATGTTAGATATTGCAAAATGCACTATAAATAATTGTTTATTTTCTCCAATTTACTATACTCACATTTTGATGTATGTATACAATAAATTTATAACAGTATTTCGTATTTCAATGATCTGATAAAAATGTATTTATACAAAACAAATGATTGAATATGTGAACGGAATATTTTGTTGTTTAAAATACGTTTTCAGATTGAATTGTCCTTGAGGAAGAATATAGTCCTGACTTTGAATGTTATTGAAGAGTCTCTTAAATTTGAAGAAATTATTTAATTTCCTTATTTTTCCATATTTTCTTTCTATATATCAATTATGAAAAATAAAATAGTTATTTACATACTAAGTGCGGGAAAGACTGGTTCCAGGATGAGTGTTTGGCGGCACGAGCTTGCGATTTCGGGAACCAAGTTCACGCAAGAAGTATGTACAATATTTTTTGTACGAAAAGTTTAAAACTA